>CAXITT010000374.1:527650-557684 GCA_964033795.1 Lymnaea stagnalis | reverse complement strand
AAGGGGGAAAAAAAGAAAGTTGGGGGGGGGGGGCGCTTGTGCGTAATGAAGAATCTAGTATTTCAATCTTTTTCGTGAACGTGCTTAGTTTGAAAATTTCGTTTAGCATACTAACTTGTAGGTGGCTAAAAATCTGGCATAGCGTAAAAAGAAAAATACAAACAAATGGGGGCTGTGTCACTTTGGTTGGGGGATGTTTAAAGACTCTTTAGAATCAAAATAAAAAGAAAAGATGCGATTTATAATCCAGAATTAGTTAACTATAAATGCCTGTATTGAATTATTAAAGAATACACGTAAGTTTACATGATAAAAAATGTTAAAATACGAAATGCGCTAAGAAATAATATACGCACCTGAACTGCACTTTTACCTCAGATTGATAGGTTTAGGGATACATTTTAGAGTTCATGTTAGGTTTAGGGATACATTTAGGACATAAGTTTGTGGGTCACGATAACCAAGATGGCGGCCGCGGGTTGATCTCTCCGAATTGTTTTTGGCCATTTTTTTTTATTCAAAAGAACATTTGTTTTATGGGAAAAGTGAATAATAATTTTTGCGGTGAATTAAAATTGAAGTACCCACTTCTGATACCGGGTCCGAATAGCCGCAGCCAAACTTTTCATTACAATTACCCAATTACAGATAAGACTCAGTAGCCGATTTGCCGCCAAAAAAAAAAGCAACTTTGATCTTGATTGATGTCATGTTAATGATTATAGAATTATATTTAAAATAGAATTTAAAAATACAATAAAATTATAAACATAAACGTATTCTTACTTGCTTTTAGATGTACGCATATTGTTTTTCGTGTTTCTTCAAAGCTAAATATGGCCCATTTCTCGATTGATAACAATGGCTCTAAGTCTAAGATGGCAGGCCAACAGGAAGTATCCGTCATAAGTCATAACTCATAACTATCACGTGACCAACCGAATATCTAAAGCCCTCACTTGACCAGCCGGATCCGAATAGCCGAATAGCCAATTGCCGCTATAGGTACCCGGGTACCTATCGCCACTCCGTTTTTAAATAGCGAAATAAGCGAACTTAGCGGGTTTTGATTTTTAAAAAAATAGTTAAATATTGTGAAATAGCACTTCATAGATGAGGCAATGGGACTAACTCATTTTTTTCAAAAAATCGACTTAGCAGGGTTTGCTATTGGACTCCTCAATTATGCATTAAATTCATTCGTTTATTTCTAGACGTATCTTGTGCTTCCTGGGGCAAAGTGACCAACCCCTCCCCCCACCCAGATTTAAATAAATTTAGAAAATCTTCCACCGGATATTAGTCCTTGCCATTCCCAAACTAATATATTTTGCACTTCATATGGTTCGTTCTTATTTGTATGAGGTATAGGTGGATTAGTCAATGATATTTGGCTGTGGAGTTGCGCTGCACTGATTGGCCGCATTTTTACTTTTAAGAAGGGAAAATATATTATCAATTGTGTCTCACGCGGTTATTAAATTTAAAGAAACCTAAGAGTTTCGGCGAAATAGGCTATTCGCGCTATGACGTCATTTGCGTGATTATTTATATCAAATTAATTTTATTTTATTTCGCAATATTAACAACGCACTAAGAGACGCATTAAAAACAACCGATGTTTGGGTTTTCCCTATAAATTTGTGTAAGTCTTTGATCATGATTTTTTTTTTTTTTTTTTTTTTCTTCTTTCAACGACACGTAAAATGCTTCAAATCGTTCCTTAGTTGATACTTTAAATGTTTTTGAAATTTTATTTTAAAAAAATCTTATTTAAAATATTTTTTTCGCATTTAAATTTTTNGAACTCGTAAAGGCTGGTTGTACTCAAGTATTGGAGGTCCAAAATAATATCCAGTGGTTATTGGGCGGGGGGATACATCCCCCCATTTTAGTTTTTTAAAAAAAAAAAAAAAGCTTACAAACTATGCACACTAGTGGACAGATTGAATTTATCGCGGCAGTACTAAGCTGAGCTAGTAATTTTAGATAGAAATCGAAAGCACCATTTGATATACAAATTGAACTTCCCCCACACACCCCCACACCCCCCCCCCTTTTTTCAACCTAGTTGGCGTGGGAGCCGGGGGGACATAGCTTTGTGACGTAATAAGGCGAGCTCTAAAATGTCGACCACTTTGTGACGATGTTGGAGGTGGGGGACAAAATATCGGCCGAAACTGGGTCACGTTATTTTAGTAATTTTTAAAAAATAATAAATGCTTCTTTTTCACTCTATCCCCGTGAAAGAAAGAGATGTGGTATTATCTTTGGCTTAATACATTCTACAAAACATTTCAATGACACACCCCCACCCCGGTTATTTTAAATAGGATTATTTTTTTCTTAATTATATCAACAACAACACCAAAAAAAAAGGGTGTGGGGGGTGGAGGTAGAAGCTTGTTCTACTTTTTTTTCCCTTCGAAATTAGGTTTATTAATCATTCGGTTCACATGCGTGTTAATGTTGTTTGGTTTTTGTATATATTTTTTTTCATTTAGTTTGTATTCGTCCTAAAAGAAATGTGTAGGCTAGGCACAAGCCCTTATAATCAGCATCACACATTTATTATCTGGGTAAGGGTTATAAAAGATAAATGTAAAAAAAAATAGACATAACAGATAACATCATGTTATGTGGACGTCATTTTTTTAAAGATTTTATTTTTTGACTGGATAATGGTAAAATCGAAACAAAGGTGCTGGTATCTTCTTAATTAAATGTAAATGGCTGGTGCTTGCATAGCCAAATGCTTATATGGAACATCGTAATGAAGCAATTAACCCATGCACCCTCTACTACTACAGTCATCTCTCAAGTCTGAAAGGCTCAGTGGTGTCGACACTTACCGAAACTTTGCTTTCAACAAAATAATACCGAAATACTGTTCATAGGCATGGCTGGGGGAAACAGTTCAAACAGGGCCGGTCCTGCGGTTGCTGGCGCCCCTGGCAAGCTTAACTTTAGCCCCCCTTTGAAGAATAATCATTAAAATATTTGCAAGGTAAAAAAAAAAAAAATTGGGGTTAGTTAATGAGTTTCTTCTTCTTTATTTTGAGGGCCCACGATCAATGAATTGATCATTCTGGCTCCTATGTTTCAGAGTTTGTTACCTATGTTGGGGGTTTTTAATGAACAGTTATATTGTTTTATTTCTAAACTTTTATTTGGACAGTAGAAACTATTAGCCTACCAGTGAAATTTTTTATAGTCTTTAGATCAGTCATTTTTTATTGCACTTTCTATTTCTCTTCCATGGCACCCGCATGCAATGCTTTTTTTTCTATTTTTGAAAGAACGCTGATGACGCCCTAAGCATATGGCGCCCCGGGCAATTGTCCCAGTTGCCGGTATTTCGAGCCGGCACTGAGGACGAATGATTGTGGTACTTAAAATAATGTATCCTATTAAAACTTAGCTCTAGCGTAACGTAGTTAGTATTTCAGAAAATTAAAATATTATTTTCAAACTGCTTCCTTCCTCCCCCCCCCCTTTCCTTTCCCCCTTCCTCAACCCCTAACCCCACCCCCATCACTATTTTGTATGTGGGATGGGGGTCGGTATTCCCCACCATGGGGCCGATCTGAAATTGCTTATAATACTACACTTGAATTCAGAAGAGTACCTAATTGGGCCAGAGAGAGGAAAAGTCCCCAGGCGCCGGACTATTTAGCGATGCCAATATAGGCTTTAATTATGTATTAATGATGAAGAGTTGCCGGGGGGGGGGGGGCTTAAATTGAACTTGTCCGGGGGGGGGGGGGGGGGGGGGGGGCTTAAAATGAACTTGTCCCCGGGCGGCGTCAAACAATCTAGCCACACCTCTGCATAAAACTCGGATTAACCGCATTTAATTAATTTTCTTAAGCTAAACTCGTTTTCAAATTTCAAAATATTTATAAGTATTTTTTTAAAAAATAGTTTATAATGGAACAACAAAATGTTCCTACAGATGGGCTTCTAGCTTTCCAATGCATGAAAATGAAAGTAAAACAACTCTTAGACTTAGAGATGTTCCCGCTCCTTTTACTTTCAGTGTCAATATTCCATCGGGACTTCCCGAACTTATTTCCAGTTTTACAAACTTTTTTGACGTAGCGCGCCAACATTCTGTCCATACATCCATCATCCAACTATCAAGATTTTCAGGGCAACTTTTTAACATGGAGTTGGGGACACCTCAAGTGTAAGCACGTGTATCAAAAATCAACACATCAACAAAGTGTTGTGTTCTGTTGCTGTTAAAGTTTTTTTTTTTGGTGACGTAACAGTAACTGTTCATTTCATGTTCAATCGTTATTTTAAATCGATCGCAAGTTCAAAGTATTGGTTACTAACATTTGGTGAGTAATAATACTTCTCTCATTTATTATTTAACTAAAAACTAAAATGATTTTATAAAGAGCATAGGCATATATCTGAGGTAACCAATTTTTTTTTCAAATCTTAAACCAGAATCATTACGAATGGTCTCAATGGTCACATTACTTATAAACACACATTTCCTCCATTCAAAAGCAGAGAACCGATACAAATCAAATTATCTCTGACCAGCGGTTTATTTGACAAATAAAACTCATAAATAAATTGTCAAAATAATAATTATAAATTATTGCATTAATAATCTCCCACTGAAGAATCTACAATGACCCCATACACCATGACCCCATACACTGTGACCCCCATACACTGTGACTCCATACACTGTGACTTGTGACTCCCATACACTGTGACCCTATACACTGGGACCCTATTCACTACGACACCATACACTGTGACCACATACACTCTTGCCCCATACACTGTGACAACATACACTATGACCCCACACACTGTGACCCCACACACTATGACCCCATACACTGTGACCCCCATACAATATGACTCCATACACTACGTCGCCATACACTGTGACCCCATACACTATTATCCCCATACACTATGACCCATTTTAATGTGACCCCATAAACTATGACCCCATAAACTGTGACCACATACACTATGACCCCATTCACTGTGACCCCATACTCTATGAACCCGTTCACTGTGACCCCATAGACTATACATTTTGTCATATTATATTACAGGCGGAACATTTGGTACAGTTCTCATGTTTGATCAATAAAAGCGTTTTGGCTAATGCAAACTTAGAACTTGACAGTCTTTACTTAGTACTTGACAGTTGTCGAGTATGAGCGTTCATTAGTAATTGTTGCGACTCAATATTATGTTCATTAGTTGTTGAACGCTTTTCCCGCGCTTGACTATTATAGTTAGTGAACGCTCTTCCCGCCATTGTCTCTATGACGTATTTTTATGCTGATTCGTGACGTATTGTCTATGCAGTATTGTGACGTATGTTTTAGTTGTGCTGGCAGTCTTGAGTGGAACTTTGGAGTGATAGGATGTGTATTATTTAGGTCTGATAGCGAGCTGCGCTATATTCACATGTTATGTGTATTAGATTTACTTATACATTTAAGTTATAGTTATTATGAAAAGGAGTTGAGTTTGTTCGATGATAGTGAGAATAGTACGACGCTTCAACGTGTGAAAAGAACTTGACGAATGTAATCAATCCAAGAAGACAGTAGGAGTTGACAACAGTCTCTACTTAGAACTTGACAGTCTTTACTTAGAACTTGACAGTCTTTACTTAGAACTTGACAGTCTTTACTTAGAACTTGACAGTCTTTACTTAGAGCTTGACAGTCTTTACTTAGAACTTGACAGTCTTTACTTAGAACTTGGCAGTCTTTACTTAGAACTTGACAGTCTTTACTTAGAACTTGACAGTCTTTACTTAGAACTTGACAGTCTTTACTTAGAACTTGACAGTCTTTACTTAGAACTTGGCAGTCTTTACTTAGAACTTGACAGTCTTTACTTAGAACTTGACAGTCTTTACTTAGAACTTGACAGTCTTTACTTAGAACTTGACAGTCTTTACACTTATAAAATGGGTTTAGTTTAGGGTGACCAAATCATGAGCTGGAACAAACGGGACACACCTAAGGAGAGTGGGTTGGGGGGGGGGGATACCTTCTAGCTAAAGAAGGGTCCGGGGGCCTCCGCCGGAAACTGTTAATTGAAATACGCTCATTTTAACTATTTTGAGACCTAGAAACCTTTTTTTTAAAATGTAACTCCACTTTTGTAATTTAATTTAAACTCCGAGGCATGTCCTAAACGAAAACGACAATGTTGCATCGTCGGCAGAGGGGTGGAGGGGGGGGGACAGTGCAGCCATCAAAGGAGCCCGCATCACTACTGGCACTGGCTACATAGCCAGCCAAAATATTAGTTGAAGTTGTATAATCAATAAGAAAGTTTTAGTGATTTAAAAATATATTTGGTTTTAGAAACGGGACATTTAGGCGTCCCGAGAGACATTTTCGGGACACCGGGTACGATCGTGAAAAAACGGGACAATCCCGTTTTTACGGGACGTTTAATCGCACTCATTTAGTTGCATTAAATTGAATTTGTTACCATTTCTGTACACTTACGTTTTAATGTGGCCTGTGGCTTGACATACTTTTCACTTCAACTTAGAGCTAATTTTAGCCACCAACACTCGTCTGACACTCGTCTCCCCTTCGTTTTGTTTTGATACTGACGTCGCCGATTAAAGATGCTGTGCCACCCCTTAACCCACACCTCCCTTGATTGTGAAAAGGTTGTTTGCATTCGAATATGTTCTATTTGTTCTAAAGAATGCTATCAGGTGACTGTTTTTCTAAAAAAAATTTTCTGGGTAGTTCTCATTTAATCCTTATATAATATAGGCCGGCAGCCTGGGGAGATTTTTAACAGTTTTTCAAAGACATTTATTACAATACGTTATATAATTGCCCGATTGTACTCTTTACATGTGTGTGGTTAAATTAATATTTAGGATATTTCGAAGATTGTACCCTTTTCACTTGCTGTCAATATTTTTTTTTTTATATATTTATAATTAAATTCCATTTTTTAATTGAAATTTAATAGAATAATTAAAATTGGCTTTTTTTTAGTATCAGTAGCGTTGGTGTCGTTTTCTTTCTATACTGGTTTTCAGTCCTTTTTGGTATGCATTTTTCATTCTAGGGGCCAATTCTAAAGACAGATTAAATTTTCAAAACCATTTAACGGTCCGTAACACATAAATTGAGCTTCCTTGCTTTTAGTATTGAATTCATCACCCAATCAAAATCCTGATAGTAGCAATGTGATATCATATGTACTGTGCAACCCAATCAGTGCTATCATTAAATCTTCCCCAGAAATCCCAGAGCGGCCAGATCTAACACGACTTCCCCCATGACGTCAGACGTGAACACGGAGGTTTCCTGCAGAGCCGCTCAGCGTTTCCGGGAAGCCCAAGCCAGGAGCAAGTTCACGGACTTTGTTGTCCACGTCGACGACTGCAAGTTTCCCTGTCATCGCTTCGTCCTCAGCGCCTGTTCTGAGTTCTTCGAAGCCCTGCTGAGATGCGACATGAGAGAGAGCAACGAGAAGCAGGCCACGGTCGTTGGGATCAGCCCGTCCATTTTCAGACTCGTGCTGGACGCCATGTATGGAAGTTGCACCGCTTTGACAGAAGATAACATGCTGGAAGTCTGGCAAGCTTCTAACCAATTACAGATAGAGTTCTTGATTGAAATATGTGCAAATTTTATCCTAAAGTTAATTAATGTCAAAAACTTTTGGGATATCTACGTCACCGCGGAGTGCTTGGATTGTGTCCAAGTTATGAACGCCGTCAAAACGTATCTTGTCCAAAATTTCTTTGAAGTCGCCAACTCAAGTGAATTTATTCAAATCAGCTTTGATGTGCTCTCGAGAACACTTCCTGATGACAATTTGCCAGTTTGTACAGACTTTGTCGTGCAGTCCATTCTGAAGTGGGTCGACGCCACATCTGGACGCCATGATCAGCCACGCGATTCTGCCGCCGAAACAATCAGTGAACAAGCAGAGAGTGTACAAGTGTCCCATTTTGAACACCGTAAAGATCTGATTGCTGAACTTCTCCGGACGGTCAAACTTGAAAACGTCAGCAAATACTGTTTGGCCGTGCTGATGACGAACGAAACTGTCGTGAGCAATAGAGACGCCATCATGGCGGTCAACAAGTACGTCGCTGGGGATTACGTCATGGGTCAGCACACGGAAAACCAAGAGGACATCTTTCCAGAACTCGGGGGGCTTTGGTACCCCCTTGAATCGGATGAGCAACCGTTTCAATTTTATGAAGCCGCTAAACAGGAAGTGTGCCGCCACTGCACGAGATGATGAGTTTCTATTGGGTGAATGGCGGGAAGTGTGCCGCCACTGCATGAGATGATGAGTTTCTATGGGGTGACTGGTGTGGTCGACTTGAAGCAAGGCCTCTATAAAAGAGTTTAGTGGCGTCACGGTGCATCACTGACTAGCTTTTAAATCATTACTGCAAAAATTCGCTAACCTTGTGTCTTTCTATACATTTAACTTTTTTTCTGGAAAAAAAAAATCCAATACAAACAAATTGGAGCATATTTATATTACTCAAACTTTAGGGCACCTCTTAATTTACTTAGAATGAAAATTTTTTTTTTTTAATTTCCCAACCTTCTAGTGTGTCACTTGGTTCATCCCCGCTACCCTTTTTTTGTACTGTTTTCCCGTAGCCCATGTTTCATATCTCCTAGTGCTGAAACTGACTACAGTCTTTGTCTTACCATACTTTTCTAAACGTAAAAAGGCTTTTGCATTAGGTAAAAGTCACTCCACGTCATTATGCTGTTATCTCTTCTGTATGATACGCTTCTGGTGGACTGCTTCCATTTCCGGCTTTAGCTGTTTGATTCGTATACTGCGTGTTTGGTCTGAGATTATTTTCTTAGCTTTTGCTAAATTCTTGGTATTTTGTGACGTTGTTGTTGTTGTTGTTGTTGCTGTTCGTCAGTCGGGAGTCGACCGTGACAACTTTCATCATCAGATTTGTGCTAGTTCTATCTGTGGGTGCGCAGATGGCTCAAGAGGCCGATTCTGGCACGAAATCTTCGTGTGCAGTAGGTGCAGGGGGAACGATGGGGCATCTCCGGGAGCAGAGTCAGACAGGGCCTTCCTGGCATGTCTCTTGCACTCTGCAGCCGCTGTTGTGCCACTTCGGGTTGCATGGAGCTCCTGTGTAAAGTGGAACGCCATGATGTTCGATCCTTTGCTTTTTTTCCTCCCGCGTGTCTGGGTTTATGTCGAACGCTTTCGGTGACCTGTTAGGTTGTCTCTAAAACGTTTCTTCTGCCCGCCCGCAGACCGCTTTCCTTGTTTGAGCTCACCATGGGAAATTCTTTTGGGCAGACGGTCGTCTGGCATTCTCACAACATGTCCAGCGAAGCTGGGACTGCATTATGATCGTAAAGATGCCGGGGAGACTTGCCTGTATGAGCACCTCAGTGTCTGGGACTCAGTGTCCCCCATTTAATGTTGAGGAATTTTCTGAGTCTAGTTGTATGAAGGTAGTTCAGCATTATCGCATGGCGTTGGTACACCGTTCACGTTTCACCACAAACATAGAGAAGCATAGGGAGAACAAACGCCTTCTATACTTTCAGTTTAGTTTGAGTGCTGATACCTCTCCTGGTCCGTACGGTCTTAGTCAATTTTCCATAGGTTGCACTGGCTCTCGCAGTACCGAGGTTAACCTCGTCACCGATGGTTACGCTTTGGGACAGTGTGCTGCCGAGATAAGAAAAGCTATTCACAACCATACGTCTTTCGTCATGTATTTGGATGTTGGGCTCAACATAAGGACTTTGAGGAGCTGGTTGGTATAGTACTAGTCTTTTTTGTTAATAGTGAGCCCGAAATTTGTGCAAGCATTAGAACAGTGGCGTATATTTGGGTATGGGGAATGGCGTTGTTTCGTATAGCGCGCAAAATATAATACCCGATAATTATCGGTACGCTAAATTATTTATTATTTTTTTAATAACGCGACTGCGTTCTGTGTGTAATATTTTCTTTTCGGAAAAATAAATCGTCTCAATTTAAATTGATCTAATTAATATTCGCATTAAAAGTGGTTGGGACATCAGAATATTTAATATAGTTCATGGGCGTGAACTAAAAAGTGTGCAGTGACGTGTCATAGAGGGAAGGGGTGTAGCGAAAATCGGGATTCTTAAATGTGGGTTACTTGAGTTCATGTTTCGTCAAAGTAAAGTAACTTTAGTAGATGGGAAGTCCACGCATTGCTGTCGCCAAAGTTTGGCGAGCTATAACTAGTAGTTATTATTTAGCCAATTATTTTGTTATAGTTTTTCTTCGCAGTATTAAAAGTGTTCGTCTTTGATTTAACATCTTTATACTTTTTTTAATTCGCCACTGACTTACATTGTTGTGGTGTTGTTTTTTTTTCTTTTTGTTTTTTTTTTACTTTTCCGCAATGCATTTTTATACTTTTTAATAACCCATATTATATTGTTATACTTTATTTAGCCACATCACATTGTTACTTTATTTACGGGTACAAATAAAATGTTTAATTTCATCACATTTATTTTCTTACTTTTATCATTTTGATTATTTGTTTGTTGTTTTTTTAAAATAAAACTTAAATGGAAATAAGTGAAACTAGTTACCGGAAAGCCTGAAAAAAATGCGCAACAAAACAATAAACGTGTCGGCAAAAAGCCTTCTTCGGCGAACAAACAACAGTAAAAATAAACTTTAACAAATAAAATAAACACTTAGCTGCAATGTAGTATCCGAGAGGACAGCAAGAGGAATGTGATAGAGCATTGATTGATTATTGTCGTCCGTCGAGGTCGAGGATCGACGAGGACCTGGTGACTGATGACTTGCGCGGATGACTTTGTTTAAAGTGAAGAAGAGTTGCGCGGCGTCTACCTCACTCTCTCGTCCAAGCCCACCATATCCAGTGGCAAGACTGTACGTCAAGACGATCAGGGATGGGTTCGGTTGCAGGAATTGTCATTGTTTGCGCCTTACGGGACTCCAACTCCGGGTTTGAATTCAGAGTTTCCTTCTCTTAAATGAGTTGCAGACCAAGGTTAACGAGTCTCATCCACCCGGGGTGGCCTTTGGCTGGACTTGAACACCAGACCACCAACTTGAGGTTTGCTCAGTTTAGACCATTTGGCCACCCAGATTGATAAGATACTTGATGTATGCAAATGGGGAAGGAAGAGGGGAAAATCAAGTCGACGGCGATTGGTTGTAACAAGAAGGGGGCGGAGAAAAGATTTAACAAGTGAAGGAGAACATGAAATTCATCGTGGGTTCATTCCATTATGTAGTGTAACAACCTCTTGTTCCTCAGTTTCATGTTAATAGTATTAAATAACAATGTTATTTTAATAGACTTTAATACGCAATTGTATTTTAATTTTCTTTAATTCAAAATTTTATTTTAATTGTCTTTAATACACAATTTTTGTTACACCCATTTGCTTTTTTGTCCACTACATATTGAGTAGCAACTTAATATTTACTTGAACCCGGTACTAAAAATGTCAATAATGAGAACAATTTTGACGCAGCAACAATTTTTACCATTTTTTTAGAATTATTTTCAAAACCTCAAAAAGATATTAATCGAGGAAAACATCCTTTCAGCGAAAATGAGTTTGAAGATTTAAAGCGGTGGTTTGCAAGGGGTTAAAAATAGTAATTTCTTGTTTCAGTTTACTAGGAAGCAAAACAGTGCCGTGAATCGAGACAATCATGAATCATTCTTTAAAAAAGATATTTATTTTTTGCACAGCTTATTAAGTTTTCTTAACTACACGTAAACTAGCTGCTGACAGTGGTGCATTAGGAGTCATACTTACTTTGTTACGCTGTTCATTTTGTCACATACAATTGTTATAACTTTTTCTTTTTCCATGCCGCAGTTAATGTTATAGTCTTCTGGAGTTGTTTTTTGTTTGTTGTTTTTTTACAATGGATTGATAAAATTTGAACTTTTCCGCCCCCCCCCCCCACCTTCTACACGGTTTTCTTAATCAAGATGTCGCATTTAATCTGATACTTTTCTTTTTCATACATTACACCGTTATACATTTTTTTTTTATTTCATATATATTTTAAGTGGTTCCCAACCTGTTCTGCTTCTTGAACTGACACTTCTAAGGGGCCCCCGCACTGATCCAGGATATAAAATAACACAATTCAGTTAACTTATAAGACAAAGAGTCAGCTTAAGGTCACCCCCCCACCCCAACTGGATATTGTTTCTAAATAGGGGGCTTTGCGTCTTAAAAAGTTTAAGAACCACTCAAATAAACGTATTTTTTGTATTTGTCACATTATAATTATACCGTTTTGTTTTGTCAAATAACACTGCTATGATTTTCATTATGCTACATTATATTGTTATATTTTTCATTGTGTCACATTATATTGTTATACTTTTTATTGTGCCACATTATATTGTTATACCTTTCATTTTGTTACCGGTACCGGTACATTTGTTATACTTTTCATATTCATATAACTTTTTCCAATTAAAAAAAAATCCCATTACCTTTTCCTTGTACTTGTCGTTGAGAGCCACGCAGTTGAAGAAATGGCTTGCGCTGTTGGTGTAGATGGCAGGCTCAGTGAATTTTGAAAACACCTGGGCTGTGTTGGAGGTCACGGGGCTGTTGGGGTCCGACGAGGGAAGGTTGTAGAATGTCAAAAATGAAGCAATACACGACACATAACCACGAGGAGCGCATGAGTGGTTCGAGACCCCGAAAACTGGGCCTCCCATGGGCCTCTATCTTGGGGTCAAACACCAACTTCATGCGGGCCTCTATCTAGGGGCCAGTCACCAAGTTCCTGCGGGACGCTATCTTAGGGTCAGACACAAACTTCCTGCGTGCCTCTATCTTAGGGTCAGGCACAAACTTCCTACGGGGTTCTATCTTAGGGTCAGACACAAACTTCCTGCGGGGTTCTATCTTAGGGTCAGACACCAACTTCCTGCGGGCCTCTATCTTAGGGTCAGACACAAACTTCCTGAGGGGTTCTATCTTAGGGTCAGACAACAACTTCCAGCGGGACACTATCTTAGGGTCAGACACCAAGTTCCTGCTTTCGTCTATCTTAGGGTCAGACACCAAGTTCCTGCAGGCCTCTATCTTAGGGTCAGACACCAACTTCAGGGCGATCGTAAAGCCAATCATCTGCCGCGATGTGTGAGGTCTGCTGGAGATTCATGTTGTGGACTTTGAGGGTATCCTTAGCACAGCCTAAAAACAACCGGCAGGGGTGGTCTTCCTCGGGCGCTTACAGGCATTCTGACCAGGTTGCCAAACTAATTAATTTGCTGCTGGGCCCTACTACTGGCTGACTGGCATGGCAGCAACCACTTTGTTTTTACCCTTGTTTTCAATGTGGTCCCTTCTCGTTTGACATGCTGCTCGCCCAGGTCTGTCACTCGAATTCAAAGAGATGGAACACAGACAGCGCCAATCAGACTGGATTCTGTCTCCATCTTTAAGATTGGCAGACTTGGTGTTCGGGGCTGTTTGGTAGCCGACTGTATTTGCCCTCTTGTCTCTATCTCTCTGTACATTTTCAGTTTTCATCGATGAAATGCTGCCCAGTTATTTCAAATATGGAGGACAGCTGCCCACCACTAACACTAATATGTATACCAAGATTATTATTTATTTTTTTTTGGGGGGGGGGGGTTACGAGCTAGTGACATGATCTCAATCTTTTCTGTTCTGATTTTCATTGCATCAAGTTTCCAGGTGCTATCAATATGGCCCTGCAGCTTTTCCTTGTCGTTCAGGGTGAAAGGGAGCTTTAATCCCAGTTTTTTCAAATATGGAGGACAGCTGCCCAACACTAACACTAATATGTATACCAAGATTATTATTTATTTTTTTTTGGGGGGGGGGGGTTACGAGCTAGTGACATGATCTCAATCTTTTCTGTTCTGATTTTCATTGCATCAAGTTCGCAGGTGCTATCAATATGGCCCTGCAGCTTTTCCTTGTCGTTCAGGGTGAAAGGGAGCTTTAAATCTATCATAGCATTCAGTTGCAAGCAAGTCTTTCAAGATTGAATGTATTGTATGGAGTTGACAGGTTCATCATTTCTCTCTTTCTATTGTCTGGTACTTCACAAGTTACAAAGATAGTCTTGTTTGGTCTGTAGATGTCAAGGTTTTATAATCCCTGAGAGTCAGTGTTAAGAGTTGAATCCCTGAGAGTCAGTGTTAAGAGTAGAATCCCTGAGTGTCAGTTTTAGAGTAGAATCCCTGAGTGTCAGTGTTAAGAGTAGAATCCCTGAGTGTCAGTGTTAAGAGTAGAATTCCTGAGTGTCAGTGTTAAGAGTAGAATCCCTGAGAGTCAGTGTTAAGAGTAGAATCCCTGAGAGTCAGTGTTAAGAGTAGAATCCCTGAGAGTCAGTGTTAAGAGTAGAATCCCTGAGAGTCAGTGTTAAGAGTAGAATCCCTGAGAGTCAGTGTTAAGAGTAGAATCCCTGAGAGTCAGTGTTAAGAGTAGAATCCCTGAGAGTCAGTGTTAAGAGTAGAATCCCTGAGAGTCAGTGTTAAGAGTAGAATCCCTGAGAGTCAGTGTTAAGAGTAGAATCCCTGAGAGTCAGTGTTAAGAGTAGAATCCCTGAGAGTCAGTGTTAAGAGTAGAATCCCTGAGAGTCAGTGTTAAGAGTAGAATCCCTGAGAGTCAGTGTTGAGAGTAGAATCCCTGAGAGTCAGTGTTGAGAGTAGAATCCCTGAGAGTCAGTGTTAAGAGTAGAATCCCTGAGAGTCAGTGTTGAGAGTAGAATCCCTGAGAGTCAGTGTT
The DNA here is from genome assembly GCA_964033795.1 of Lymnaea stagnalis. Taxonomy (NCBI): domain Eukaryota; kingdom Metazoa; phylum Mollusca; class Gastropoda; family Lymnaeidae; genus Lymnaea; species Lymnaea stagnalis. The sequence continues at coordinate 542,886 of CAXITT010000374.1, read as the reverse complement.
GAGAGTAGAATCCCTGAGAGTCAGTGTTAAGAGTAGAATCCCTGAGAGTCAGTGTTAAGAGTAGAATCCCTGAGAGTCAGCGTTGAGAGTAGAATCCCTGAGAGTCAGTGTTGAGAGTAGAATCCCTGAGAGTCAGTGTTGAGAGTAGAATCCCTGAGAGTCAGTGTTAAGAGTAGAATCCCTGAGTGTCAGTGTTAAGAGTAGAATCCCTGAGAGTCAGCGTTGAGAGTAGAATCCCTGAGTGTCAGTGTTGAGAGTAGAATCCCTGAGAGTCAGTGTTGAGAGTAGAATCCCTGAGAGTCAGTGTTAAGAGTAGAATCCCTGAGTGTCAGTGTTAAGAGTAGAATCCCTGAGAGTCAGTGTTAAGAGTAGAATCCCTGAGTGTCAGTGTTAAGAGTAGAATCCCTGAGAGTCAGTGTTAAGAGTAGAATCCCTGAGAGTCAGTGTTAAGAGTAGAATCCCTGAGAGTCAGCGTTGAGAGTAGAATCCCTGAGAGTCAGTGTTGAGAGTAGAATCCCTGAGAGTCAGTGTTGAGAGTAGAATCCCTGAGAGTCAGTGTTGAGAGTAGAATCCCTGAGAGTCAGTGTTGAGAGTAGAATCCCTGAGAGTCAGTGTTAAGAGTAGAATCCCTGAGTGTCAATGTGTTATGATTGGTTTGTGTGTGTGTGTGTCTTTTTTAGGGAACCAGATCGGGAACAGTGGTCAGTCAGTGTAATTCGATCTAGCTTCAATATATTATGAAGTTATGAAGTCATAAAAAATATATCTGACTTTTGTTTGGTGGAGTCAAGACAGAGTCTGTCAGTCACTGTCAGTGTCAGATGGAACATGCCAGTTAGACATGGGGGGGGGGGTCTTTCAGTGGCAGGCGGGATCGGTCGTAGCCATAAGGGGGCCTGTCAGTGACGGGTGAAAAACATTTTTTAGTGAGACAGCTGAAAGTTAAAAAGATTTTTATTCACAAGAGTTTCAAGCAACAATTGGTTGATACTTATTTATTTTGTTTAATCAACACCAATCAAACCACCAAAACTATGTCCCATCCAAAATAATACATACATTTCTTAATTCTGTGATTTTTTCTCTATCTCTTGATCAGACACACAAGATATTGAACATCCAGGGAGCAGTTTAACGTTTCATGAACATAAAAAAAAAAAACCAGGAAGTGGGTCAATGAGCAGTCCAAAGCTGTTGCCCTAAACACAAGAGCCAAGTTAATATAAAGGATTTAATAATGAAACAACCCCAGAACGCAAAGTTTTCGTATAAATTCTAAAGATTAATTTATGATTATTTTATTTTATATTGATGCTCTAATGACCCGTCCACTTTTACACCGCAGATTTATTGCACCAATTATTTCAGAAAAACAAAAGAAAATAGTGTGCACCAAACGCACTTGTGACATTTTTTTTTTAAAGAATCTCACTAAGCTCTGTTATGTGGAATTTTAATTTTTGAAATCAGTGTCATCATATTTCCTTCATCTTCACCTTGAAAAAACAGGGAAAACTTAGTTTTGGAGGGTGGGGTTGGAGTGAAAAGGGGGGGAGGGGTGGGGCTGAAAATTTGAAAGAATTTCCTGTCGTTGGCAATGAGTCTATGTGCCAAGTTTCAGCTCGGTAGTTTGATGGGAAGTGGGTCAATTAGCCATCTGAAGATTTTGCCCTAAACACAAAAACAAAGTTAATATATAGGATGTAATAAAAAGAAATAGGAGTCTTATCCGTTCAGGGAAATAACACTATCTGCCCCCTGCAGAACGTGCAGCTGTTATTTAAAACAGTCAAGTCATTCTTCAACATATATAAGAATAATAATAATAATCACAATCAATAATACTTCAGGTCACAAAACTTTATATGTCAGTCGGTGAAATTTAAGGAACACATTATTCAAAAGCTGAACATGCCTCCATACTGCTTTAAACATGTAAATACACTTCCATTTCATCTTTTTACAGAAAAAATTTGAAATCTGGAAAAATTTGCAATGGTTATTTGTTGTAGCCCAGGAGGATGCACTTGACGCCTGCCAGCTACAGAGGAAGAATCACATTACTGCACATGTATAACTTATAGGCAGGTTTTCCCGATCCGTGGTGCTCACCCTCTCTCCTCAGGGAATGTCAGGTGACATTTCAGGGGGGGGCCGAGGACAATGGATTATCAGAGCAGAGGAGACATTAGCTTTTGTGTTATATAAATATTAAAATGTGTATATATTTTTAAACATTTTTTCATTAACATTTTCATTTATGTAATAATTCACAAGTTTTTGTGGTGTATTTTTTTTTAAATTTTAAGTTCTATAATTCACTTTGTAATTTTAATCAAATAAGACGTTCATTATTTTCTATTTTAAAATGCATTGTCACTTTTGAAGGAAGCGTGCTGATTTTGCAAAATAATTCTTATCGGGGTGAGAGACTAGCCATTGAAATCTTAGGGTTGCTCTGAGTATAGAATATGTGGGTAAACACTATCTTACAATACAGTTGTGGACCAGAGGATGCAAAAGGCCACCACAAAATTTCTCAGTTTAAAAATCTTGTAGAAAAAGATTTTTCCAGTGCCAAGCATTGTACTTGAACCACTGACTGAGTAAACTCTTCAAACCAACATGGGCAGTGAACAAAAGCAGTGAGGTAAAAAAAACTTAGTTAACACAGTGAAAATAAAAAGGAGGATTAAAAAAATTGGTGCCACAATTAAAAAGAATAATTCATAATTAGTTTACTTTCTATGGTATATAACAATAAAAATTTTATATAATTTATAAAAATATTTTTAAAATGTATTTTTTTTTTACATCACTAGCAAACTCATGCTAATTTAATTTTAATTTACTTAATAAAAATATCATCACATGTCTCAATGGCAAAAAACAGAATACTGATCTTGAAGCAGGTGATACTTTTTACAATGGAATTTAATATGTAGCTTTCAAAATGTGATAGATTACAGTACTGTTTTAAAAGAAGGAGATCGTGAATGAAAAGAAACTCTGCTTCGAGGGGGTTGAATCCCGTCTCAAAACTGGGGCGGGGGCACGTTTCTAACCTATAAACCACCAGCCTAGAGGATATCAAATTGTTTATGATGACGATGCTATGAGCAAAGGGAAACCACTACTAAACTCAGAGTAGAAATGATATTTTGGATGATACACTAGGCCATCAAGCGCTACAGATGAAAATATATAGATATATACAGGCACTTGTCAAGAGAGCAAGAAAAACTCTTCGACCATAACGGGACAATCAAGATGAGTCCGAAAGGTTAAACCAGGTAAGGGTGAAATGTAACGGCTTACGCTGGCAAGTACATGTCAGAACGCTTTAATCTCAGGGAGAACCAGCAAACTATGACTAGAAAAATAGTAGCAGTAGCATAGGGAGCCCTCAACAACCCCCTCTCCCCTACCTACGCCTCTGATAGTAAATAATAGAGCATAAAAAAGAACAAAAGTTTGAACAATTATTATTAAAAAAATATATACAAGATTTTGACTTAGACTTAGAACCAACACTTACAGAGATCGAACCCAGTCCGACAATATGTTGAGGAGAAAAAATATCTCAGAAGTTTAAAAGCAACTCATTTGTTTAAATTTTACAGCGAGAGGTAATAGAGATCATTTCAGTGGGCCAACATTACTCACCTTAAAACACTTTGACGCTCCCAAGGCACTCAGGCCATTGCAATGCCACACACCACAGACATTGGACAGAGTCAATGAAACCATTGCAATGCTAGGCAGCAAAGACACTAGGCAGATCCAGGCGAACCATTGCAATGATAGCCAGCACAGACACTAGGCAGATCCAGGCGAACCATTGCAATGCTAGGCAGCACAGACACTAGGCAGATCCAGGCAAACCATTGCTATGCTAGACAGAACAGACACTAGGCAGATCCAGGCGACCCATGACAGCGCCACTTAAGGGTAGTAAAAATGATAGGAAGCACAATGGAAAAAAAAAATTTCAGCATCCACTGGAGAGGATTGTTTTGGTTTTTTTTTGGGGGGGGGGGGGGGGCAATAATTATTTTTTTAATTTTTTTACATACAAAGGAAAAAAAAATTTCAACATCCACTGGAGAGGTTTGTTTTGGTTTTTTTTTGGGGGGGGGGGGGCGCAATAATTATTTTTTTACTTTTTTTACACATACAAATTTAAATATTTAAATATAAATAAAATGTAAATTCACCACTGCAACACAACACCTGCATCACAGTTTTAAATTCTAGAGGGTCTCAAACTAGTAGGAATCGACTCAAAATCATTTTTTTCCTGCACCCAAAAAGTTACAAATTTAATCTAGTGCAATGCTGAATAACTTATTAAAAGACTGTGGTGATGCAGATGCTATGGCCACATCAAAATTGCGGTCCTTATGTGCACTCTTTCCGATGTTTTTTAGTTAAAGACTGAGAACAGCACGGACGCAAATTTTATAAGTGAGTATGAACTATAAGATATAAGCCGTTATCTTTTAAAATTAAATTTTGATTCAACCAGATATATGATAAGCATTTAAATCAAAATACGCAACAAAGGAAAACCCCTCATATTTAATTTGATGTGGTCAGGCCAAAAACCAACAAATGAGATTTGTGCAACTTGTTACAAAGATACATTTCAAGATCTCAACAGTTTTCTTGGCATATTCTTGATCGCAAAAAAAATTTGTAAAACTCATTACATACAGGAAACCTCGTTGCAAAAATATAAGAAATATTATCTTGGTTTCACATCATGGGGCAAAATAAAACAGGTGTTAAAAAAACACATATATATTTTAAAATAATATTATGACTATTCATGTTAACATATTGGATTTCATGGTAGCTCCTGTGTCAAGTGAGAAATTAACATAGCGGCGAACTCTTTTCTCAAGGAAACAACAAGTCATTATAAAGTAGTATATCAAAAATAGATTAACAGCCACTATAAAACACCCAATGCATGCTCCGTGTCGGCCACTAGAGTTCCGATATCAACATTACCACAGACAAGATTCTGACCTCTTATAGACAAACCCTGTGGCAGTTCCCTAGTGTATAAAAAAATATCACCTTTAACAAAACTAATTCGGTAAAATCTTGATTTAAAAAAGGAGCTTAATCGATAAACAAAATAAAACTATTCTTTAGTTCCCAACCTTTACAATACACATTTCTTTAATGTAATAATACCGATATTAAAAACTCACATTCAGTCGATAACTATACCGAAAGAATGTGATGGTTTTGAAAATTTTTTTTTTTTTACAAAAGATCAAGGAAAGTAGCCTTAAAAACCAGCACGAAAGTAAAAATCTGGCTGTGTTGATAAGGTAAAGTCTTTGTGGCCTGTGACCAGTTGTCTCATTCATTCTGTGCTGTACAGGTCCTCCTCAGCAGTGTCAGCTGGCATAGGTCTTTGGCATTGCTATTAAGTTGTTAACCTCTGATAAAGATATAACAAAAAAATTGAACAATTTTAAAATATAATATGTTTGATACAAAAATTTTAGTACGGGACATTTGTGTTCTACTAATAAATTATGTAAATTTCTCATTACAAAATACTAGCCCAAAACTATATTAAAGCAATCAGTGGAGTATCCAGGGTCAGTGCTGCCCAGGGCGGATCAAACTTTTTTGCCGCCCCCCCCCCCCCCACCCTGTCCACGAAAAAACTCTCCAGGCGGCAGAAAATGCTGCCCCTAAATATAAGAGGTTAAAAGTACCACCCAGGGCGGACTGTCCCCCTCGCACCCCCTTTCCTACGCCAATGAAAGCAATTATTCCTGAATAAATCTATTTAAAATTGTTTGCTTAGGATCACAAACATTATTTCATATTTTAAAAGAAGAGTCCTTTCTGTTCTCACTGGTGCTGACAAACAATACCGGCTATTGTATACTTTAAAAATTGTAAACTACTCTATTGTGCAACGGTTGCAACTCTTATACTGTGCTATGGTTGCGACTCTCATCCTGTGCCTTGGTTGCAACTCTACTGTGCTATTGTTAGAACTCAAATGTGTTATGGTTACAACTAATCTAAACTACTTTAGAAAAACAGTTAACTATCGAGCCAAAGCTCATGAAGTCTTCCCCAACACACCCTCGGCTAAACTCAACTGGCTATCGACTAATCCCCCAGTTGTCTTTATTCCAGTCGTGCCGCAAAGCAGCACACCGGGAGCTTTCCGCCCCTGAGACAGCCTCACCACCCTTCAACTCGATTGACTATGCGAGTGAGGCAGCACCAGAGAAGGAACACCTGGCCGGCCGGGGTGCTCCTTTCACACAGCAACCGGGCCGGACTTTCTAGGGATGGGGTGGATACATTTTACGTCCCTATGTCCCCCATTCCCACCCCGTGGGGACACAGGTGACTAACTCACACCGCAGCTGGGAGAGAAAGAGGTTGCCTAGGAGCAGTGCACTCTAATGTGCTATGGTTGCAAATAACAACACACATGCAATCAGCACTATAACTTAACAATACATCAACACATTCATTCCGGAGTCTGCAACGGATTCACTCTGGAGCATGTTACACATTCACTCCAGTGCCGGACTCGAGACTGCCGCTACTTCCAAATACCAGTTAAACAGACATTTCTATTTCTGAATTCCAACGCCATCTGAGCCAGTGAGCAGCCCTGTTTGCAGACCTTGCGCATTGTCAAACTTTCTTGAATGAAAAAAATATCTTACTTATTTTAAAGACTGAACCTCAGAGTTCCTGGTTTAACAAATATTTAAAGATAAAAATAAACAAATTAAAGCTCCTAAACTGGCCTTTAATTTATAAAGACGTAGCAGACAAACAAGACTATTGAAGGTGACCGTCTTGTTCACTCACCACCCAGAACGTTTTAATATAAAGATTTTATGCAAATTGAACCTAATCAATGATCACAATAATTACGTTCTAAAGCATGCACACAAAATAGTATTGATTTGAAACAAGAACACAAAAACATAACAAAAAAACAATATGTGCTGGACTTTGAAACAAAAAATTCTCATGTGTTTCATTACCATCTTCATGCATAATTTTATCCAGAATGAGACCGAAAAATGTCGTCACGTGACTGGTTGCCGAGTCTATGGTACCGGCCAAGGCATGGTAAGACCTGGTTCAATTATTTAAAAAGATGTAAAAGTTTCAAGACATTTTAAACTAAAATTTGAAAAATGTCAAAGTTACTTTAGACAGACAATAAATTTTAATGATAAGGCAGATCATTTTTTTAAAAAGCATCTGAATTTTAAAGTTTTAAAATAGTTATTTAAAACATATTTTTTAAAATCTGATAAATTATTTTTTTTTTAGAATAAATTTCAAAATGTTTACATCCCGTTTGAGCCTAAGGCCATCTTTAAAATTGGCCCAAGTGTTTATCTTTTTAAAATTTTTGAATATATTTCTATTTCTAGCTCACCAGCCGATGTGTGTGCCACATTTGGGACATTTGGCGATGCTCCAAGAGTACCCTGGAAACCAGCTGTCTGTGGCAAACTTCTGAAAGCCAAAGTTTTATCAAGAAATATAACAAAGTGACCATCTCCATTCAGCAATGGAAGATGAGGGGGGGGGGGGGGGGGGGCGGGGGGGTGGGGGTGGGTTGCACATGATGCTCAAAATGACCATGTCCATTCAGCAATGGAATATTCAGGGGGGACTTTGGGAGGAGGGTGCCATTGAAAAGTCTGCGCTGCTTGTAAAAATGCATATGAAAGTATATTTTTAACTTGCATTTTTTTAAAAACCTATGCCTCCCTATGCTTCCACTGTTTCTATCTCCCCATACTCTTCAATGCAACTATGGCTCAATAAATATCCATTGCTAGATTATTTAACCAAAAAAAAATTAATAAAATTATTTCTAATTGAAGCCTCCATTCGCATTTATTCTTAAAACTGGCAAACTTTTTTTTTTTTTTTATAAAAAGGAATGACCACAAGATTATTTTTCTTAGGTTGTCAAAAGAGCAGTAGCGGTTATTAAAAGCTTTGAACAAAATACTACCTGTGTGTCACTCTCCAGTTCAGATTCTAAACTTGTTATCAGCTCAAAGTATACATCTGAAAAAAAAAATGTGAATATTTATGAGCCATGTTGTAACATATCCTGGCTTCTATGCAGTGGATAACTTATTGCTTCACCTGAAAGAAAACAGTGGATTGAAAAAAAAAAATGTTGTTTCTTGACTTAAAATAAAGTTGAATTGTTTTTAAGCTAGTTTTATCTAAATAAAATGAGGTAAAGTTATCTCAAAAACCACATTTCCAATAATAAAATGTCTAATAATAAAAAAAAAGGTATGAAATTTGTCATGAACATAATCTTTAAAACAGTGCGGTACTTTTTAAAAACGTTCTCAGATTTCTTTGTTGTTAATAATCTATTTATTATTAGTTGATTTTATTTTTTGTGTGTAGTTTTTTAAATTATAAACTGTGATATAAGTGACATCTTACAGAGACAAGACCTAGAAAGTATGAGAGCAGGGGAAAATGCAAGATAATACACACAAAAAATGTACGCTACATAGCATGAATGGGGGGGGGGGGAGAGAGAGAGAGAGAGAGAGACGAGAAGAAGGTCAGAAAGAAGAGATCAGAGCAAAATCTAACCATTTGGATTTTTAAAAAGTTGTATGAGGACTTTGTTGCTGTTAGAGATTGTATCATTTCTTTGCCGGAGTGCCATACTACTGGGCAGAGAGGCAAGATCCTGGGCTTTGGCTACTTCATAACCACATTTTCTGCACAGAAGAAAACCTAAAAAAAAAAAAAATGTAAAATGTAAAATGTTTTTACTTTATCAATTTGACTTGGAGTAAAAGTAGTTACCATGAGATCATGCTGTTGAATAACTAACAATATTTTGGAGGAATCATATTATTCTCTTCATCACAGATACCTTAGATCAACTCTCGATCAGGGCAAATTATTTCTTAAAGTTAGGACCGACAGATATAAAAATTATTTTGTTCCCAAGTCTGTACGAATTTACCAGCCTGCTCCACCAGCAGTTACCAAATCTAAATGATCACTACTTAAGTCATTACTGTAACTAAGGGAGTTCATTTTTTGTGTATATGATGGCTGATTTGTATGCTAGAGATATGTATTTAATTATTTGCTGAAAATGTATGCACAATTTAATTTTAAAAAAACATTTCCATTTATTTGGATTAATAAAAGAATCATCTTATAAAATTGCCACCGAAAAAAGATTTTTGCATCCTTTAAAAAGATGTTAACGAATTTCTACTGGCAGAGCTGTATCAAAGAGGAGGTAAGTGAGGCAATAGCTGAGTGTGCACTATTTAATTTTGGGGGATTTTTTTTGGTTGCCTTTAAATGCTCTTTCAAAAATCATCTGTCCTATAACAGACATCCACTACTAACATTTTAATTAAAACACCAAACATATTCATGACGAAGATTTTTTTTACCCCTGGAATTTACATCTGACCAGTGAACAATAATATTTGCATTTATATCAATGATATCTTGCAAGTTTAAGTACATTCTAGACCAAAAAACTCAAAGCCATTTTTTTTAAAACTCGTGCGAGATTTGTGTCCCTCCTCAAACAAGTTACTGTGACTTAACTAGACATGTCCGAGGTCATAACACCATAAAGCAGTGCTCTGCCAACTTTTTTCACTCAACACACTCCTAGACCCTGCCCAGATTTTGCCGGTATACCAAAATAAAACAATTGTTTTTACATTTCCTATGGGATTCATTCAAATTTTTGTAAAACAGAGAAGCTTGCCTGTGGTTGTCGCCTACTATTCCAAAATCATGATTGTTGTTTCTAAACTCAATTCCAGTAAGATAAGTAGGGTTAATTAAGAAAGACACAATAAAATAGATTTTAAAATAAAATGTATACTTTTACTCTGAATAATTTCTTTCCACTCAATTCATGGGAATGTCATCCGATCCACGTTTACTCAGCCAAACCATGACAACAACAAATGATATGTAAGCCGAAATTATATGCACCAACCCATTATGCTCTTTTGACCTTGAAAATAAAGTTTTCCGTTCATGAATGTATCCCAGTATCCCATAGACATCAAATTAATATAAGCCTGTAGATCTTTTATAACAAGTCATATAACATAAAATAGTTTTCCACTACTTAAGCTCGAATATTAATATAATAGAAATATAAAAAAAACAATTTTTTAAACATAATATACTATGCACAAATTAAAAAGAATTTAAAACCGTAATATACATATTTTCAAACCCGTCTCTTAAAATCTTAGTTCTATCAGGTCTTGGTGTAGAATTGTATAAGACATCTGAAAATCATACATTTGAGGCCAAAACTATAAGAGTAACAGGGACTGCATTTATTTCAGTCACTCAAAAACAATAATAAAACAAAGCAATATTTTTTTAAAATGTGAGGCATGATGACTGTATCAAGTAATCATATGAAACATCTTCACTACCCTCAGTCTGGACAGAGTAGTTTGTGTAAGGTTTGTTTTATTTGTTGGTCAAGAAACGTACCTCAGTAGTGTACACAAATTTTTAACAACCAGCTATGAACACCTAGTCCAAGTACAGTGTAATACTTGGACTCGGTGTTCATAGCTGGTTGTTGAAAAATTGGGAAAAGCGTGGAACAAAGAGGAAGGGACATAATTTACTGGTCACACAAGCTGCATTGGGATGGTGACTCACCACGTGACCCGCTAAATTTAAGCATGCAGATGTTCTGTGCTGTTTAACTTCAAACTTTTGACAGCTTGTTAGTCAGAAAATTATTGTCTCTTTTGTGTCAGTGAGAAAAACAAAATCGTCTTTGCATGTTTTTTCAGCCCCTTGGATGAATTTTGCCGTTGAACACCTATTATTGGCTCACAGTTGTGGAGCTCTGCCTTAAAGCAATACACTTGTAATTGATAACAGAAAACAGTTGTCTTCATAATATTTTTTCAGAGGAAATAGGACTTTATTAAGTATCTTTAAAATGGTAAATTGCAAAAAACACAAGGGAGAAAATTCCTATAGCCCTGGAATCCCCGTATGTAAGGGGGCTAATGCCCCCCCCCCCCCCCCCCCCCAAAAAAAATGTCCCACTTAATAATAATAATATGTATGACTTTGGAAAAATCAAGGAACAACTTAGACTTAGACTTATTATTAAGTTTGTACATTGCACTAAAGCGCCTAAAAAATTTGACCTTTATTATTTTTACAAAAATAATGTTATTGTATTTGCTAACCCTTGCACCATTAATGTATGATTATGATAATGTCAATGTTAACTTGTTTTTGGGTTAAAAAGTAAACTTTTCTTGCAGACTTAGACTTACTTTTAGTAATAATAGGGTCTAAATAGTTCCTTAGTTTATAAGATGGCTGTTGCTTGACGCAGCTGATGATGGTGAGTTAATACACTATATTAGGATTAAAACTAGAATTAAGAAGAGAGTCTGCCAATGAAGGACTCACCCAACTCGCACTCTCACAGTCACCAGTGACAGTGACCAGTCACTGACCAGTGCTTAGGCTTAAGTTTAAGTCAGTGAGTGGTTATAAATATTTATAAACGAAAACGGGCCGTTTGTTATGAACCACTATTATAATTCTATGATAAAAGCACCTTCAAATTCTCCATCATACTGAACGCATGTTACACCAATAATAATTTGCAGTAAACAGCATGCCCATATAAACTCAAGTAAATTTGCCGTTGCGATTATAAATTTCGTTTTTACGGGCGCTGCCATATTGAAAATATAAGCAGGCTGGGATTTGTTGACATTCTAATGGATTAAGACCATAATATTTTGGTACAAATTTTTTAATTCTTTCTATCATCATTTATATTCAAAATAATTAAGGTTTTTAGCTAGTATATTTGTACTTTTATATGTAAAACAATAATCGTTAAAATTGTTTAAATGTATCAATAAGATTTTCTCTTCTTTTTTTGGACAAATATTGTGAGCGTAGGAATGTAACCCTCATTATAATAATGCTGTTCCATCGTTTATTCTGCACCCTTGTTTAACTCATTATTTTAAGCTTCGTTCCATAAGATGCCAAATATTTTTCGAAAATTTTAAGCATAAAAAATTTTATATAAAAAATAGTTTATTTAGAAATATATAATTTTTTAAATAAACTAAATAATTGTTACTATTCGCACACGATTCGCTAATAGTTTGAGGGATACAAAAATGAAGTCAGCTCTGACAATAACACCCCTTTTAACCACAAGGCCCAGCTGATTTGTCTAAAATTGGAAGCCGTATGCCGCTATGCACATGAGCTGTCGTGACATTAATAATAATATATATTTTACACAATATGCATTAAGTTGCATGTTTAATATTTCAAGCATTTAAATTCATCGAGAAAATGGTTTGCCGGTGGACAATAAACACATTTTGACCTTTCCACTGTGGCTTACTTAGCCTTGGTTAGAATGATTGACAGTGCCCCAATTCTAAACCAATGAAATAGTGGGGGTGTGACCTAATAGCCAATAGAATTGTAAGTTGGCCTCCCAGGGCTGTGTTGACTGTATATCTCCGCCCTACGTCAGCACCAAAACAAACCGGCGCAGTAGTTTTGCCGGTACTTTGTTTACATCGCCAACTACTAGGTTACAGCTGATCGCTAATTTAATTGAAGTTAAAACCATATTTTGTGTAAATATCTGTGAAATTTTTGGACCTTGTTGTATACAACGATTAAAATATCCTTTATGTGTGTGTTAGACTATCCAAACACCTAAAATGTTTGGAAATAAACGACTAGCGAAGAGATCTATCGTTGGGACCCGAGTAAGTGCTTTATCGCAAGATGGCCGTTATAACCCTGGCATCATTCAGTCACAACTTTCGGAGGATACCATTACTTCTAGTGCTGTATATATCGTTCGTTTCGATAGCGGATTGTGCCAGAATATCAAATCAAAATCAATAATTGGTCATGGGTTTCAACCAATTGCTTCAGCTATACTTAAGATGGGACAAAAAGTTTTTCTAACTTTAAATGGCCGTGAGGTTTGTGGTGTAGTCTTACGTCATGACCGAGATAAAGACGAGGTTACAATAAATGTAAAGACTCCCAGCGGAGACGACTTTGAAGCTCTTCGCAGATTAGAAGATGTCCGTTTGTTGGAAAGCAGAAAATCCGCTAGACTTGTTGACCAGCCGGACACAGACTATTCTAAACTCGCGGACTTGCAGCTTAGTAATGTTACATCTGAAGCTTACATCCACAAAAAGAGAGTCTCTTCCCACGTCATCGACGTGCCATCTGCACCCTATGACAAAAATGAGTAAGTTTTAACAATTAAATATACCAATTAGTATAAGGGAAGTGAACCATAATTAGTGAGGACCACGATAGAGCAGCCAATATATTTATATATTTATTTTGTAACCTTACAAATGCTACCCATCCATGCTAACCCTAATTTTCCCATGGTCATTTCCCCTGGTCATTTCCCCATTTTAAAGTTGTGTTTTTTTTATTTTAAAAAACATATTTTAATTGAACTAGTTAATCAAGTATTGCTTTTTTATTAAGAAATTGATTGTTTGACTACTCAATTTTATTGGACATATTTATGTCATTCCCCTTTTTTTTTTTAAATTTAATAATTATCTAATCGAACGTCAGTCAGCTTTAAAATGTACAACTTCTATTCAATCACCAATGACATTATTGTTTCCCTCAGCATATGAAACTTTATTTTCTTCAACATTACAATTATAAATTTACAGATGTGTGTTATGATTTCTATAATAGCCGCTGTCCAATATTAAGCCGGCATATATGCAACTAACGACGAGTTAAGCCGGTAACTAAAAACAAATTTTAAAATAGTACGTGCCGGTGTACTATTTTTAAATCCGACGTGTGACTACGTCATGCTAGTGCAATCGTCCGTCTGATAAAGTGATAAACCCGATAATTTTTTTTTTCAAAGAAACCCCTACTTGTACCTGGTACCGAGTCAGTTTCGCTATAGTTTCCCATTTATTGAAATTGATTGGTAAAAAAAATAATAAGTTTTGGCTTTTAATTCATTTTTTTTTTTTAATGCTCCGCCTGCTATAGAAAGTCTCCAGGTGGCCTTTTTGTTTGCGGAAAAAGAATACATAATACATGATCTATTTAGACTCAAGTGGTGTTTTTTTTTTCCTCTGGGAAATGCTTTTCCTTTAAGTTTAAGTTATTTTTAATAAAGTTCAAGGTTGTCATAAGTAGGCCTACATATTATATGAAATAGTATTTTCATTATTTATTTTAAATGACATGATCACAACCTGAATCGCTTTACACAACGTTTAAATAGGTAATTACAAAAAGATGTGCACAATACAGTAGGACTATATACAAAATCTGCAATCTAAATAGCCTAACTCTACAAATGGCTACTATTGATTGTGATCCAACAGCTGTTATTTTTCCCTCCAAAACGTGCGCTTATGTGAGTATTTTCTCGCGTACGGTACACAGCGCCGTGAGCACGCGAACGAAGAGGTGGACAGCCAGTGCGTGGGTGTTGCTTATTGTTCTTGGAACATATCACACGTCGGTATTTTGACGTTTAACCCACAAAGAGGATGGATCCTCCTCTTTATCGGGAGACATTACTGGGCCTACCACACAGCCCCTCTTCCGTCCCCGTCCTTATGAAATCCGTTGATTGTATTTTATGACATCACTCATATAGTTTTTGTCCTTCATTTGATGTAAAGAATTTAAATTATGAGTGCAGTTCGGTGACTGATCCGGCCATGCACACAAAAAATGTTTAAACAAGAAGCAGCACAGTGATGCACACGGTTAGATCGTAGGATATTTTTCCTTTACAATTTGTACTAACTCTCTGAGAAAGGGGACATGAACTCCTCTCCCTAACCACCACTTGTCCGAACAATTACTGCCCCTTGTTATCCACCACTTGTTCCATGGAAGTAGTGACCGTTATTGAGTTTTGTTAGTTTTCTACAATATATACATCTGATCATAAATAAGTGTACACATCATTCCAACATTCTAAATGTGTGTGTTCAGTGCTAGAGCGGTCGCAGTTGTGTTTCTTGCGTATCGCCTCCTCCTACCCTCTTGTTTCAAACAGATTACACAAATGTTTTTTTTTGGTGGGGGGGGGGGGGGTTAACCCATATAACTTTTTCACAGGTGGTTCCAACCATCCCTCCCCC
>CAXITT010000374.1:481531-503377 GCA_964033795.1 Lymnaea stagnalis | reverse complement strand
TGGTAGATCATTTACAATGTGTAATAGCTTGCGTTTAAATTAAAATCATGCTTAAAAGGCATCACGCCTATTGTCGGGGGCCGTTTTGACCGGGGCCCATAATTATGTTGTGGGCTGAGTTGTGAGAAGGGGGCTGGGGGCGTCGAATTGTCACGGGCCGTTCCAACGAGACACGCTCACCACGAAACGTTGCACTGGTACCCATTTCTCTGACTAGGTCATCCGAAATCGAGGCAGCGCATACCCTGTGTTTACATCACGTGGTTGAATCGTGACCCCCCCCCCCCCCACCCCCGGCATTTAAAAGAAATAGAATAAAAACTCTGACTCTTGAGGCTGACACCTCACAAGGCAAGGTGGTTAACCTGTTCTTTTATTCACCGATTTACTCCAGACTTATTTCCCACTTACTCCAGACTTACTCGGGTTACTCTAGACTGCTCTAGCTTTTTTTTTTCAATGCATTTTGATTCCATGTTTAAATGGGAATTTACAATAATTACTTACTGACACACACCGGATCTTTATGTTGCTCATGGCTATGGTCTCAACTGCGCAACTGATGGTGATGTACAATACAAACATTATTCTACTTGAATAAAGAATAATGGAGGAATACTTGTGAATATAAATATAATTCACCAGCTTGTAGGTGGGTGACACTTCTAATGAGCCTCTCCTAAAAAAAGCTCAGCTACTGGTCAGATATGCTCTCGCGATGACATTATCACTATGACTGTGAGGATGGACGGGCCGCACTCAACACCACATCCTTGTTTTTTTGGTGGCTGATAAGTACGTTGTCACCAAATGTCAGTCTCAGCAGCCTACCTTAGCTAAAAGTATAATTGCCTTTAATCCATAGCCAAGCCCCCTCCCCCCCCCCGTGCAAAGTGGGGGGGGGGAGCTCTTCCCCTTCCAGAAATCGTAGCTAGAGTGTTTAGAGCCCCGGGGACAAGATTATTGAAGATTCATTTTTGTAATCTCCCATTCAACTCTGGAGGAACACATTATTTTAATCAATAAAATACACACAAAGCCCATTTAGGCGCCCCTTGAATATTTCAGTGCCCGGGGAACATCCGCCCCCCTTTTCATTACTCCCCTGTCCCTGCCAAAAAAATCCAAATTAAAATTCATACCTTCTTGAAACCATGTAGTTCCCGACTTTCAATGGCTTAGAAAATACAGTCAATAAAATGACCGGTAACTCTCGCGTGCATACTGGTCTCCCGTTCAACACAAAAGGTCAATGATCGAATTGGGTTACGTAATATTGAGTAGAGGTCAGTGTGCGTGTGGGGGTGGGGGGTTGTGGTGTTATTGTTTGAACGTGTAAAAGGACATGTAAACAATTTATAATAAGAATTGTATATTACGCTTAAAGCCATTGAAAGTAAAGTTATTTAAACGGAAGGCTACCGTTCAAATAAGATGTCATCCGGCTACCGTTCAAATAAGATGTCACCAGGCTACCGTTCAAATAAGATGTCATCAGGGTACCGTTCAAATAAGATGTGATCATTCATTAATTGTCTGATTTTATTCGTAATTGTTTAATAATCGACATAGTGTAAAGAAATATAATTTTGAAAATTATTTTTTTTCACATTACTCTTTGTGTCAACAGTTTACAGAATTCACTTCATATTTTCATTTACTTCCCTTTGATCTGAACTTGCCATATAATTTAGAGTCTATCATGAATAAGCTACACACTAACAAACAAATTGTTAGCCAGATGCCCAACACTATATTTTTGGAGATATCTATACAATATATGTTTATCTAAACAAAGTCCTTTGTTGTTGCAGGATGAAGAGGGAATTATTTACAAATGTACGTGGAGGGGATGCAAGACAACCAGCACAACCAGAGATACCATAGAGAGGCACATCAGGAGGGACCACTTTAAGTAAGATATCTATAGCATTTTGAGAACCACTTGACAGTTATTGGCGGGGGGGGGGGGCGGAGAACAAATTGAAATATTTGATTTTGATCAGGCACACACTGGGGGGAGGGGGGGGGTTATAGTTTATCTTGACAGTTATTGGCGGGGGGGGGGCGGAGAACAAATTGAAATATTTGATTTTGATCAGGCACACACTGGGGGGAGAGGGGGGGTTATAGTTTATCCAGAACCTCTTTAATATTGTAACAAAACTAAAACAATTTTATTCATTGTTTGTTTAGTGACAAAAAAATTTGATCAATTAGGCTATGGCTTTGGCTTTGAATAAAAAATTTAAATTATCACTAAAAACATTTTTTTAACACCCACTTGTCATGGTAATCTCTCAGTCGAGACAGTGATCTTGAACTAACCGACAACGAAGAAGATTTCCACTACACTGAGGTCAATGTATCGTCCCAACTCATCCACACAATGACAAAATCGTTTGCCGCGATGAACACATCCTCACCTTCCCCCCAAGAAGAGCTCCGGAGACGGCACACCAGCGAGGGCAGTAACAGCACCCGAGGCAGTGAACTGACAACTGTCACCAGCAGCTCTGAAGGTGGCATCAGCACCGTCAGTCCAAGTCCCGGCAGTGGGAACAGCGGGAACAGGGAAGTCATGGACCATGACTATCAGAGAAAGGCAAAATAACCTTTGTTTTATTTTATTAAGCCATAGAAAGATACTGTCTTCATAAGGAAATCCTTTGTTTTATCAATCTTCCATTGTTATATTGGTACTGTCTTACAAAGTAAATCTATACATGTTAAAGACTTTATCATTTAATTGAAATTCAAATAGAGTTTTGGCAAAAAATATGAGCTACCTCATCTTGCGAACCTAATTAAAAGTCACAGTCTCTACTGCCATTACTCAAAGCCAACACTACACTATAATAAAAATATTTCCCCTTTCGCACAATACTAAAAAAATATCAAACATTTAATAGCAATATCTACCCAAATACTCTCCAAACAACATGCAATCACTATATACATTCAAGTCCTTAACACAATTCATTTAGTGTATTATTTGCTGTCAAGTTTCTTTGTTCTATAATGACCACCATAGACAATGAATAATAAAATGCTGATAAAACTTTAAAACATAAAAAAGTTAATAAATCATCATTTGAAATGTTCCCTTTGCCTAAATTAATTTTTGAAATGTTAAAAAATCAACTTCACAGATCTCCAAATACTCCCAAGCCAGCTCGGTGCCTTCAAGCGGCCTCGCTCTTAACATGGATCAGGCCAGGAGTCTCCCTATCAACATCACCGAGGGTCAGATACAAAAGTCGCTGTCGTGGCAAATTCATTCCTCATCCCCCGGCGGAACCTTGGTAAGATTCAGATCAATATTTTAAAGGAAAATTAGTTTCTCTTCTCCAAGCGGCACTGTCATTTGTTTAAGGAGAAAACCTGAACTGTATTTTATTGGGACAAAATTTGTATATACCTTGTTAATAAAATTGTCTTGTAATTTTAAATAAAACAGATTCAGGATTTTTTGTTGGGAAGTAGTTTCAACCCTTTACACCCCCCACCCCTCCCAACCGCCCCATTTAAAATTTTGGGCATCCACCAATATAAGTTGAACTATAAAATATTTATAGAATAATTAGTACAAACATAATTTAATTCAAGAAATAAAATGATTTGAAATTTGTTTTTAAAAAAATGTATCTATAAACAAAAAAAGAAACATAATTATACGTTGCTGCCATTAAAACAAATGTTATATTCCAGTTGTTTTTTTTTATTCCTTAAAAAATGTTTTAAACTTGCAATTCATTTAAAAATCAAAAGTGTTGTATTCCACCATGATATTTTTTTTTATAAGGTGTCCCCACCTCAGAGACCCAACAAGCTTACACCCCAGGAACGCCTGTTCCAGCATCAGGCTCAGTCACCAAAGTCCAACCTGGCGCCAACCACTTTTAAGGTGACGCAGCACCGGAGGCCTCGAAGTGAAGTTCGTAAATGCAGGAAGGTGTATGGCATGGAGCACCGTGACCAGTGGTGTACACAGTGCAAGTGGAAGAAAGCTTGTACACGGTTCATTGATTGAATTTCATTTCATCCTTTGTCTTTATTATAATCTGTTTTTTTGTGACTAGATTACAGAAAGATCAGGGGGGTTCTCAAAAAATATAGCACTTGCACCTGTGTGGGGTGGTAAGGAACATGGAGAAGTGGGAATAAATCAATAAATATCTTGAATAACAAAATTTTAAGAAGGGCTTCTGTCATTGAGCAAAGATTCTCAAACTCCATAGTTCTAGTGCATGAGATGTTATACTTTGATGATCAGTTTTTCTGGTGGTATTATAAACATTGGCTGTCTGGCAGCGCTAATGCAGTTTAAAATGGAAAATATGTTGCCCTTAAAAAATAGAGTGACTCTCTTCATTAAACAGAGAGTGACCTTTGAATCATTGAAAAGTGACACTGCATTTTTTTTTAAAATTCAATTTTAACTAGCAATATAGCCCATGTCTTTCCATGAAATTAAAGTAGAGGCTGGTGATTCTATTATGAAGGTGCTCATGCAGCTTTCTTTCAGTGGCAGGGCTTAGTGGTTGGGAGGTGGGTTAGATAAAACTTGTATTATATGTGGGAGGCCTGATTTTTCTGTGATGACAACATTGATATTTATGTCTAATTACCAATAAAGATTTATCATTTTTTTTAAATGGCTGTGATGTAACTGGTATTGTAAAGCCAGGGAATTTATTTTTTTTTTTTGTAAAGAAAATTTTATTTGAAACGTAAAATATTTAACAGCTGTAAGTTGAACATAATTTGGAGATTAGAAAAAAAATATGACAAAATGGACACAATGCTGGTTTCTCACTGATGTTAGGCCTACACTGACCTAAATACTTGGTGGTTTAAAGTATTCAAAAGCATTTAACTTAATTGTTAAGGTTTCGTCCTCTGTGACGACATGGCATATTTCTCCCATGTGAAAACTAATTTAAAATAGTCGGAAAAATCATTTGATTGGTTTGGCTACTACATTAGGAAGTTATTTGCTAAAATTTATTCAGTGAGAAATGCCTCAGGCGGTCTTACTGAAAAATATAATTTTTAGGTGTTTTGATTGGGATCCCACCATGACACAACACCTATGAATGCTGTTGGTCCTTACTGAAATTATTTTGAGATTGAGAGTTAAATCTTGGTTGTCCAGTCTAACATAAAGCGTGCAGAATATCTCCACTGGTCAATGTTGTGTTCTTTGATGTACAGAGGCTATGTGAATAATTGAAATGGTAAGAGGTTGATCAGCAGCAGATATATTGTAACATAATAAATCTTCAAACTATAAACTATATGTTATTTGATATCACTTTTATGTACCATTGTGAATCTGCTCATACAAGTATTTTTTCTTTTTTGTGATATTATAATGTTTTAAAAATTATGAAAGTTATTTTTTTTGTTGTTAAACATTGAAAATATTTGTATTAAAAAAAATTCTGGCAAATGAAATTGATAGAACTTGATGGGTGATTAATCATCATCTTTAATAATTTTGGAAATGTATTATGCATGCAATAAGGACATTTTTTTGTTCATTTCTATGCTTATTACCATGTAGTAATGTAAAACAATCTAATATCTCTTCATTGTTCTCATCTCGCTCTTAACTACATGCACACTAATTTCATTTTTTTTTTTTTCATTTCAAGATAACATTATTGGAATAAGCAAAGAGGTCATGTCCAGGTTTTACTGCTAATACTGCAGCTCTATTTTAAGGAACAATCACTGTTATTGACTGCTAATGATATTCAAGCAATAGATGACATTTATTTATCTTAAAAGCATTGTTTTTACAGTAACGGTCTGTAACTGTATGCAATTTACTACTTTTACAAGAGAAGTATAATCAAAGCACAAGTTAAATTCTTTCACATTTTTAACTTAAATTTAATTTAAAATTAAAAACATGTTTAAATCTTCTCCGGTAATGTTTTCCTTGAATCAAAGTAAATACTGAAAAAATTAATGTAATCTACTCGAAATTCATTTTCGATAATCTCCAAAAATTACATTTTTAAAAAATAATTTTATCTCATTTTGTTAAGAAAAGTCAGTACACATGAATAAAAACATTTTTTAACAGTGAGGATTATGATAAAATACTTAACAACGCCTGAAGGATGCCTCCTGCTTTTAATTGATATCATGTTATGTCCCATGAGAAAATAATTTCTCCTGCAGCACATTGGCTTGCAAATCTATTACTGATGTTCATAAAGGATGTACAACCTGTGTACCATAATGTATAGCTGTTTTGCATGAATTAAATATTTGATGCAGTGATTCTTCCAGGTGTTTAACAGATTATCTGCTACTTCCTCATAAAATATTGAGATAAACTTAAACCATTTACGCAGCACATCATAGTTTCCATGGTATATATAATAATATTAATTAACGATGTGATAAATTCACAAAATGGGATTATTCTTTTTTTTTGTTCAACTCACCTTGTTTTTGTTATGTAAACTCTGCTTAGTCATCTTGAAGTTAGCCACAGTTGAACAGTGGCATTTACAGACAAGGCACTAGGTGGATTCTACTCACCTTAAATTTTAGAATTTATTAGACATAGTTCAGGTACAGATGCCTTGAACATTTTTTGCAAAGATGGCATGTCCACACTGACAGTTAGGACAAACAAATTTTGCTCTGTTTATTATCAACTCAATAAGTCAGATCTATTTAGATCATCATTCTATAGTTTTTAAAAATATATTATCCCCTTATCCAAAAATTGATAGATGACTAAATAATTTGACAGAAATTGTTTTTATTTCCATTATTAGTGACTATAAGTACTAGCACAATTTTGAATATATGGTGTAGATTCATTTTAGGATCATAGGCCCTACTTTTATTGTACATTGAAAATCATGATTTTATTTGATAACAGATTTGGCATTTGAATTTTGCTCTCAACGGCAAATTGAAAGGATTGACTGGTCAGTATCACTATACAAAGTTTGCATTGTGTAATTTACTTGTGGAAATATGTATTTTTATTATGTGTTTGATGCTTGTAAATACTTATAGAAGTAGAAAAATTGGCAAATTTAAGTGACTTAAGACATCTTTATTGTCATAATCAGTCACATGAATGATCAGTCTCATGATCAGATACAATGATCATATGGGCACAATGTATAACACAAAAATGGAAATATCCTGTCTCATGTGTATTGAGAGAAAAGGCTCATCAAACATCTGTGGAAACTAAATGCAAAAAAAATATTTAATGCATGTTGTTGAATATCAAGAAGAGAATATGTCAGTATTTAGTTATAATTTGAAAAAGTTATAAATAAAATTGCTTATTCCTTTTAACTTTGGTTGGGGTGGGACAGAGAGAAAAATGAGTTTAAATAATAAGGTTTTTGTAAATATATTGTACATTTGATAATGCCTTAACAATGCAAAAAAATAAAATCAACATGAAACCGGTTGATGTGGAGAGGTTCAGCCCTGCTCCAACAGATAAACCCAGTGAATGTTTGTAATTCTGCTCCAGACATGTAAGGCAGCTGCCATTTTTCAGTGAAATCAGGGCTAATTAACTGTGTTTAATTTCAACTTCTTATTGACCAGGTATATGTATCAATTGAGAATAAACCACCAATGATTTGTATGTGTAGGTTTAGCCTCCTAAGTAAAGACAAACACGTAATAATTTAACAGATATTAGCAATCGCCCGTGTGTTTTATTCTATGAAATTATAATATTTCCTATCTGATTTACTTGCGGATAATATAAAAATACTGGAATTCATTTACTTATATTGAGAAATGAGTTGTGAGGATCTCATCACCGTTATTTCCTTACTGAGGCATTCAGACACCACTATCTATTTGTTCTTTGGCTAACAATTTTTGTTGTTTTGGTCATGTTAAATTAAAGAAAACTCTAGAACTTACTTTAATTTAAAATGAACGTTGAAATTATTTTAGAAACAACTTTCCAACACCAGTGGTGATAGATTTTGAAAATTCTGAAAAGCCTTTAAAAAAAAAGTGTTTTTGTTTATTAAACTTATTTTGTTTGTTAAACCAAATTTATTTTCAGGAATGCTCCAAAATAAGTGTGAACCTATTTTTTCCAGCAAAAAAAAAAAACAACAAACCTTGTCTTTCTGTATTTTTTTTTTGACTGAAGATCTGAACATTCAATGGTTTGCACTTGTACAGTATGTTTGTTAGTGTATATAACTTTCATGTTATGTATAAATTATGTGCATTCTCACCTTAAAAGCATGTGTATCGTGTAATGATGTAAGGAAGCATTGTTCTTTTTTTTTTTTTGCGTGTCAAAAGAATGATTTTCATTTTTCTTTTCACCATGTGTCATATTTTTAATAAACACTATACTTAAATATTATGAGACAGCTGTTGAGCAGGAGGGGGTGAGGATGATTTCTAACACCCTTAATTGGCACATGACTAGATTTTATCTGAATATTAACTTGTTTTTTCAGGTCATGGGTTGGAAATATTTTTAATTCATCTACTGAATTTGAATTTATTGATGACACTATGAACCAGATAGATTATGTTGGTCAGTCAGATCTGGTCTTTAGCTTACAAATCCCCCTCTGTTGTCCATAAAATTCTTGGATAAAATCAGTGTAGCATGGTTCTCAAAACGTCCTCACTTTTCAGGATATTACATTATGTTTCACTTAATTAAACACGAAAGTTGCCCATTCTGTTATAACTTATTAACATAACGTTCTGTACTCCCCCCACCCCCTTTCCAATATGTGTTAGACGATGGCTGCCATTTCCATTTGGACAATTGTTATCCCTATTGTTCACCAGCACCAAAAAAGCATGAGGAAATCAGTTGCCTTTATCCAATGTGCTACAAACAGAACACCATTTCTGTACATAAACAAAAAAAATGCTCATGTTTCCTGTCTGTATTTAGAAAGTTGATTATTTCATTGTTCATCACAAATTGTCTCCCTTACATTTAGTCATTAACGGATATTACATTTAATAATCAGTAATAATTAACATTGTATTATTGCTCATTTGAGTTTTTAAAATTATGATTACAGTAGTTTTCTTATTCATTTCTTTACAGGATATTTTTTCGCATGCTGTAAATTAATGCAAAGATAAAGTTAGGGATAGAAATGAAATTATACAGATAAAAGGTGCATTAGGACGTTAATGTGAGAGCAAGCTTTGCCTAATAAGAAAATTTTTCTTTAAAAAGACTGTTAAGTGCCCTTTTAGTCTAAATAAGAGAACTGTCAAAGCTCAAATGACTTTTTGTTTCACACATGACACATTCCTTAAGTGCAACTGCATTATGGGGGATTTAAATACTACAATTTATAATTCTTAGAAGTTTGATGCAAGTCTGATAAAATTATAAACACTCAATGGTCAGGGAGGGAAATCCCAGTAATATATATTTTGTTTAATGACCGCTATGCGTAGACATCTTTTCAACTTTGGTATGCAGTTTTAAGATTATTAGACATCCCACCTTCTGAAACTAAATAAAATTGCCTGTAAACAAATAAATCATTTGCTCTAGATTTTTATTTGTGGATGGCAATATGGAATTTTTTTTAAACTTGAAAAATTATGAAATAAAAAAATATACTAAGGCATTTTTGTTCGCAGTTTTATTTGACTTTGGTGTGTAATATCTACATGAAACATCATTGACTCTAGTTACCAGACTATTTGACTTTGGTGTGTAATATCTACATGAAACATCAGTGACAGTGACTCTCGTTACCAGACTGTTTGACTTTGGTGTGTAATATCTATGACTACATGAAACATCATTGACTCTAGTTACCAGACTATTTGACTTTGGTGTGTAATATCTTATGATTAAAAACAAACATCTCTCAGAGTTAGCCTTCAAAATTGTATTGTATATATTTAAAGTTCATAATTATAAATATAATCTGGTTATATCAATTATCTTTTTAATTTACGTTAGCGTTACATGGCAATATTAATCTAATCCAAATTAAACTAACAAATCCATTATGATAATTACAATTATTTACACAAATTTAAAGCATGTCATCACAGAGTCTAATATCCATTGACCCAACTGAACATTTTTATGCTCATCTCCTACAATTGACAATAAATATTCTTGGCATTTATTATGGAGCTCTAATAAATTGGGATGGGATAATTTTAAGTTATTGGCATTTTCAGAGTAACACATATGCAAAGTTTGTGTGAAATCTGATAAATGTCTGTCTATACTATCAGCATTTTCAAGCTCAAGTGTTGTTAAACTAATTGCCCCTTTCTCAACGTTAATTGAAACTTTTAAAGAGAATTTTTCCATTGAACATATAGGCCCTACAAAAGTTCTATTAATGGAAAAATTAGGGGTTTTTCCATAGACCCACTCCCAGGATTGAAGTCTTTGCAGAATTCCTGTAATTCCTGGAAAATTAGACTCATTATTAGGATTGATGTCCTGAAAGCTCTGCAGATTCTTCTGAAATGAAATTTTATGCCTTATTTTAAACATTGTCAGATGACATCATAATGACTTTTATTATGGAAGTTATCATCAAGCTCATAAGAAGATCAGATAACCATAACCATGATTTTTTTTAAATTCAATTAATTTCATTAGGAAAATGGATAGTAAAAATGGCTGCTTTGTTGTATATATTTATATGCCTACCTCGCAACCGCCCATCTGAAGAAAATGTTCTCCTATGACATTCACCAGGAGTTCAAAGTTCATGTCTGGTACTTTATCCTTCAAATTCATCACAGATGCTGGAGTGCTCTTAGTAGCTTTGCTATCAGCACCTATCTGGCAAATGATTAAAAAAAAAAGAAATGTGCACCATTTCATTAGATTATATGAAATAAAGATTCAAGTTTTTTAAAACAAATACATCATTAAGTAATAAAAAATAACCCTTTACAAATTAAAAAATTCTGGGAAAAGGGATGCAGATGAAAGACAAAAATAGTCTGCACTGAAGTTTAAAAAAAAAGACACCAAGACACAGGCTAATACTATAAAAATCACTGATACAACAAAACAAAAACTGGAGATTTCCAGACCCACTGTCTTCACTGTACACGCAACTCTATTTAAAAGCATATGTCAGGTGCCTATTGATACTACAGAAGCTAAGATTTTAATATCCCTCACATTGACATTTGTTGTATTCACTCTATTTTTTAAACATGTCCGAAGAACTGTTTTGGTTTCATGGATTTTTTTCCTATTATTAGTCAAGTGTAAGTGTAATGGAGGACAAATGATTTCCTATACGGAAGTTAACATAATAAATAATGAAACTTTGCAAAACATTTCTTGGTATGTTTTTTTTTTTTTTAAAAAAGGAGAAGATCTCACCATCGGGGAGTCTAGGCAGCGTTTCAGCATACACTGGTCAACATTAATCAACAGGGTACAGTGGTGGTAGCTTTGCAGTCGGCCAAGCTTTGCTGCAGTCCCCGACACCTGAAGAGGTTAAAAGATATTTAAAAGAGATAGGTTTTTTTAAAGTTAAAATGTTTGGTGAAAGTTTGGGTATCTCAAAGGCACTAATACTAAAGATTTTGGTTAACACTTCAAACATCAACACTGATACAGGAAATATTGTCTGGAAAGAAAATGCTATTTAAAAGAAGTCTTAGGGGCTCTTCATAATTCTTACCCCACCCTCCCACCTAAAGTATGTCACGCGTCTAAAATATAAAAAAAATTGTTCTAAAAGTTACCAACTAATTAAAATTCAATTTTAAACAAACTTCACAAGTAAAAAGAGACACTACTAAGTACTGAATAAAAATCTGTTAGAAAGCATCCAACAGAAAGTTAAACATCAATGTCAATTCAGCTTTTATATGTATGATAAAAAAATGTATAAATGTATGACATCACATATGATCTATCCCCCCCCCCACACACCTTTGTGTCACAAACTGTCACACTTTCTTAGACCACCCTCCTGATCGTGACATACTTTAAGGACAACGCCTATTAACTAAGAATTTAAAATGCATTCAGTTAATAAGGACAATTACAGTGTTGGGAGAATAAAGGAATAATATTTTTATAATTTGTTTTTCATTATTAAAAATAACAAATCTTATTTAATCACTTTGACAAAAACTTAAACATTATTAAATGAAACAATCCTGTATAATTTTGTAAAGGCCCATCTGTATCATAAAAGAGTTTTTTAATTGATCTATTTGTTCAGTGGGTAGAACTTGCATTCAAGAATTCTTATGACCTTATAAAATCTGTCAAGCATAATGTCATCCCGCTGGTTTACACTAAGGTCTATGTCCCATTTCTTTCTCAGGGCATCAACAATGAGGTCAAGGTTGACCCTTCTATTATATCGCTTGCGAGTGGTCAAGAAGGACAAGTTGAGGTTGGCCTCATCGTGGTATACAGTGCCACCTCCACTTGATCTGTTGTTAGATAAGAATTCTTTCAACAAGAGTTTCAATCAAACTTAATAGGGTATTTCAATTTTCTGCTTTACAATGCAATTCAGTAAATCACATTTTTATTTTTATAACTCAAACTGCTACAGGTAAACTCTTTTACTTAAATGAAAATTTTTTTTTATACTTTTTTTAAATATTTTACCTACAAATCTCAATTTCATATGGCAATGTTATTTGTTACTGAAGTAGATTGGAATTAGATTAGAAGTAGATATAATGTGATTCCCACTTATCCAGTAATTTCTTTTTAAAATAATCAGCAGACATTTAGTTTGTTTTAAAATTCATATAATGAGGATTCATTATACCTATCATACAACTTGTTTCAAAAAGAATTGGAAACCTTCTAGAAATACAAACTCCCTTGCTTGCAGCGAATGGTACATTAGCCTCCAGCCATGGGTTCTGATGCCTTCCAAATACAAGAGCAGGACGGTTCCGCCAAATAAGTAGAATTTCTGCTTTTGAGAAGTCTGTTCGCTCATAAAGCCATTCCTCTAAAGCCAAGTTTTCAAATATGCTGTCGGACGTTGAGACAAAGACTGCGCGTTTTGGTCTATTTTCTTCGCAAGCTAAATGTGAAAACTGAGAATACCAGTTGCATTTTTTCCAGTTAATCAAGAGTTTGTGATTGGCTATTTTCCTTAATAGCATTTTCTTCAAATCCCAATTTAGCTACTGTTTAGGAAATGTTGTGATGTAAGACTGGGGAGAAAATATAAGGAGTTAAAAAAATATTTAAACTGCATTAGTGGAAAGTATATTTTGCTGTCACAAGATCTAACCAAATGTTTTAAAAGTTAAAAAGTTATTAGGTTATTCAGTAAAATTTGGAAAACCTGACTTGAATGTTTAGAACGCTACAGGGATGATATGAAATAAATAACATATTACACATGCCATACAGTATTAAATAATGAGCAAATAACCACTACCGGGTACTAATATGCTTAGTAAAGCAAAAATGAATTATTTTTTTAAATTGGGCTCATCAGTCTTAGGTCAGGGATGACTAAGGCAAGGCAAGTTGTGAAAATTAGTCTGCCACAATGTGACGATGGCGTATACTTCACAGGACAGAATCATAAGGCCTGGGATTTTTCTTTAGGAGGATAACTTGTTTCCCAAACAGCAAATCACCTCTCTCCATGCATCTGGATGATACAGCTTAGTACCCGTAGCGTTTCAGGAGTTGCCAGAATTTTCATTAAGTTAATGTCATACCACCTATGGTAGTCCAGGTTTGAATTCAGAGTTCTCCCCTTAGATGAGTTGCCATCCAAGGTACTAGTCCCATTCACCTAGGGGGGCTGCTGATATTATTGCTTGTCTAGGCTTTTTTTTTTTTGGGTGGGAGGGGGGGGGGGTTTGAACTTCAATCCACAAAGATTGGAAATAAGGCAATTTAGACCTCACATTTCCATCCAGCCACCCCAGAAAATTATTAAGAACAAAAATAACAAGGGCCTAATGTTTAATTGATTTCTTTAGGCTTATGCCTACCTACTTGATATTTATTAATAAAATAAAATACATTTTATAGTAGGCCCTAAGCTGTTACAACACCCTTCCCTAGAATCACAAATTACCCACCCCCGTAAACAAATATTACATTATAAATCTGTTTTCCCATAAAAAAATAAATAATTTTAAACATTTAAATCTTGAAATCATTCAATTTCATTGTAACTGATGATGATTAAGTACTTTTATAGCACTTGTGTCCGTGATATTTTAGCATGCTCACCGCGCTCTGACTCTGATGTCTTAAAATCTATATATTGTTTAATCTCATTATCTTGTCCAATGTCAATCTGCCTTATACTAATAGTTATCTGCTATTTTAATGTCATCTAATCCACAAAAACTACTACTATTTGCAAATTTTGATAACAATTTTCAGAAACTTCATTATTTTAAAATTTAAATATAGTTGTGCTTCTGTTTCCTACACAAAAAAAATCCTGAGGTCTGTGTAGTTCAGTAGAGAAATTCACTCAGTTCACCCCTGTCTTGTTTGTAACCTTTCCATTTACAAACTCAAACATTTACCTACTCTATGGATATAGGCTATAGAATCACTGCACTTGTCAAAAAACTTTCTCTTGATCATTTACTAAAAATTATTTCTCCTGTTGACTATTTTTCGTTCTTTCACAGACCCCTAACTCCCAGACTCTTCTCTAAAGCCCTCTTCTACTATTTTTACATGATTTATCATGAATATCACTGCACCTTCAACTCTTGTCCTCCATGCCATGCTGTCCTGAAACGATAGTGAAAGTCATGGACCATAGCAACAACTGTCAGAGCCCGTTTTGGACATATGTATGGGATGTAGAGAATTAGTTTACAGGTATGAGACTGCTAGTTCCACACAGTACTAATTTGCTCTGTAGTAATTATGTGATCACAGTATATATATAAAAAACATTGTAATTGTATCAAACACAATCAATAAAATATTTACAATTGAAAGATACATAATCATAAATCATTTGTCTCATTTGTTTAAAAAATTAAAATTGGTTTAGCCAAGTAGAAGTATTAATAAATTATGGCATAAGTTACTTTAATAATTCAGTTCATTAATTTTTAAAATACCAAACTATGTTCAAAGTTGTACTTCTTATGTGATGTCATACTGCTTTAACCCCCACCCCCCCCCCCCCCTATTAATAAATTATGGCATAAGTTACTTTAATAATTTAGTTCATTAATTTTTAAAATACCAAACTATGTTCAAAGTTGTACTTCTTATGTGATGTCATACTGCTTTAACCCCCACCCCCCCCCCCCTTTTAAAACCAAAATGTAATATGTGACAACCACCCAAATACTGATTTACAGTAATTTATGGAAAGCCGCCTAGGACATCTTGGTACGTTGCTTTGGCTTAACTTGATTAAAAATGTAACCTTAAAATTAATTGAATGCTTGATAACACAAGCACTGCACAGACTAAAAGGTAACTATATTATAATCGACAACAAACAACACTAACAACAGCAAGATGAAGTAGGGATTCTAAATGAGCAGTTGAGAATTTCGCTGCGCGGAGAATTTTTTTTTTTTAATAGGGTCGCACTAAGTGCTAAGCATCATAACTTTTGCTCCTTTACGTTTGTTGGACTGGAAGCGACGGATTTAGAAAGTACTGATGTTGATTTTATTCTAATATTGGTTTACAAGGTTAAAAATAAAAATTCATCTGGTAAATATAGAGGACGATGCCCGGGGTTTCCCCATCATGGCCGCCATCTTTGTTGACATTATCCGTGAGAAGATCACGGACCGTGTCAATCAAGATGGCGGCCTATTTAATTTACCGAGGGTAGTGTTGTTTCAGATGTTGGCTAAAATTAAGAACGAATGCCACGGCGACTTTTGCTTGGTTACTGAATTAGGGTTTTGGGATACATTTAGGGTTCAGGGCTGATATTAAGGAGGGATGCCGCGGGGTCTTTTGTGTGTTTATTGTTATAGTTGCAGTGAATTAGGGCAGGGTTAGTTTAGGGGTAGTTTAGGTTAGGTTGAGTTGGAGGGATGGATTTAGTGTTCAGGTTAGGCATAGGGATCGATTTAGGGTTCAGGTTAGGCATAGGGATCGATTTAGGGTTCAGGTTAGGCATAGGGATCGATTTAGGGTTCAGGTTAGGCATAGGGATCGATTTTGGGTTCAGGTGAGGCATAGGGATCGATTTAGGGATACATTCGTGAAATTCGATAAAAATGTGGCATTCCTCCTTAAAATTTACAGGGTTCAGGTTGGTTAGGTTTAGGCTTAGGGATACATTTAGGGTTCAGGTTGGGTTTAGGGATACATTTACTTAGATTTAGTGGCAGAATTAACTGGTCTTGTCAATCAAGATGGCAGCCATTGGAAAAAAAATATGGCATCTCTTCTTTGGATTTACCCAGATGTTTTTTGCTAAAGTTAGTTTTGTTATTGAATTCTATTTCTGCTCTCAACTTAAAGCAGACATGTTTGTTGTTCATTTGACACTTTTCTTTAACTTTAAGAAAAAATTTGATGGTTTGACTTTGAAAATTAATGGTAAATAGGGGGCCGTCCATAAACTTAGTACGTCACGCTTCGGGGGGGGGGGCGGTGTAAGAAAGTGTGAGACTTTGTGATGTGGTTGGAGGAGGTGTCAGGTCATATGTGACATCACACATTTATTTTTAAAAATTTCATTTCTAATTTATCTTTTAGTTTTTTAGTAGAATTTAATAGCTATAAAAATAATTTTCAAAAATGTTGTGAAACATTTGAATTAAGCTCAAACATGAAGGTGATTCAAGGTACAGCGACAACAGACGAGCTGTGGGTGAAGTTCAAGACTACAATCACTGATGCAGTGAAGAAATTTATACCACACCAAATCACCAAACCTAGGATAAATCAGCCATGGGTCACAGCTGAAATCCGTAGGCTCATCCACAGGAGAGACCGCCAATACAAACGCATGAAGAAAAATGGCTCGATGGAACTGAGAGAGGAGGTACTGAGACTCCGCCGAACCATTCAACGCTTATTGCGTAGATCGTATTGGAACTACATGAACGGCATCTTCTCAGAGGAAGACACCCCGACCAAAGATGTCAAGAACAAGCGCTTCTGGAGCTATGTGAAACACCAAAAGTCCTCAAACGCTGGAGTTTCCCCCTTGAGGTGGGATGGCCAATTGACATCTGACCCAAAAGCACAGGCGGAGATACTCAATCAGCAGTTCCAGTCGGTCTTTGGTGACGGTAGAGAGTACTCTGAGACTGAGTTCCTTCTGAAAACCAAAATGATGAACAGAGCCTATCCTATCATGGGAGATATCCAGATATCAGAACAAGGTGTGTTTGCCCTCCTCAATACCATTAATCCTTACAAAGCATGTGGTCCTGACCACATTAAACCACGAGTGCTCAAAGAATTAGCCAAAGAAATCGCTCCTGCACTGACAATCCTCTTCCAATCGTCACTATGCACAGGAAATGTTCCAGCAGACTGGAGAACAGCGCATGTCACTCCAATTTACAAGAAAGGGGAGCATTCCGACCCTGCCAACTATCGTCCGATATCCCTCACTAGCGTCGTCTGCAAACTGTTGGAGCACATAATCGTAAGCTCTGTCATGAAGCATCTTGAAAGCCAAAATATACTCAATGACTGTCAACATGGCTTCCGAGTCAATAGGTCATGTGAGACCCAGCTTCTCGAATTTGTAGAAGACTTGATGACCAATCTGGAGAACCACAAGCAGACTGACGTGCTAGTAATGGACTTCGCAAAAGCATTTGACCGGGTGAATCATAGTTTGCTTCTACACAAACTCCAGATATATGGGATTCAAGGCACCACTAAAACATGGATCTCTAGCTTCCTCAGCCACCGACGCCAAGCAGTAGTGGTGGGCGGTACAAGCTCCTCCTTTGTCAATGTGAAGTCAGGGGTCCCCCAGGGATCAGTCCTGGGCCCCTGTTTGTTCCTAGCATACATTAATGACCTACCGGAGAAACTGACATCACAGGCAAGACTGTTTGCAGATGACACAGCAGTGTATAGGACGATCGCCAACAGATCTGACCAGGACCAGCTACAACAGGATCTCAATCTGTTAGCTGAGTGGGAGATGAGCTGGGACATGGAATTTCACCCTGCCAAGTGCCAGACACTATCAATCTCTAGAAGTTGTACTCCTCTACACTACCAATACAAACTGCACGGCCATATTCTTGAGCAAGTTTCCTCCGTAAAGTACCTGGGTGTTACCATTCAAAGAGAGGTCCGCTGGGACGAGCATATTAACAATGTATGTAACCAAGCAAACCAAGCCTTGGGGTTCTTAAGGCGAAATCTAAAGATTGGCAACTCCTGTGTGAAAGAAAGAGCATATAAAGCCTTTATCCGTCCGATTTTAGATTATGCATCTTCAGTCTGGGACCCATTTACCCAGAAGAGCATTGACAGGTTGGAGGCGGTCCAGCGACGAGCAGCACGCTTTGTCCTAAACCGCTACAGGAATACCTCTAGTGTTGGCAGCATGCTAGAAACACTAGGCTGGTCACCATTGGAGAAACGACGACGACAATCCAGGCTCTCCATGATGTACAAGATAAATAATGGGCTGGTCCACTGTTCCAGTATTAAACAGAAACTCGTCCCTCTCCCCCATAGACAGCGACGAGGCCATGACAGGCAATTCAGGCTCATACCAGCAAGAAGCCAGTATAGGAGCTGCTCATTCCTGCCCAAGACAATCAGGGACTGGAACCATCTTTCAAAAGGAACAGTTGAGGCGACAACACTAGACACATTTGTGTCTATTGCCTCAAGCCTTCAAACCCCTAGTGCATAATTTCCTCATCACCACCAGTAACAGAAACATTGCAAATCCCATCTACATGCATAGGAGCCAAAATGATCAATAAATTGATCGTGGGCCCTTAAGATATAGAAGAAGAAGAAGATTAGTTTTATGTCAAAATAGCATGAAATGCGTATCTCCTGAATGTCTTGTTCACGATTCCTCTCGCTAGGAGCGCTAGTAACTATTGTACTATTAAAGTCATTTTAATAATGTGATAGTTCTTTGAAGTGGAAATTTTATATTTTAATACAGTTTAATAGTGATTTATTAATGATTATTACAACTAATATTATATGTAATTATTGTATAATATATATATATATATATATATATATATATATATATCAGAATAGATTTTAAAATCGCCAGGTTTTTTTTTCAACAAGTGGTTGTGTGTCAGACAATTGATCTCACAAAAAACTTACTGTTAATGACTTTATCACTTGTTTGAAGGTTTCACTAAATATTCAATGATGCCAGTCTGCGGCCCTCATAATTGATTGTATATCTGGCAGGTCCGTGGCAAGGGAGATGTGCAAGACAAACCAAACTTTTGCTGGAGCGGAGGCAGAGAACAGCTCTCCTGTCTTGGAGGATGAACAAAAAAGACAGCTGTCTGAGAAATGTCCTGACAGCATAGCCCATCAGGTTAGCTCAAAAGGTAGTTATCATAAAAATGTCGGTTTCTTTACCTAATATGTAGCTCTACTTGTCAGTTTATACATTGAATAAAATAGGTAATTTATTATTATTTTTTTGTTTACAATATCAGTCATATTAATTTTAATTAAAGATTATTCAGTTTAAATTTTTTCTTTCAACAAATATAAAACTTATTAAATACCTTTTCTATTTGAGATGCTTTTCTTGGCTGATGTCTTTCATGGATAATGTCTGTCATGGCTAATTTCTTAAATGTCTGTCATGGCTAATTTCTTAAATGTCTGTCATGGCTAATTTCTTAAATGTCTGTCATGGCTAATTTCTTAAATGTCTGTCATGGCTAATTTCTTAAATGTCTGTCATGGCTAATTTCTTAAATGTCTGTCATGGCTAATTTCTTAAATGTCTGTCATGGCTAATTTCTTAAATGTCTGTCATGGCTAATTTCTTAAATGTCTGTCATGGCTAATTTCTTAAATGTCTGTCATGGCTAATTTCTTAAATGTCTGTCGTGGCTAAAGTACTTCATGGAAAATGTCTTTTATGACTAATGTCTTTTATTGCTAATATCTTTCCTGGCTAATTTCTGTCATGACTATTGTCTTCCATGGTTAACTTTCCACAAACTGTTTTACCGGTAACTGGGAGTGACCCCGGATAAGATTTAAACCCACTGGCACTAAAACATGAGACAGAGAATGTTACCATGATATCTGAAGGCAGTGGCACACTGGTTACCTTCAATTATTGAATAATCTAAATTTTAATAAATTTGAAATATTAGTTTTAAAGATGGGGAACATTTAAAGCTCTGTGCGATTCATTTCCTGGTCCATGCAGTACAAACCAGATAAAGTCATAGAGTTTCATGTATGTTTTTTTTTTTTCAGTTTCCTGTACCATCAATTACATTTTATTTAATCAATAATACTATTTTATTTATTTGAGATGTAGAGATTTTAATTAAAAACAATAGAATTATTATTTTAACATTTAAATTTAAATAATTTTTTATTAATAAATTGTTCTCTTAAAACTCTTGGACTCTGCATATCTTCTCCACTATGTATAACTGTTTATAATTGGCATCACTAAGCTTGCAAATCTGTAATTGGCACCTCTCAGTTGTGCACATCTGTAATTGACACCTCTAAGTTGTGCACATCTGCAATGGGCACCTCTAAGTTGTGCGCATCTGTAATTGGCACCTTTAAGCTGTGCACATCTGTAATTGGTACCTCTTGTTTGTGTGCACATCTGTAATTGGCACCTCTAAATTGGCATCTGTATTGGCACCTCTAAATTGTGCACATCTAATTGGCTCCTCTAAGCTATGCACATCTGTAAATGGTACCTCTAAATTGTGCACATCTAATTGGCACCTCTTACTTGTGCGCATATGTAATTGGCACCACTAAGTTGTGCACATCTGTAATTGACAGCTCTCAAATTTGCACAATTATAATTGACATCTCTAGGCTTCAAACATCTGCACCTAAAAATAAGCAGCCTCACTTCTGGTCAATTGTGCACAGCTTGCTGTACATGGCACATAAGAATGTTTTAGAGTTTAAAAATATATTCCTTCAAAATTATTGACTTATGTGTAATTGACTTTTA
This sequence comes from Lymnaea stagnalis, assembly GCA_964033795.1. NCBI lineage: Eukaryota > Metazoa > Mollusca > Gastropoda > Lymnaeidae > Lymnaea > Lymnaea stagnalis. Next base: position 482,243 of record CAXITT010000374.1, on the reverse strand, counting down.
CAATTTTGATTCATGGCGCCTTTAATTATTCATTTAAAATTTAAAGTTGCTAAGCCAATGAGTAAATGGTGTCAGAAAATATGAAATTTTTTTACATAGAAGTTCCTACATACACAGCCTCAGGAAAACTTTGAACACACATTTATCTAGTTTAAACTGCACAACTTATTGTGACAGAAATTAATCTAGTCTCTATATGAAACTGCACAGCTAATTGTGACAGACATTGATCTAGTCTCTATATGAAACTGCACAGCTTATTGTGACAGACATTGATCTAGTCTATATATGAAACTGCACAACTTACTGTGAGAGTCATTGATCAAGTATCTATTTGAAACTGCACAATTTATTGTGCCTCGAGACCGACCGAATTTTGGCTTTGGTTTCTGCGCCAAAAGCGGCCATTTTATCACTTTCGGCCAAGTTTCGGCCGAAACTGAAAAGTTAACTTTCGGCTTAATTTCGGTTTCGGCCGAAAGAGAAAAGTTAACTTTCGGTTTTTCTTCGGTTTCGGCCGAAATTGACTTAGACTTTCGGCAGAAAGTGACTCAGGTTTTCGGTCATTTTAATACTCAGCGAAAGCGATATTTAACAACAAACTAAGCCACATTTAAGAACAAATTAAGCGATCTTTGAGAACAAACTAAACGATATTTAACAACAAACTAAGGGACATTTAAGAACAAACTAAACGATCTTTAAAACAAAC
>CAXITT010000374.1:464240-481462 GCA_964033795.1 Lymnaea stagnalis | reverse complement strand
AACTAAGCCACATTTAAGAACAAATTAAGCGATCTTTGAGAACAAACTAAACGATATTTAACAACAAACTAAGGGACATTTAAGAACAAACTAAACGATCTTTAAAACAAACTAAGCGATCTTTAAGAACAATCTAAGCGATCTTTAGTAACAAACTAAACGCTCTAATAGAACAAACTTAAACGATTTTTAAGACTGAACTAAATGATCTTTAAGAACAAAACAAATGATCTTTAATAGTAAACTAAATGATTTATAAGAATAAACTAAGCGATCTTTAACAGAAAACTAAATGTTCTTTAGGAACAAACTAAAAGATCTTTAAGAACAAACTAATCTATCTTAAGGAACAAAATTAATTATCTTTAAGAACAAACTAAGCGATCTTAATGAAAAAACTAAGCGATCTTTACAACAAACTAAGCGATCTTTATGAACAAACTAAAAGATCTTCAAAAACAAACTAAACGATCTTTAACAAAAAACTAAACAATCTTTAACAACAAACTAAACAATCTTTATCAACAAACTAAATGATCTTTAACAACAAACTGAATGATCTTTATCAACAAACTAAACGATATTGAACAACAAACTAAACTATCTTTAACATCAAACTAAACGATATTTAAGAACAAACTAAGTGATCTTTAAGAACAAACTAAGCGATATTTAAGAACAAACTAAGTGATCTTTAAGAACAAACTAAGCGATCTTTAACAACAAACTAAACGATCTTTAACAACAAACTAAGCGATATTTTTTAACAAACTCACCGATCTTTAAGAACAAACTAACCGATCAATTACAGCCAACTAAATGATCTTTAAAAACAAATTAAGCAATCTTTTAGAACCACATTTTTTAGAGACCCTGTTTAAAAAAAATAATATTTTGCATTAATTCCCCCCCCCCCCCCCCCCCACTTTTCCCAAATTTTATTTTTTTTTAAAACTCAGCAACCTCTGAATAAATAGTTTGAGAAAATATGGGGGGGGGCACTATTAAAGCAAGATAGATGTATGACGTCAATGATTACATTTTATGTTTCCAAACACCTGGCAATCGTTACCAGGCTGGATATTCAAATCACCTAAAGAACCGACGCGGATATTAATTTCTAATNGCACAGGAGGTAGTGTCTGAATGAGAGTGGGCCGCATCAAGTAATCCACAAAAAAGCGATTACAACTGTTACAATCTGCTCAACCTTTATAAATAACAATAAAATCATTAAGGGTTCTCAAGAACTACTCACTGTTGCCAGAGACCTGGCATACAAAAATATATAGAAACAATAAAAAAATCAGAATTAGACTAGTCGGTGAGATTCGACTGAAACCGTCGCGGAGAGTCACATTATAGATAGAATGGGGGAAACGCGCCGGCGCATTTACACTAAACTTTTCTGTCATGTAGCGGGCAGCAAAATATCGTCTTGTGGGTCACAAATGGCTCGCGGGCCGCGAGTTTGAGACCCCTATATATGATGTTTATTTATTAATATTCACGATTATCTAATTTTTTATATAAAGAATGTAAATATTTATACTCTCCCACATCATTTTCGATGTATGCAGAATGTATGCGGGAACGAATTTCAAAATATCTTAATATTTCATTTTCGGTTTCGGACAAAATTCATTTTTAACTTTTGGCATTTTTTGGTTTCGGCCGAAAGTCCTTTTAAACTTTCGGCCTATTTTCGGCTTCGGCCGAAATCAGAAAATCACTTTCGGACAATCTCTAATTGTGACAGACATTGATCTAGTCTCTATATGGAACTGCACAATTTATTATGTCAAATTTATTCTAAGCTACTTTAGTCCCCTAAGATCCAAATAAGTTCCCTAAGACATTCCTTGATACAGGAGTTGGTTTGGTTTTCAGAATATGCAAAATAAAAATGTGAGCTAAAGAAAAGTTGATTGTGAAATATTTTAATTACTATAAATATATGTTTGTAAAAGATATGTATTTTTAGGCAGTTCTTTCTTTAAGCATGGGCCCACTGGGCTTTTGCCAGGGCCTCATGCTTCTAGTTGGCTTCATCTAGGGGCATTGTGCTTCTAGGGGTATTAATCTGCTAAGGACATTATGGTTCTAGTGACATTATGCTTCAGGCAGGCCTCATGCCTCAAAGTAGTGGTAGTCATCAAAGCAGAAGGGGCATAAAGCCCAAAAGTGGCAGGGTGTTTTTGAAAGACAAGACAGCTTTGGTTAGGGTTAATTTTTTGTTTAGAATGTATCGACATAGGTAATAATATTTTTATTTTATATAATGTTTATGTTACGTGAAATACAGTTCAAGTAATCTTAAATTTAATGACAAGATGGCATGGCCCATTTATGATTTTTTGTATATATAAAAATCATTGTAGTATAAGGTTCTCTATATGGGAATTTATTTTTTAGACAAATTCTTTTACAAAATTGCACAAAACATACTAATGTGCTGGAAATTTGAAGGCTTGGGTGTCTTGCTGTTACTGAAGTATTTTTGTCTTTTGAAGGGTCAGTAGTCTTGGTGGTACTGAAGTATTTTTGTCTTTTAAAGGCTTGTGAGTCTTGGTGTTCCTAAATTATTTGTTTCTTTTGAAGGCTCCGGAGTGCTGGTGGTACTGAAGTATTTTTGTCTTTTGAAGGCTGAGGAGTCTTGGTGGTACTGAAGTATTTTTGTCTTTTAAAGGCTCGTGAGTCTTGGTGTTCCTAAATTATTTGTTTCTTTTGAAGGCTCCGGAGTGCTGGTGGTACTGAAGTATTTTTGTCTTTTGAAGGGTCAGTAGTCTTGGTGGTACTGAAGTATTTTTGTCTTTTGAAGGCTGAGGAGTCTTGGTGGTACTGAAGTATTTTTGTCTTTTAAAGGCTCGTGAGTCTTGGTGTTCCTAAATTATTTGTTTCTTTTGAAGGCTCCGGAGTGCTGGTGGTACTGAAGTATTTTTGTCTTTTGAAGGGTCAGTAGTCTTGGTGGTACTGAAGTATTTTTGTCTTTTGAAGGCTCGGGAGTCTTGGTGGTACTGAAGTATTTTTGTCTTTTGAAGGCTAAGGAGTCTTGGTGGTACCTAAGTATTTTTGTCTTTTGAAGGCTTCGGAGTCTTGGTGGTACAGAAGTATTTTTGTTTCTTGAAGCCTCAGGAGTCTTGGTGGTACTGAAGTATTTTTGTCTTTTAAAGGCTCGAGAGTCATGGTGTTCCTAAATTAATACCCATCATGTAAAATGTTAATTGTTCAGAAATGAGTGGAGATTCATATTTTATAAATTGTGCTTGAAAATTATTGTGTGTTTTCTTACACTCACGTTGAAGTAGGAAAATGATTTTACATTTTGACAACATTTTTTTACACAAACAACTTACTATAAGAAGTGGGGGAAAAAACTTATAGAAGAAAAAATGTATTGTTTTTTATTCTGCTGTCAACTTCACAAAATCCAAAAGAAGAATTTTATAAATACAACTGTTAGTTGTTTTTTTTTTTAAAATAATTTTCTTTGTGAAACATACATAAATAATGTTTTTGCGGTTAAATTGACCTTATTTATGGAAAATTATTCAAATACAAAGTTTAAAACATTTTTTTTTTATATTTCAAAGTGTATATCTAATACATATATATCAAAAATATATTATAACAAATAATTTAAATAATTTTGTTTTTAAATTATTGAAATTTTAATAGGCACTAACAAATACAAGCACAGTCACAGTCTAAGAGTCTTCTAGGCTTTTTAAGGGGATGTTCTAATGATCAACAATTATTTCAGTTAGATAGAAATATTTATCACCGTTCAAACATGTATTTACAATGACAGTCGGTTGCTCTTTCAAACATGTATTTACAATGACAGTCGGTTGCTCTTTCAAACATGTATTTACAATGACAGTCGGTTGCTCTTTCAAACATGTATTTACAATGACAGTCGGTTGCTCTTTCAAACATGTATTTACAATGACAGTCGGTTGCTCTTTCAAACATGTATTTACAATGACAGTCGGTTGCTCTTTCAAACATGTATTTACAATGACAGTCGGTTGCTCTTTCAAACATGTATTTACAATGACAGTCGGTTCCTCTTTCAAACATGTATTTACAATGACAGTCGGTTGCTCTTTCAAACATGTATTTACAATGACAGTCGGTTGCTCTTTCTTTTCAAGACAGTAACTTCACCTCAGGACATTAGGCTCATGTCCTTAAGTAAAGAACAACAAATAAAGTGCTCTATAGGTGTTATTTTCACCTAGGGGTACTTCTTTTCTTCTCTCATGTGGTTGGCATAAGCATTGATGTAGTCACAAATTTTCACCATGATATCCTGACAGAGAAAGAGTGAAGACATTTCCGGTGGATGGTAATTAGTTTGTTTGTAAATTGCAGGTCAGCATGACATCAAAGCTGTTTTATTGATACAAGGCAGATATAGCAATATTATAACAGTGTGGATGATACAGCTTGGCACCAGTGGCATCGCAGGAGTTGTCAGAATGTTTCATTGTACCAATGTTTACCGCCTACAGGACACCATCTCCGAGTTTGAATTCAGACTTTCATTCTCTTAGATGAGTTGCCATCCTAGGTTAACGAGTCCCATCCTGGTGATGTTTTTGCGTAACGGGGCTTTGGCTGGAATTTAACTCCAGATCACCAACTTGAGATTTGCTCAGTTAGACCCCTCGGCAATTATATAAGAAGAAAATAACTTATTATATTTTAGGAAAAGTGATATTTTTTTTAAAAAATAACTAAGCATAAAATCTAAATTTTAGGCACATGCCTATAGTTATACCCTATTCATTATTACTTATTATAATATCAAATATTCTTTACCTGGAGTTTTTAGTTTTTGCATCTCATTTCTAGTTGCGGGCCTTTCAGTTTTAGAACCCATCATATTGAGACGAGGTTTTCTTTTAGGGATAAATTTAGGTATGGCTTGAGTGGGTCCCTGGTGAATATCTTCACATGTTTTTTTTCCAAGTACAAGTCAAGTGGCAATGATTTATCTGCACTGATTAGAGAATAAAATATTTAAAATATATTGCGTGATGAAATAAACTACCTAATAGCATATTTTGAAAAAATAAAATTAATAACTTCCACTATTTACTCATCAGAGTTAGGCAAAAGACAAGTACTATAACACCAATTAAAACTATAATCAGCTGATGATGTGAACAAAAACTTTTATTTTTAAAGCCAAAAGACAATTGGAAAATAAAATTATCATTACAAAATTGTAAGGCTATCACTAGTATACTCCTATTAAATTTCAACATATATTTTGTTGTTTAGATTATTTAGAAATGTTAATTTTAGCTGCCTATTTGAGTGGATAGCTAGACCTACATTGTTTGTTACTGTAATTGTGTGGGAAAAAAAGCATCCAGGGATTCATCCAATGTTGTTTCATATTTAATCTGTATCCCGAACACCAGAATAGTCGCTTAGGGATTCATCTAGGTTAAATTCAGTGTTTTCTAAACTCATTTTGGATTTTAAAATTTTTCTATTTTTTGAAGCAGCTAGCTTGATTTAAGTCGCGACAATAAAACAAAATGGAAGCCGAAAAACTCTGTCGCTTTTACAAAAAAAAACAATAAACTTGATAACAATATTTACAACCTTAATTTTTATAAATTTAACCCATTTTACCTTAATAATAAATTTGTTCAATTAAATACAACAAAGAATTAGCTCTTCCCCTTTCCTATCTGGCCAGATTTCTCTCTATTTGGACCGTACAGAGTTAAAAGAGGGCAGTCTTGTCAAGTTTGTTATATCCTTCAATACAACTTATTTTTCAAAGTGTCTCATTGGCTGTAATGTTGTGGCTCTCTACAAGTATTATTTATCATTGTAAATTTTATTGCATGCTCTTTAATTTTTGTTAGGTGTTTGTTCAAAATATTCTTGATAAAATTCACTTATTATTAATTTTAGTCATTATTTTTAAAGTAAAAAAAAACATACAGGTAACAACAGAGAATTACAAAGAAAGAAAAACAAATTATTTCCAAATCTAGCCATAGAAGTGATATTTTATTCGCATATATTCAGTGCTACAACACATATCAAAATTTTAAAAGAGAAGACTCATAAATAAATAAAAAAGTTAAGGCTATTTGTTGACAACATGTCATTCAAGGAAATATCCTAATTTAATAGAAAGAATAATTTTTTTTTAAAGAAAACACATACTACATGAAATTAGCACTTAAAGAATTATGATTGAGTAATTTGTAAAAAAAAAAATTTTACATCACCGAGATACTGATCACTTGATCTAGTCCTTCAAAGATTCTAAATACTTGATATAGTCCTTCACAAATACTGATCACTTAATCTAGACTTCACAGATACTGATCACTTGAGCTAGACTTCACCGAGAAGATGTATTTAAAATTCTTGAAAACAATTCTTTATTCAAATTTAAACTGATCACAAACAAAGCATCTGACATGTGCCCTGACTCTTTTACCCTTGTTTTGTTTGGCAATTTACATTTTTTTGGTTATTGTCCGATTGCAGCGCACGATGTAAATATGTCAGACTGTACAATAACTGGTACATCAACCACAGAAATTTCAGGCTGTACAGTAACTGGTACAGCATCAGAGATGTCAGGCTGTACAGTAACTGGTACATCATCAGAGATGTCAGGCTGTACAGTAACTGGTACATCATCAGCGATGTCAGGCTGTACAGTAACTGGTACATCATCAGAGATGTCAGGCTGTACAGTAACTGGTACATCGACAGAGATTTCAGGCTGTACAGTAACTGGTACATCATCAGAGATGTCAGGTTGTACAGTAACTGGTACATCATCAGAGATGTCAGGCTGTACAGTAACTGATACATCATCAGAGATGTCAGGCTGTACAGTAACTGGTACATCATCAGAGATGTCAGGCTGTACAGTAACTGGTACATCATCAGAGATGTCAGGCTGTACAGTAACTGGTACATCATCAGAGATGTCAGGCTGTACAGTAACTGGTACATCGACAGAGATTTCAGGCTGTACAGTAACTGGTACATCGACAGAGATTTCAGGCTGTACAGTAACTGGTACATCATCAGAGATGTCAGGTTGTACAGTAACTGGTACATCATCAGAGATGTCAGGCTGTACAGTAACTGATACATCATCAGAGATGTCAGGCTGTACAGTAACTGGTACATCATCAGAGATGTCAGGCTGTACAGTAACTGGTACATCATCAGAGATGTCAGGCTGTACAGTAACTGATACATCATCAGAGATGTCAGGCTGTAGAGTAACTGGTACATCAACAGAGATGTCAGGCTGTACAGTAACTGGTACATCATCAAAGATGTCAGGCTGTACAGTAACTGGTACATCATCAGAGATGTGAGGCTGTACAGTAACTGGTACATCAACAGAGATGTTAGGCTATACAGTAACTGGTGCATCATCTAATTTGTTTTATGTTCCCTAAATTGTTAATTGCTACATTTTTTTTATGCAGATGCAGTTCTTTGTATTTTGCATTGAGATACATAAGAGTCTCCCAATTTTGCACAGCATGTCTCCTTTATTTTCCGTATCAGGAATTTATAGGAAACTCAATATGGCCTTGAATATGTCCCTAGTCATAATGGCCTTGCTCATAGTACAACATATAAGTATTTCCTGGACCTGCACCTTGTAAAGTTAAGAGCGTGAAGAAGTCCTGTATTAATATTACATCCACTTAGTAGGTAAAACTCTCCTTAAATGTCAGACCAATTTTTAAGAACTATATCTCTTGGGTCCATTGTCCTGGCCACACTGCGTACTTACAAATAGATTGAAACAAATCTGTAGCAAAATAGAGTTTGAACAAGTTTTCTTTTTCTTTTTTTTTCCTTTTGAAATCTCTTTGTATCGTCTCTTGTTTTATTAACATCAGGACGCAGTTTGCCTTGTGCCTCTGGTCTTAATGCAGAAATCCACTTACACCTCCACATTCATTGTCGTCATGATACTCATTGTTATCTGCCCACAACAGATGCTATCAAAGTATTTTTAAAACTTTTTACTAGTTTAGCTCAAATAACAAATTTACAATCTTAATAAAAAAGATTTCAATACAGAGAACAATCTGACTAAATTACTCTTCCTTCAATTTTTTATTGAAAAGGGAACACAGCTGATTGTTTACAAAATAATAACCTTGGTTACCCAATTGTTTACATTTCCATTGGGCAAACTAAAGCATAATAATAATATTAATATAGAAATACTTTTATAAATACAAATTAGTTTAAATTAAAACAGTTAAATATTGCAATCTATTTTTTTTTTATTATTTACGAATTTTATACAATTGGAGCTTGAATATCACTGATCACGGTATGAGTATAAATGAAAAATGTAAACTAACCGTGTATGATGAAAATGTACAGTGTTATCTGTATCAGACACTTCTAAAGTGGTTACTTCATCAAATATATTCCTCATATGAAGAATTATTGTCCATTAAAGCTTATAATCAGAATTGGACTTCATAACGATGCTTTAGTATGTACCAACGGTGAACCGGTCTTGTGGCAAAACATATGTAATGCTGCGAAAAAGATTCATGAATGGACAAGTTGCTGCAAACTTTCTTATAAACAGTGATTTATATTTCCTTCCCCACCCTGTGCTTTATATGTCCTTCCCCTCCCTGTGCTTTATATGTCCTTCCCCTCCCTGTGCTTTATATTTCCTTCCCCTCCCTGTGCTTTATATTTCCTTCCCCTCCCCGTGCTTTATATTTCCTTCCCCTCCCTGTCCTTTATATTTCCTTCCCCTCCCTGTGCTTTATATTTCCTTCCCCTCCCTGTGCTTTATATTTCCTTCCCCTCCCTGTGCTTTATATTTCCTTCCCCTCCCTGTGCTTTATATTTCCTTCCCCTCCCTGTGCTTTATATTTCCTTCCCCTCCCTGTGCTTTATATTTCCTTCCCCTCCCTGTGCTTTATATTTCCTTCCCCTCCCTGTGCTTTATATTTCCTTCCCCTCCCTGTGCTTTATATTTCCTTCCCCTCCCTGTGCTTTATATTTCCTTCCCCTCCCTGTGCTTTATATTTCCTTCCCCTCCCTGTGCTTTATATTTCCTTCCCCTCCCTGTGCTTTATATTTCCTTCCCCTCCCTGTGCTTTATATTTCCTTCCCCTCCCTGTGCTTTATATTTCCTTCCCCTCCCTGTGCTTTATATTTCCTTCCCCTCCCTGTGCTTTATATTTCCTTCCCCTCCCTGTGCTTTATATTTCCTTCCCCTCCCTGTGCTTTATATTTCCTTCCCCTCCCTGTGCTTTATATTTCCTTCCCCTCCCTGTGCTTTATATTTCCTTCCCCTCCCTGTGCTTTATATTTCCTTCCCCTCCCTGTGCTTTATATTTCCTTCCCCTCCCTGTGCTTTATATTTCCTTCCCCTCCCTGTGCTTTATATTTCCTTCCCCTCCCTGTGCTTTATATTTCCTTCCCCTCCCTGTGCTTTATATTTCCTTCCCCTCCCTGTGCTTTATATTTCCTTCCTCTACCCTGTGCTTTATATTTCCTTCCCCTCCCTGTGCTTTATATTTCCTTCCCCTCCCTGTGCTTTATATTTCCTTCCCCTCCCTGTGCTTTATATTTCCTTCCCCTCCCTGTGCTTTATATTTCTTTCCCCTCCCTGTGCTTTATGTATCCAAAGTGAAACCACATTTCCTCATGAGTCAGATCGTAGTATAGAGTCTGGCAGCAATAGTGAAGTATTTGAAGTACATGAAGTAGATGCATAAAAATAAACTTATAAAGGAACAGTAAATAATGTGATTGAAATACTTTGTTTTTTATTTCCAGGTTACTACAGTCTACACCAGTGACCTGACAGTGTAATCTAAGACATTTCACTGAATGCATATCAAACTTTCTTGGCTAACATTTCAAAGTACAACCTGCCATCTTGGTTAACATCTGGAAGTACAACATAGCATCTTGGCTGACATCCAAATGTACAACATAGCATCTTGGTTGACATCTGAATGTACAACATAGCATCTTGGCTGACATCTGAATGTACAACATAGCATATTGGCTGACATCTGAATGTACACCATACCATCTTGGCTGACATATGAATGTACAGCATACCATCTTGGTCAGGCCCTACAGCGAAGCTAACAAAATTACTATATCTCTTGATTCTAACTCTCAACAATCTTCTCTGGACTCTCACAACTCTCGACAATCTCACTGCTCTAACTCTTGGCTCATCTCTCGACTAACTAACACCCTGCCCTTTTATATCACCGCACAAACAACCCAGCATACACTAAAACTCAACACCACGAACCAACTCCTCGCTCTGACCTCACGATCAACCTCCCTCACTACCAAGTATTGACAACAATCTACTTCACAACACTGCTTTATATTTCCTTCCACTACCCTGTGCTTAATATTTCCTTCCACTACCCTGTGCTTTATATTTCCTTCCACTACCCTGTGCTTTATATTTCCATTCACTACCATGTGCTTAATATTTCCTTCCACTACCCTGTGCTTAATATTTCCTTCCACTACCCTGTGCTTAATATTTCCTTCCACTACCCTGTGCTTTATATTTCCTTCCACTACTGTGTGCTTTATATTTCCTTCCACTTCCCTGTGCTTTATATTTCCTTCCACTACCCTGTGCTTTATATATCCAAAGTGAACATGTTCTCATGAGTCAGATCATAGTATAGTAGTCTTGCAGCAATGGTGAAGTATTTGAATTACATGAAGTAGATGCATAAAAATAAACTTATAAAGGAGCAGTAAATTATTTTGATTGAAATACTTTGTTTTTTATTTCCAGGTAACTACAGTCTACACCAGTGACTTGAATGTGTCATCCAAGACATTTCAGTGAATGCATATCATACTTTCTTGGCTGACATCAGAATGTACAACCTGCCAATCTTGGTTGACATCTGAAAGTACAACATAGCATCTTGGCTGACATTTGAATGTACAACCTGCCAATCTTGGCTGACATCCAAATGTACAACATAGCATCTTGGTTGACATCTGAATGTACAACATAGCATCTTGGCTGACATCTGAATGTACAACATAGCATCTTGGCTGACATCTGAATGTACAACATAGCATATTGGCTGACATCTGAATGTACACCATACCATCTTGGCTGACATATGAATGTACAGCATACCATCTTGGCTGACATCTGAATGTACACCATACCATATAGACTGACATCTGAATGTACACCATACCATCTTGGCTGACATATGAATGTACAGCATACCATCTTGGCTGATATCTGAAGTACAGCATACCCTCTGGCTGACATCTGAATGTACATTATTACATCTTGGCTGATATCTGAAGTACACCATACCCTCTGGCTGACATCTGAATGTACAGCATACCATCTTGGCTGACATCTGAATGTACACCATACCATATTGACTGACATCTGAATGTACACCATACCATATAGACTGACATCTGAATGTACATTATTCCATCTTGGCTGATATCTGAAGTACAGCATACCCTCTGGCTGACATCTGAATGTACATATTACATCTTGGCTGATATCTGAAGTACACCATACCCTCTGGCTGACATCTGAATGTACAGCATACCATCTTGGCTGACATCTGAATGTACACCATATCATTTTGACTGACATCTGAATGTACACCATACCATATGGACTGACATCTGAATGTACAAAATACCATCTTGGCTGCCAATGAATGTTTCAACCCAAGTAAACAAATTTTACCAAATTATTAAACAAATAAATTTCTACTAACACAAAACTAAAATTTTTAAACTTGTTCATCAACCTATTCATTGTTTCAATCAATCAAGCTTTAACCTAACTGGTTTTAAACTTCTAACAATATTTTTCATTTGTCATTCATAGAAATGTCACAATGCTCTGCCAGATCATTTACATAAACTAATAATAATAATATATGCATTGAATTACCCTTACACATCTTGGCTTAAAGACAGAATGATAAAATGAATTTTCTTGACCAGTTAGTGCAAGTAGACTGATGAGCTCAATGAGTCACCAAGTAGACTGATGAGCTCAATGAGTCACCAAGTAGACTGATGAGCTCAATGAGTCACCAAGTAGACTGATGAGCTCAATGAGTCACCAAGTAGACTGATGAGCTCAATGAGTCAGCAAGTAGACTGATGAGCTCAATGAGTCACCAAGTAGACTGATGAGCTCAATGAGTCACCAAGTAGACTGATGAGCTCAATGAGTCACCAAGTAGACTGATGAGCTCAATGAGTCACCAAGTAGACTGATGAGCTCAATGAGTCACCAAGTAGACTGATGAGCTCAGTGAGTCACCAAGGAGACTGATGAGCCCTGTGAGTCACCAATTAGACTGAGTAGCTCAATGAGTCAACATGACCCAGTCAGTCAGTACATTTAAATGTATTTCCATTTGACTTCATGCAGTCACAACCCAAAGCTTAATTAATTTAAATATTATCTTTAACACTTTTAATAACAACACTAAGACAATCATTCAACTTGTCACCAATCATTCAACATGTCACCAGACAATTATTTAACTTGTCACTAGACAATCATTCAACTTTTACATTCATTTCAAATATCAAACAAATGACTAGCAAACAAATCAAATGGAAACATCACTAGGCAATTGACTAGCAAAAAAGTAACTAGTTATAGTGACTAACAAACAGTCCACTATCACTAGACAAGTGACTAACAAAAAAGGAAAAAAGAGGGTGGGTGGCGTCCTATTAAAGCCATTAAATACTTATAACAATATTCTTTCTTCAATAAATTGGTAGTTAAGGCTACCGGTATTTAAAACAATTTTCAAAGAGCAATATAAACTGGTCTTACTACAGCATGAAATTTATTTAAACCAAAATCAGTTTGTAACAATGAAAAGTTTGTGTTCACAATATGCTTCTGATTGTCTGAGAGTCCTAGGTCCTAGACCAGCGGTTCTCAACCTGTGGGTCGCGACCCCTTTGGGGGTCGCACGACCCTTTCCCAGGGGTCGCCTAAGACCACCGGAAAACACCTATACTCTACAGTTATAAAGTATCAACGAAAATAATTTTGTGGTTGGGGGTCGCCACAACATGAGGAACTGTATTAAAGGGTCGCGGCATTAGAAAGGTTGAGAACCACTGTCCTAGAATATTGATTGGAATACTGAAATAATGGATATAAATGTTCCCATTTTATGAGAAGATCCATTAGGAAAAAAAGAAATCTCAGTGTTGGGTAAAAGAACCAAGTGGAACTTAAAAGAGCTTAAGTCTAAAATCAATTTGACCATAATCAGAATGTTTAAATGAAATAAGTTATCTACACTTTCTATGAGAGCTTGATTGAATGAGAGTCTGCAAGGCAAGGTTGGGCTCCCAATGCATTCGCAAATCAAAGGCTAGTACTTGTTAATTGTTATTAATGTTAACAATTATAAAGTAACTGACCTTACTAGTAATTGAGAGCTTGATTGAATGAGAGTCTGCAAGGCAAGGTTGGGCTCCCAATGCATTCGCAAATCAAAGGCTAGTACTTGTTAATTGTTATTAATGTTAACAATTATAAAGTAACTGACCTTACTAGTAAACTAACAACTGACTTGTAAGAATTTAAAAAGTCATAGGGGAAAATAATTTAGTTAAAAATAAAACATCCATTAAAATGTAATTTTAAGAAAAATTGAATTTATAATTATGTACTCGATCTGTAATGAATATTCACTTTTTAGCATTATAGTCATATACTTCAATTATAAAATGTATTTAAAAGCATGTGTATAAGAGTGAGCTACCGTATCCATATGACGCAAAAATTAAATTGAATTAAAATGTTAAAGACAATGATATTGATTTTCTTTTTTTTTTTTTACTGAAATCAAATCTATTTAAATATGATACAAATAAAATAGATGTATAGTATAACTTAGTTTAAAATCGCGAATTACAAGCTTTGAGTTAGAAACCATGTGTGACAATACTAAATGATTTTTCCCCTTTTAAAACAATAAATTGAATAGTTTGCTGCTTAAATTATTAATACATAAACAACCAAATTTTATCTTTTTATTTTTAACATTTAATAAATTGTTATTCAGGGTCACAAAGAGGTATAGAGTAGACTTATATTATATAGGAGATAAAAAGTTAAATGATGTTAGAAATGTAAACATCCTTATATAGATACTTCTTTTTAACAAGAATTCTACCGGGACGTCGCAATATCACAAAATACCTTCAATTTATATCACGGTAACATTGGGTCATATATTCTAGATATTAAATAATTTAAAATTAAAAGTATTTAAATAAAAAGCAAAATATTTTTTTAGTTCACTGAATCGATAAAGCAAATTTCTAAAATGATACTTTTTTTTTTTTTTTCCCCTTCATTTTTGAGAAATATGGTCAAAGGGAAGCAACCATTAAAATAAAAAGATTTATTAAGACTGTAGCAATAACTTCCCATTAAATATTAATTTTACTTTTCAAGAAAGCTAACTCTTGTTACCTTGATTAAAGAACGTATTATCTTGGTTGCTGTTCTTGATTTTTCTGGGGAAAAATGGGAACAAACTGCTGTCGCCTTGGCGTATAAAAGATTTTTTGAGTTGCCTCCAACTAAGACAAAGAACTCTTTTGAATAAAAAGTTTTATAAAATAAAAAATTATTTTATTATCTTTTCATAGGATATGGAATTCTTTTGCGTTTAGAATGTCAATATTATTTTGTTTAACTTCGAAGATAAGTACCGTATGTAAGTAGTTTTCATAATGCAAAGCAACAATGTGTTCGTTGTTCTGTATTATGTTATGTGTGTGTGGAGTAGCCCTCAGCAGGATTAGCCTAAACTATTTTTAAAATATTTTAATTTGCTATGATATTTCACCATTTTTATATTTAGTATTTGTAAAAGTATGATATATTATGTATTATTAAATATTTATGAATATATTATATATAAATTATATTATTAATATTAATTATCAAGTTTTTCTTAAGTTATGATCAGATCTTTCTTAAGCTGCAATTGCAAGCTATTTTTATGTTTAGGTTCATTTGAGTTACAAAATCATGTGCCACTGTGAAACAATAACAATACTAAGTCCTTTTAATTTTAATAGTAATTGTTACAGTACAGCAGTACAGATCTATTTTTTTTTAAGTTTACCCCCAGTCGTGCCTAGTAGTACCGTAGTAGTAGCTTTGTTTTGTTTTTAAACCTAAGACTAGGACTACAGCACTTGGATGAGCTTAAAACTAAAAACTTTTAAAAAGCTAGAACCTTATTGTTGTTTTTTTTCTTGAGTTTATAATTAATTAAAAAAATTAATATTTGGGTGTTTTCAGTTCAGTAAAAAGATGTCGCATTTTTTGTGTTAACACCCTGAGCAGTAGAATAAGAACAACAGTGATTGGTCTTTCGGTAGTCTGCTAGTACAACACAAGTAGTAGTAGGCATACTCCTGATTTTCATAGGCTAACTACTTTTACCTTTACTACTAATAACTAAGATAACTAGTTTACTTATTTTTTAAGGCGGCTTTTTACTGATTATGTAGTCTATTCTCACTTATTAACATCAAAGTTCATTCTAGTTATTAGGGCTTCTAATTCATTAATTAAATTAATGTTTGAAATAAAATGATTAATTATTATTATTATCAATTAAATACTTAACACATTTCCAATCATAAAATGTTGGGCTGTTTTACTGGGTTAAATAGTTGCTTGACTTATGACTTAACTCTTAAGTGATAAACACCATTACTTTCTAAAAATAGTAGGCCTAGAGATCAGAATCTAAATTTGATAAGACATAAGAATATTTATTTAAATTTGTTGTTTAGTTCTACCCTTAAAAACTCTCAAGGGCTGTTGAAAGGCTTTTATTTTTACTAACATATGAAATTCCTAACACTAAAGTCACTAAAGAATTAAAAATGTATCAAAAATTGTAAATAACAATACATAATCCTGAAAAATATACAATAAATTGCTAAAGTTTTGAATTAAACATCATAAATATTTATTAGGGCCTTTAAAAATAGGTGAACATGTTATGTTGGAAATATTGTGTTAGGCACATTGAGTAGTACAGTAGACTTTGGAAAATTTCAAGACATTAATTTCTGGTTGAAACAATGACTCATTTTTTTTCATTGGAGAATTGATTTCATTGGATTATTTTTATACCTTGCTAACTTACATGTCTAACGTGATTTAGTTAAGATAAAGAAAACTTAGGATAGAATTATAAATTCATAAAATTATATGGAAATATAGGTAGAAATATCTCCTTCATGAACATCAGGATGTAAATATTTAATCTAAGGAAATGAGCAACACAAAGTAAGGGAAAATCTGAACAAAGGATGCAATAAAAAAACGGCAAACAAATAAAAGTAAAAAGAATATAAAATAAACATTTTAGCTTCAGTGAAGTATACGAGAAGTCAGCGAGAGGAATTTTAAATAATTCCTTTATTATTAATGTTGCTAAAAGTTTTAATTTGTATAATTTGTAAGTATTTTTTTCGTATTTTGTTTAATATGTCCTGGAATTGGAATATTTAAAATCTGACTTCTAAACTTTGGTTTCCCAATAGATTATTAGGGCCCTAGGTTTACATCTTCTTAGCCTATAGGGATTTCTGACACTTTCAAAAATACAGAGCACACTATATTAAACTAGACAAACAAGTTTATAATTTCTCGTTTTACAAATTGTTTCTATAAACACATTTGATGATTTCCTCAACATTCTTGTTTTCAAAGGTGTAGCCATCATATTATCTGGAGACCATATCAAAACAGTTTAACAAAATAAAACACATAAATTGAGAATTAATAATTTTTTTCTTCAATTAAAATATGATCAGATAAGGATATGGCATTGTTAGTATTGACATTTGTCAAAACCGATACTTTTCAAAATAAAATAGAATAACTATTCCATTAATGAAGCTATTGAATTACAATTTTCCACAGTAAGTGTTCAGCTGATATTAAAGACATTAATTAATTATTATTTCCCATTAAAATAATTAACCTCCTCATTTAAAAAAATTATTCATAAAAATCTACTGCAGCCAACATATTGGTACATTTAAATACTTCATTTTAAATCTAATAAAGCTGTTGTGATCAAATGTTCCAAATTATCAGATGGTGTCCCGCT
>CAXITT010000374.1:451533-463880 GCA_964033795.1 Lymnaea stagnalis | reverse complement strand
GACAGTAAAAACAATATAAATAGGAATAAACACTTAGTTAAAATGTAGTATCCTAGACAGCAAGAGGAATTTAAAATGAATCCTTTATTAATAATGTTTGTAAAAGATTTAATTTTTATTTGGACTATTTTAAAAGCACTATTTTGTTTGTTTGTTATTAAGTCTATTGTTTATAAAAATCTGGCGGCTTCTAAAATTTGTTGGCCCAATAGATTATTAACATCTACTTAGCATATAGTGAAATCTGCCCTTTGCAAACATACAGAATACACTATATTAAACTAGACAAACAAGTTTATAATTTCTCTATTTACAGATTGTTGTTATGAACTCATTCAAGAAATGATCTGATTGATAACAATTTCTCTTGATTTCATGGTTCACTTGACCCAGGTACGGAATATCTATTGAGTAAATTTATTTCCAAGCTTTAGTTTGTTTTATTTCACTTGAGATTTAGTAAGGAATATTTTTTTATTGCTCACAATTGGTACTTAGGACTGAAAGAGTGAATAATTAAGATCAAGACAGTGTCATCATAATATTTTGGAAACTTTAATATATACTTATATTATATAGTAAAATATTTTTGATAATTTTCTCAAACTTAATTTGGTCATCAGAACTGAGATGAATCCACAATGGTGTACCACTGAGATACTACATCCATGATTGTGGACAACTGAGGAACATCCATGATTGTGTACAACTGAGAAACATCCATGATTGTGTAACATTGAGATATTACATCCATGATTGTGTACAACTGAGATACATCCATGATTGGGTACAAATGAGATGCATCCATGATTGGGCACAACCAAGGAGCATCCATGATTGGGTACAACTTAGATACATCCATGATTGTGTACCACAGACATACATTCATGTGTGGGTATAAGTGTGAAACAACCGTGATTGTGTATGACTGAAATACTACATCCATGATTGTGTACCACTGAGATATGATTGTGTACCACTGAGATACTACATCCATGATTGAGCACCACTGAGATACTACATCCATGATTGTGTACCACTGAGATACTACATCCATGATTGTGTTCAATCGAGATACATCATTGATTGGGTACACCTGAAATACATGCATGATTGGATACCACAAAGATACATCCATGATTGGTTACAACTGAGATACATCCATGATGGGTACCACCAAGAGTTCTTTCATCTGTAACATAGTCATCCCAAAATTGTAACATTGGACTACAAGATAGTGTTTCCTTCCTGAACATGTGAACACCATCAATGCCAACAATCTGAACATTTGGCCACCATTACGGCCAACTTCCTGGACATGTAACTTCTGTTTATTTCTCTATTTTGTTTTATTTCCTCCAGTAACCAATGTTAATTATTATGTCTTTTTGCCAGCATTGTCCATTAGTCTTAACATGATGACTGCCAAAATAAAATAAGTCTGCTCTGGTTTCTTGAATTTCCCCACTTCTCAAAGAATAAACTTTTTCTTACAACTGAATAAAGCGCCAACCCCTTCATAAATGTGTGTATGAACTTCTGGACCAATATCTGATTTTTTTAAATAGATGCTTCTAGTGATAATTATATTTGTTTCCTTATATGTTATAATTTGTTTCCTTATATGTTATAATTTGTAACTTGAATCTCACTTTTCTACTTATTTTATTTTGTAGGCATAAGACTAAGACTTTGTAGATCTACCTTTGTAAATGTGTTGTCTAGTATTAGTAAAGCATGTATACAGTGTTGCTCATCAAAAGTACCTGGTATTAGATGGTGCAGTTGTAAAGGTACGTTCACACTGGATTTGTCACTTGGATTCTCAACTTTCTGTGACACAAGCTCCTCTCCCTACAAGCTAATCCCTGCCATAAAAACTGGGCCAATTCATTTTCACTGGTTTTTATAGTGTAGCAGTGCAGTGTCTGCTAGCGAGTTGCGGGAACAATCCCATCATATTTTTTTCAATTTTCAACAAATCAGCTTGTGTGAAAGCTAAGAATCCTAGTAAAAAATCAGTAATGGTAACTACCTCAAGACTTTGTACATATACCGTTGTAAATATGCTGTCTGGTATCAGTTAAGGATGTGTTATATTGTATATATTGCTTGTCATCAAGTGATAAGACTCGAATTGTGCACAACAAGAGTTTAATTATTTGGCAACCAGCAATGCAATAACAGGGGTAATGAAAATTGAGAGTGCCTAACCCCCTGTGATAAACAGACAGATGTCTTATGTACAAAACCTGAATATCCTCTATTTATTGTAAATATTCTTGTCAAGATCTGGAGATTGTTCTTGATCTAAACAATGATGATAATGGTTTTTTGACAAATGGCAAATGTAAAATAGATAAGGGATTTATTTTGTATGTTACAGGCAAAGTCTGAAATCCAGGCATTCTATCTCAATGTGTGGACTATTTTAGATGATATAGTGTCGAGGCATAGCTGGACTATAACATGGGATAACAAAAAAACATTTTAATTTAAATTTAGTACAAAACGTCGAAAATTTATAATGTTATAATAGAATGCCTCGACGCTATATCATCTAAAGCAGTCCATCTATAGAGATAGAATGCCTGGATTTCAGACTTTGCCTGTAACATGTAATCAGAGGGCTTGGTGGAATAAGGTGCCTACATTTTTTAGGTAGCTTGGATTTCACCAAGTCCTTAAGTTACCAAACGAGGCACCAATCAATGTAACTTGTGTGTAATGATAAGATAACTCCCTTTATGTCAGCACTCACTGTACCGGTATATCACCAGGAGTATTCATGTTTTCATCTCTTTGGAGATAGTCTCGCGGGGAGAATTTTTATTTTTTCTCCCCCTAAAATAAAGAGCATTCATGTTTTCATTTTTATTTCTCAATCATTAAAATGAACTTCAAATAAAACTTCCATTATTTTTATTCTTTATTCAAATTTTCATTTTTTTTAAATTTCACAATGATTCAAATTAAACTTCCATTCTTTTTATTTCTTAAATCTATCTTTCCAATGTTTTGTTATCTTCTGCTTTTCCCTCATATTCTTTGCCTTCCATTTCTTAAGCATCTTGTTCACTGCCTTGCATTGTTCAGCTCCATTAAATCTTCTTGGGCACCATCTGAAAAATTAGAAATATTTTATCAACTAGTCAATAACATTCAGATATTCGACAAGTACTCCCACCTTCTCAACCCATTGGTTACAAGTATGTTGGGATTACAATTTAAAATAAAATATTATTAGGTTGTAAGGCTAAATTTGATATCAAATAAAAGATAATTGAATGAACTAGGACTATATGTTTGTAAACTTATTTCTTAAGTTTAACTAAAATAAACCACCACAAATGACATCCGAATAGCTTGAGTCTAATGGGACCCGGTTCCATTTTAACTAAATTCTATTCGGATGTCATTTGTGCTGCTTTATTTTAGCCTAACTGAAGAATTTACTTTACAAACATATAGTCCATTCAATTATCTTTCATTTGATACCAAATTTTGTCTTATAAACCCAAACTCTCAACGGGTCCGAATAGTCGCATCCTTTTTTATATGTATATTATATGTATAACCCACCTCACAACATAACACATTTTAAAATTTAATCATACACATAATTGCCACTTAAAATTTGAATATAAAATATTTCATTTATTATTATAACATATCATTTCATTATTACTATAATTATTTCATTATCGCATTTATCCGAAAAACCCAAATATATCTTAAAAACTTATTTCTTTCCTGGTCTTAACTTATATTTTCCACCCCCCCCCCCTTTTTTTTAAAAATGTTATAAAAACTCATCCAATTAAGAAAAACCATATCCAATTGCAATTGGTTACTTTTAATCTCTATGACCAATTATGTTCCACATTTCTACTTTGTTCAGGAATTTAATGTTACAATAAAATCACCATAACCTTTTGGCATTATTATTACTACTATTTTTTTTAAAGAAGATGTACAGCAAAATAGTGCTAAGCCTTTAGAAATTGAATAAAGTTCAGGGGTATGCATAAGTTAGGTGGATAATTTTATTAATGTTGGAGGGAATAGGCTGTGTATATTTTTATGTGGATGACAATATCTTTAATTCCAATTATATTACAGATGTGAAATAGAATTGCCTGATTTTCTTTTAAAAATTAAATATAATTCACTGATCTTATAGGAAGTGGAGAAATCCACTAAGACTAGAGAACTTTATCGAAAAATTAAGGCTGCTACCTTGTGACCAGACGGTTGTGCGCAAAGATAACAACCTAAACACATAAATTTTACAAAGGTCAATCAAAAATTAGACTATGCCTGGATATGGACATGGTGTTTTGATTGTGACCTGGAATGTACTAAGCATGTTTAGAGCAGGAGCTTTAGCCAACCTAGAAAATCAACTGATTTAAAATAAAACATTGCAAGGAAGTCGGTGGAAAAATGCAGACATCCTCAAAACAAAAGACTTCACCCTATTTTATAGTGGTAACAACACTCTAGTAACATGATTTGCTATAAGAAAAGAAGCAGTCACTCCAGGTATTTTAACATTTATATGTTCATGAAAGAAAATTCTTTTAAAAGGCACTAGAAAAGATCTACGAAGAGGCACCACGACAGGATATTAAAATTGTTTATGCTGGGGACTGCAGGAGGTAGAGTCTGAGTGAAACTGGACAACATCAATTATTCCACAAAGCAGTGCAACTGTTACAATCGGCTCAACCTTAATAGCAAATAAAAACATTAAGGCTTCTTCTTACGCAACTGAGACCCTCAGTATAGATTTTTTCACACAGATAGGTACTTCCAAAAAGGCACGTCATCCGCTTGAACAACCTGGAAATCTCAGCGAAGGTGGAGGGCAATTCTCTCATAAATGATCCAAGCTTGTCTGTTTTTTCATTCACCTCCCTGTACTTAGACTTGAGTGCAGAATCGCACCAAGATCAATCAGATCTATTTCAAATGCAAAGAAGGGGGGTGGGGTGTGTGTGTCATTGAATGAGAAATGGTCTGCAAACGTGTGATAAATTCTTCCTGTAATTTTGCAATGGCATCAGTACATTTACTACTCTATGGTGTGCCAGAATCCATGAGTACTTTGCATGTTGGGAATGGCAGAAGTTTCTCTGAGAAATGCCTTGACATTGTCATAAGCAACACTGACACAATGCCCCTGGCCTTGTAACTTCTTACTGAGTACATTAAGCTCCTGTGTAATGTCAACAAGAAAAGCCAAGTCCGTTAGCCCTTTGGGATCACGTAGTACAGGAACAACCACACCATCATTCTCCATGAAGGCTTTGATTTCTGCTCTCAACTCAAAAAACTTTTCAAGGCGTTTCCCCTTCTAAGCCTAAGTATCTCTGTGAAGTAGATAACATCCTCATGTGCGAAACTGCCAGTGCTTCAAGCCCCTGGATCTGATATTGATATGACTGATGCATATCACGTCAGGCATTAGCTGCAATGTTGAGCTATCTCCTCTTCCAGTTTTCTTTGAACATGTGTAACAAGTCCATTTATTTTCCCTGTAGTTGATGGCGCTCCGTCGGTTATTATTCCTACAATCACTTCAAAATTATCATCAACCACGGACATGTATTGCAAGCTGTGCAGTGTCAGTAACGTCTGTGCTCTAATCAAGAGTAACTGAGTATGCATGGAAATGTTACCTGACTGCGCAGAACCGACCGTTACTTGCAACATGCAATTTTTCATGAACTCGCCTTCTTTGAATTACTTTTCTGGCTTGGCAATCATCTCACTCACCATGTAAGTAGCTTCAACTGCTGCATCACTTTCTTTATTTGCTTTCTTGAAAAAATCTTCCTGCCTCAGTAGATGGGCCTCTCTCTTATCTCCCTGGTGTTTTGCATACTCCTTAGTGTCAAGGGTATGAGAATCACTGTTGTTATGTGTAGCCGTATCGATGGTGTAAGAGTGTTGTGACCTATTTGCGTAAGCGGAAATGACGCGTTAGTTTTAGTTGATAGATGTTGCAGTACATTGATCCATCAGGTGAGGCATAAACTTGCAGCATTGAACACATATCAATATATTCAGTGTTTGCTGTGATGAAGTAAGAGACTAGGATGTCCCACGGTAGAGCGTCTGGCTTCAAAGGGTGGACGAGCACAGGACATTAAGATCTACATTTCGACACTCAGTATGTCTGGTTAAATAATGACGTCCGATGTTGTGCTCCTGGGGTGTCGGCAAGCCCCTGTGCTCAACAAAACAGTAGTCCGTGTCCGTCTCTCACGTCTCCTGAAATTGTCTGCGCTCAGTGCCAGCCTTTCTCTTCACAGCAAGTTTTTTGAAAGATATGTCTGGGGTCGGGTTACATGAAAATTTATTAGCACTTTGTGTTAAAAACCCCCAATCACGTATCATGATATTTTGCTGTTAGGGAGATTTAGAAACCACATAATAAATGAGGCTGAGGTAATCAGAGAGTGAATTCCCGAATTATGTAATTTCTGACATATGAAATATATATTTGCTCGATAATTTAAAATAATAATGTAATATGTGACCATCCACTGTGGTTTCAGTCATATGTCACCAAAGCTAGTTTTGCACCAGCGTTGAATAAAGACGGTAACAATGATCTATGGGGAGTCACAATGACCTATTGGCTGATATTGAATCACCAAACATTTTTCTACAGCTTTGGTTACATCAAATAATTTTGGCTAAAGCAACAACAAATCACTGCACACATTTAGCTAATTTGTTGCGATAAAACTCGAATATTGAGCAGTTACTTGCAACTCACCAGATGCATTCACCTATAACAAAATTGACCATGTTCTAATCAATTGAAGGCTTGGATCGGATATACTAGATCTAAGAAGCTATCGATGAGCACATGCAGACTCTGACCATCTACTTGTAAGGGTTAAATATAAGCAGAGAATAAGCACAATTCACAATGGCCGAAATCAAAGAGAAAAACGATAAGTTAGCAAAAGCTTACCAAAATGAAGTAGAAGCATCACATGAGGAAATGAAAAAGTAGTAAGATATCAGGTAACTAACAGTAGGGTGGGCTGGTTTGATAATGAATGCAGAGAGACTGTCGAAGAGAGGAACAAAGCACAAATGATCATGACACAGAGGGAAACCAGAGAGACAAAAATACAAGGAAGCCAGATGGGTAGCCACAATAATGTGTGAGAAAAGGCTAAAAGAAATAGAAGAGTATCAAGAGAGAAAAACAGAGAAATGTACATGAAGATAAAAGATGAGAAGTATGAGAGTCAGGATGGAGAATTAATTACGGAAAATAGTAAAGCACTGGAGAGATGGGCTGAATGTTATCAACCACCACATTGAGGACCAGACCCTCTAATAAGCTCCCCAACTCTAAAAGAAACTACAGAAGTAATCAATTGTATGAAAAAACACAAAGCCACTGGAGAAGTCATCATCAAAGCAGAACTTATTAAATATGGAAGAGTACTACAGACTCAGACACATAACCTTATAACTAAAATTTGTCAAGAAGAGAAAATTACAATAGATTGGGAAATGGGACTAATAATCCCAATACACAAGAAAGGCTCCAAACTTCAGTGGACAAACTACAAAGGAATCTCCCTATTAAATTTTACATACAAAATACTAACAAAATAATTGCCAAAAGACTACAACCGTTCATTGAAGAAATACTATGTGACTACCAATGTGGATTCAGACAAAACATATCAACGACTGTTCAGATTTTTACCATCCGATGCCTATTAGAGAAATGGAAGACTATAATATCCAAGTACATCAACTCTATGTGGACTCTAAAATGGCCCATAAAAGCATCAAAAGAAAATGCAGTCAAACCCGCTTATCTCGACCTCGGTTAACTCGCCAACCCTGTTATGTCAACGATTTTGAAGTGGAACCGCCAAATTCTCTCTTTGTCTTAGCCTTTTCTCTTCACTTATGTCAATTCAACCCCGATATCTCGAGCACAAAAGTCGGCCAAATTTGCCCCTTAACCTTGGTTATCTCGATCCTTTTGACCAATCCCTGGCTTTTGAACTCCGCAAGACGAAATAGCTAACAACAAATAAGTTTTTCATCATTAAAAATAATCATTTATTTCTCAAAATACAGGACTTATGTTTTAGAAATAACTTAGAAGTAATTTAAATAGATATGTTTTAAAAACCAGGTCATATTATAAATTATCATAATGTGCCATGGGCAGCTTGTGGTGGTACTACAGAGTTTTATTCATATGAGTATGCCGTGTGCAAAAGCTCTTAAACCATTGGTCAGGGAAAGCTTTAATTAAATAGTCATGTGCCAAAGTTAAAAGTTCAAAATAAGTAGTCCCTAAATAGTATTTTAGTAACAAGGGGATGCGTTGCCTTATATAAACTATCTAGTCATTGCCCAAGACACCATCAGCAGAATAAGGTCACAACATCCATAATAGAAAATACCAAATGAACTCGCACTTTAAAAAGTTAAAAAGGCTCTGGTTTCATTTTTTTAATTTGAAATTTGCTCTAAATAATATTTTTTTAAATTATTAAGTAGCTGCATTTATTAATGCACATCATGTACATAAAGAAATTTCAAGCACATATATTGCCGCCCTATAGGTTTTCGGTTATCGCAATCATCGGTTGTCTGGACGCTTTTTGGCAAACCCTGAAGCCGTCGACATAACCGGCTTCTACTGTATCTATATGAGACTCTGCAGGAGTTTGGCATACATTTCAAATTAAGAAAACCAATACATTTACCATTAAACAACTCAATGCATGTATAGCTGTGTATCATCTGCAAATGACTGGTTCTCAACAGATAGTTATAAGAAGCTTACATATCGACACCTAAGGAAAAATAACAACCCCTTCAGTATCTTGCATATGCTGATGACATAGCACTGTTAGGGAAAAGTATTAAAGACATACCTAGTAACTCTTTAAATGAAATAATAGAAAGAATATTGACCAGAAACTGGGCATAGTTCAGTTGTCATAAAATACTCAAAAGTAAAAACATTACAAGAAAAACAGAGAAAACTATTCATAAAACTGTAATCAGACCAGTTGTAACATACGCAAGTGAAACTTGGACCCTAACAAAAATGGCAGAAAACCTATTAATTAAACACATGAGAAAACTTCTCAGAAAAAGATATGAACCAACAAATGATAAATATGGATGGCAAATACGAACCTACCAGAAATAGCAGATCCAACACTAATAGCATAAATAGAAAAGAGCAGGCTACACTAGGAAGGACACTTAGAAAAAATGCCAAATGACACAGGAGTGAAGAGGGTATATCATCAAAACCCCAGTGGAAAACGGCTCAATGGCAGGCCTAGGCTTTGATGGATGATGTTTAAAAAGAACTACAGCAGCTGGGAATCCAAGCATGGAAAAGAAAAGCATTTGTAAGGTCTGAGTGGAAGTGGAAGGAAGTAGTGAGGCATGCCAAAGCCCTACATGGGCTGTAGCACCACAGGGATGGATGGAAAATAAGTTTTATTGTACCGTATACAAAAACATCAAAATCTGTTTGTTATATATTTGGATTGTTATCCCGGGTAACATGGTCATATCTGCTAGTAACTGGTATATTTTAGTATCTTAACCCACAAAATGTCAAGGGCAATCATCCTGTTGTGCAATGCCTGTTGTTTTTTAAAGTTAACCCTAACCTTTAAACCATATGTACACACCTCGACCCAGATGCAGTTTTAGTTTTAATATAAATATAAAAATATAAGTTATTAATGTTTATAGAAATTGTACTTGAAAGAGTAATTATTGTCTTAATACTTCTTTAGATATACCTTATTCTTCAATACTTTCACTATTAGAATTTGAACTATTGTAGTTATATTCAAATCACTAGACTTTAATTTTTTTTTTTATAATCCAAATCAAATAAATTAGGTTTTTGTTTTGAATTGCCAACATCTCAGTCCTACAAGATTATTTTAACCCAAAATAATCTGAAAATTTCAACTGGTGACCATGGTGACAGTCTGTGAATTTTTTAAAATGCAGTGATAGTCAACTTCAGATATTATAATTAAAAGAGAATCCTCTTAATGACCTTATTTTGTATCATAGCTACGATATTTAAATAATTTTTATATTTAATAATATTTTAAGTAAAAACGACTATTGCTCGTTTCATACTTTATTAAATTTCAAATAACAAAAACTATTCCTTGTTTTATATTCAATTTCTTTTTGTTCAAAATAACAGATACAATTTAAATGGCGTTATGCTCCTTTGCTTAGCCAAGAGAGCAGGTTTTCATTAAAGCAGGGTAGGTTGTGGATGGTTTTGCTAAAGGTATTTTAAAAAATATTTAAAAACTATTTTGCTGTATAAATCTTAGCATTTACTATACACTGAGAATAATGCGATACCTAGGAGACGTGGCCCAACAAACATATCACAATCATTCATATCATAGTAAAGGTTCACGTACCTTATCTTGTCCAAAGTTGGCATTTTAATGGATTGACTTCTATGACATGGAAGATCATTGCAACATGACCTGTTGAGGTGTGGTTTTTCTTGACCAGTCATCTTGTGATTCCTCTTGACCATTCATTCCTGTTGAAGAATGATTACAGCTCATGAAGAATAAATGCTTAATAAATGTGTCGGTGTTAATTTCAAAGAATTAAAAATTTAGACCCACCCAACCCTTTAAAAGAAATCTCCTTAAATATATTTTCAACCTGGTCTTTTGAAATTGTACTTCTGACAGGTCTCGACATACAGTCATAAATGACATCTCAAAATCGAACAGTGTATGCAAAAATCGTTAGAGTAATGAATATCTGGTAGAGCGAGTTGAGAATTTTCTTTAGATGGAAGTCACAGATTGCGTTAAAAACCAATTTTGATGATTAAAGCAGTTATTCATTTGTATTGTGATTAATTTTTCAAATATTTGTTACAATGTACATGTCACTGGGTCATTACCTTCCATAGGGGGTTGTAAAAAAACTACTCTTAAAAGGTATATAATTAGGTTCATGTGCTATGGTGTTTAGCAGCTGACTCATGTAATCTGACAACTTTGTTACAAGCTTTTGCTGAGATGAATTTGAAACACAACTGGACATTAGAATACTTGAAATTATTCTACTAATGACCCAATGAACTGGGAAAGTGGATGTGATGGTTACAACTCTAAGTTAGTCAGACAGAACGCATAATATTATATTTATCCACATCATGACTTTACTCTATGATAAAATAAATATAACTTTTAAGACATTTGAATTTTTTTTTATAAAACATAATCTTCAAAACTTGTCAAATTTAATATGAGCCTTGAAACTGAAAGGAGAAAACTAACCAACCTTTTAAGAGCTGCAACAAAGAGAAACTATTTAGTAGTGTTAGGTTTCAAGAAATTACTGGTTGTCCCCCTTTAACCTTTTTTTAAAAAAAATGTAGTGATTTATTAGTTAAAATTTAAGAAAAGATTAATTTAATGCAAAGCTAAATTTGGTCAGTGTATACACTGAGCTACATTGATGAATACTGCAAGTAGGACTGCCCCCATTAACATATAGGCCGATTACCAATTAATTATTTTGCAGTTGGTTTTGAAATTTTTATTAGTAGGGGCCTAATTAAAGGGAGCTATTTATTACACTACTTTATAATGAATGATAATATTGTAGGCTAACATTATTAATATATTCTTCAACTCTTCAACTCCTCCTTGGTTTATGAAATTTTTTTCCAATGTGGGGCATACATCCACCCCCACATAATACATCCACCCCGCATGATACATGCACCCCACATGATGCATACACCCGACTTAGTGCACTTTGAAATTTATCGGAGACATAGTAACTCAGATATAGGCATGAATTTACAGTTGAAGGGGCAGCAAGTTGAAAAAGACCCTTTATTATCTCAAATCCTCTATGAGCAGGACATCAAAGCTTTTTAGGGCTAATTATGTTATTATTACCCATGACGTCATTTGCATATTTATTTAAAATTTGTGCAAGGAAAGGCAGGAGTCATTCCCCTTTGTTGATATTGTTGTTAATTTTATTGGATGAAGTGTCGGAAGTGGTGGCGGCGAAGGAATATTTTAATAACCGGTTGGAACAAGATTTCGTGTGAATAATTAACGAAGATTTAAAGAAAAGTTAAATTTTGTGGTTTTAAAACTGAAATTTTATGTTTTTGGAATTCATGCAGAGAGTGTGGAATTGTCAGAATGTTAGAAATATTGATGAAAAATAGAGAAATTAATTTTCGTATATGGTACTTGAAAATCATGCGGATCTAGAAAGGTGTGATTAAATATTACGTCACTGTC
>CAXITT010000374.1:398622-437114 GCA_964033795.1 Lymnaea stagnalis | reverse complement strand
TTGTTGTTAAAGATCACTTAGTTTGTTGTTAAAGATCGCTTAGTTTTTCACAAAGATCGCTTAGTTTGTTCTTAAAGATAATTGATTTTGTTCCTTAAGATCGATTAGTTTGTTCTTAAAGATCTTTTAGTTTGCTCCTAAAGAACATTTAGTTTTCTATTAAAGATCGCTTAGTTTATTCTTATAAATCATTTAGCTTCCTATTAAAGATCATTTGTTTTGATCTTAAAGATCATTTAGTTCGGTCTTAAAAATCGGTTAGTTTGTTCTTTAAGATCGTTTAGTTTGTTATTAAAGATCGCTTAGATAGTTATTAAAGATCGCTTAGTTGGTTTTAAAGATCGTTTAGTTTGTTCATAAATGTCGTTTAGTTTGTTGTTAAATATCATTTAGTTTGTTCTCAAAGATCGCTTAATTTGTTCTTAAATGGTGCTTATTTTGTTGCTAAATATCGCTTTCGCTGAGTATTAAATGACCGAAAACCTGAGTCACTTTCGGCCGGATAAGTCAATTTCGGCCGAAACCGAAGAAAAACCGAAAGTTAACTTTTCTCTTTCAGCCGAAACCGAAATTAAGCCGAAAGTTAACTTTTCAGTTTCGGCCGAAACCGAAACTTGGCCGAAAGTGATAAAATGGCCACCTTCGGCGCCGAAACCGAAGCCCAAGCCGAAATTCGGTCTGTCTCTAATTTAGATGTAGTATTATTAGAAAACTGAGTTTTATGGTACCTATATTATAATACCTGAGGGAATTTTGACATCAAATTAATGTTTTAAAATTAATTAAGTTATGATTTTTTTTTCAGGTTTAGAAAAAGAAAAAAAAAGTGACGTCAGAATTTTTGCCCCCCCCCCCCTTTTTCCCCCTGTCACAAAGTGTCGCCCCCCCCCCCTTTTTCCCCCTGTCACAAAGTGTCGCATATTCTCGACCCACCCCCTCTGAGCATGACGTAATTTGGCAGTGACCCCTTAATGTGAATATTTACTTATACAATAGTTTTAAATAGATATTTATCAATGATCAAACCTTGATAAATTGCTACAAGGGGAAAAAAGGATCCATTTTGACCTCACTCTCTACTATAATGAAATAAATCATGTTACTAGTTACATTCAAGTTTGAACTACTTTATCTATATAATATATAACAACTCAGGGAAATGGACACTCTTGTGAAATGCATTTTAAAAACTACAATTTGTTAACACATTTTTAATGTGCATGGTTTTGAACTTTAAAAATGGAATATCTAAAAACAACAAAAATGTGACCCTGCCGGTTTTTCCCTTGTGGTCTTCAAATGTATAATAATAATTGTTATGAATTTTTTTTCCCAAATACTTTTCAGTTTTGTTTTATAATTATTTATTTACCCTTCAGTTCTTTATTATACTTCAGTTGCTTCAGTGATGATCTTATGCAAAATTAATGAGCTCACGTTAGATGGGGATATGACACTCATCGTTCCATTTAGATAATGGACTGGACATGGATGGGATCTGAAACATCAACATTGAGAACTTGCAATCAGGGCTGCCACTCACTTTTTCAAATTTCCCAAGATTTGGTGAACAAATTTCCCAAGATTTCCCAAGATCATACAAATATATAAGAGTTTTTTTTTTTAAAGGGGGGTTTTCTATGTAATTAATGTAATAATAGATTGAATCAATGCCCCTGAAAAACATGGTATATTAATGGACTGAAATTTATTGAAAAAGACATTTAAAACATGTTTATCACATTAAAAAAAAAAAATTGTTTTTAAAAAAATAATTTATAATCCAAAATATCAATACCCACTGGAGTTAGGCTACTAAATATTACCTCCGAATTCTCTGATAAAAATATAATCTACAATACATGTGTAATAGAAGTCACTTGGAAAAAAAAAGCATACAAGGCTAATCAACACAGAATTCCTTTTACAAAGGCAAAAGTTTCTTCATCAAAAAATGATTTTTTATTATTGTAAATCTGTTGATTACAAGTGGGGTTTGCAAAGCAATTAAGCAAAATTTATTAATAATAATTGTAGTTAAAATGGATTGATATTACGATGAAAACAATAAGTGTTTTATTTTTTCTTGTAAAATTTACATTATAACGATTTTTTCACCAAAAAAAAAAAACTTTTAAAGGAATTGTTCATTTATAATCCTACAACGTAGGCCTATACTGCCTATACTATTAATATCTTAGTTACCCGTGTTTCAATCCACAAATATTTTTTCTAATTGATGAAAATTAGGCTGGATTTTTTACAGATGCATTATATTTTGAACACATTGTAGAAGTAATTGAAATAATAAAATTCTACTATGGCATGGATTCTTGATTGAACACTATCGTTCACTCTTTGGCTTGTACTGTTTTTCGTATGGTTGCTAATGTCTAAGAGCATAATGATAAAGTTTCCGAGCCTACCCCCCCCCCCCTTTTAATAAACATTCAAAACCTGGATGTAATTTGTAAATCTTCAATTTTTTTTTTTTAAAGAGAAAATTGAATTTTTTTTTAAATTATTAACTTTTTAATAATTCACAATATTAACTTTAAAATCAGAAGAGTTTTTATTTATTTTATGAGTGGATTTAAAAATTAAAACCAGAAAAGAAAATGAAAACAATTAATTTTTTGCCTTGTTACTTTAAAAATTATTTTGCTTTATTTTTAATTTATTTTTTATCAGATATTGTTGCCGTTTTTTTCGAAAAATATAACAAAATTTTCCCCCCAGTTAAGATTTCCCAAGGTTTTGCATGATTTTCAAAATTATTCCCCAGATCCCAAGGGGGGTCGTGAATTCCCAAGACCTTGGGAAATTTCCCAAGGTGTGGTAGCCCTGCTTGCAATGCACGGGTAAAACCTGATCCGGGGATCCTGATCCCATCATTTTGTCGTCAGCTGACTATAATGTTATGGAATCAAAACTGCTACCTCATTCTTCGATTCCAAAAAAAAAACTGACAAAACCTACTTCGACTAAATAGTCACATAATTTTAAGCCTATTCCTTTTCCCAAGAAATGCCCTATATTTACATTTTTAAGACATTAATTCTGGACTAAGCGTCATTCAAAAAAATTGTACGCTGACTAATCTTTGTATTTTTTCCCCCGTCGGACCGGAAGTTACTTTAAATAAACGTAACAGTCTATTTGTACGACAAATGATGTCAAATGTGTGTAAAAAAAATGTGACAACTTTACAACCTCAATTTAAAAGCGTGATTTTAAGCTTTACAATAATTATTTTTCATATTGTTAAATTGATCATAAGCTTATGTGTTTAATTTTGTTAAAGGTAAAACAGACCTGGAGAGAATGGGCTCAACACAAATCATTCTGTCCGATTTTTACCTCTCCCTCCCCCCCTCCCCCCAACTAAATCCTCACATTTTTAACAGAAATTAGACACCCGTCTTACACTTTTATTTTTATATTAAACATTGACCATTTGCCGGTCTCTTGGCCTGGGGGCTCACACATTTATTCTTAACGATCACCCTGACCCAGGGTGAAAAACCAAGCAAGATAGCACGTTCCTCCTACGGGTCTGGTAACCATGCAGGATAAGAACATATCGTGTTGTTCTTAGCCCAAGAGCCGAGACGCGTTCGGATTTTTCTGGGCTTATTATAATTAAGCTAAAATCAATATACAAAGACAAAAGCATATTTGTGTGGAATATATATATATATATATATATATATATATATATATATATATATATATATATATAATCGTTTAAACATGTGTAATGGTATTATAGTATAATATAAATATGTTACCTACATATGCTTCTAACATCTATTCCATATTAAAGTTAATAATATTATATTATATTTAAATTAGAAAGGGAAAAAATTAATTTAACAAATTTAACTTGAAATCTTAATTTATTTTAACTCAAATGATACAGCCTATACAAGATTTGTATGATTATACCTTGCTTTACAATGCTTTCTTGCCAACTTGAAATATTCTTGTCTTAGGAATAAAAAAAAAATATTAAAAAATTCAAAGCTAATTGCTTCAAACATCATCAAAGCTTTGACATTGGCATCTCAGCTTATTATATTAGATCTAATTCAAATTTTTTTAAAATAAATTTTGAGGAAGAGGGGATGTGGGATGGGGGGGGGGCGACAAAGAGAACTAATCATATCTTGTTGGATAGTGAGACGTTGACTTTGCATTAATCATAATTATTTAAGAAACTGGATAAGCTTTGTGAATCACGATAAACAAAAAACTGTATAAGTAAATTACCGTAACCGTGAATTTTAAAGTGGAGAATTCAAAATTCTTGTTTACTGACGGAGACATATAATAAATATAAACTAGGCGACCCGCGGCGTAGCACACGCCGCGAGCTTGTTGGGGTGGGCGCATGGCTGGCAAGTGAGGGTGCATATAGCCCGCCAAACATTGGCGACAGCAATGCGTGAACTTCCCATCTACTAAAGTTACTTGAAAAAAAAACGTGAACTCAAGTTACTCACATTTAAGAATGCAAATGTTGCTACACCCCCTCCCTTTTTTTTCATGATACGCCATGGCACACTTTTTATTTAGCGGCTTAGCATACGCCGCAAGCTGGCTGGCAAGCGAGGGTGGCAAGAGAAGGGAGGGGAGGGTTTGCCTGCATCTTGATTGCTCTGGCGTATCTATAAATAGCCTGCGTGGTCGTCTTGTTGTTTTCCCTACTTCTGGCGAATTATATATATAGATTATTATAAATTTACATTTGTATTTAAATTTAAGAATTAAGCACATATTTGAGTGCTTCCGTTTTGTCATTATTCAGCTTCACCCTGCCGAGAGTCATCCATGACATGACATCACCAATGCACTCCTGCAAGGTGTGGACAGCGGAATTGATAAGAGAGGGATGGGTATGCTTGTATAGCTGCTTGTCATTTGTGAATGACTGGCTCTCAGAAGCATGCCTCCCGAGCAGGAGAAGTGGCTTGGTATAGGCCTACACTGTGAATAGGACGGGACCCAAAAACAGACCCTGTACACCAATTCAGCACTACCAGAGAGACATCCATCAACAGCGACCGCCTGCGTTATACCGGAGAGGTAGGACCGAAACTAAGCCAAAACTGAACCAGAAATGCCAAACTTTAAATCAGTGGTAAAAACTATTGTAATCTATGACTAACCAAAAGTTCTCTTTAAAAGAGTGTTTTAATATGAAATCGGTACTATATATTGCAATTAGAATTTAAATTTTATTCAACTACCTGATTGTAATCAACAAAACTGGATTTTATTATAAATTATATTATAAAAAATGTAATTAGTCTGGAGTTGAATTTTGTATGTAGAGCTATTTCCAGGGCTGGTTTAACCATTAGGCAAACAAGGAACGTGCCTAGGGCACCAAGCATTTGGGGGGCACCACAAGTCCTCAAGAGAAATGTGCATATTATCCCGGTAGCGTAATTGTTCGTAAAATTTTTGCGTCTAAAGGTTCCACAAGTTTGGCTGATAAAAATTGGTTCAGTTTGATCCATTTTTAGCATCACACCTTGCGAAATATGGAAATTCTGGAAAAGGAAATCCTTCTTATTTATCCAAAACTATATGTGAAGAACTGATTGAAATTATGTCCCAAAAAGTCCATGCAGTAATAATAATTGTAGATGATGTAAAGGCGTCCGGTTATTTCAGCTTGTCAGTAGACTCAACACCTGATATTTCACATATAGATCAGTTAAGCGCTGTTCTTCGATATGTGGTAGATGGAGAGCCCGTTGAGCGCTTTTTTACTTTCTTGGAGCTGCAAAGTCACGCCGGTGAAAGTATGACTAAGCAAGTGTTGCAGTACTTAAGTGAAGCTTGCAATATTGATTTTTCGAAATGCAGAGGTTAGTCCTACGACAACGCAGCTAATATGTCTGGGTGCTACAAGGACGTGCAGAAAAAAATTATAGAAGAAAAAGAATTTGCTATATACATACCCTGTGCTGCCCATTCACTAAATCTGGTAGGCAGAAGTGCCGTTGACTCTTGTTTAGAGGCAGTAAACTTCTGCCATACACTGCAACTGATCTATACTTTTTTTCTCAGCTTCAACCAAAAGATGGAAGATTCTGAAAGGATGCCTTGTGAATGAAAAGCTGGTAAAGTCCTTTTCCGATACCATATGGGAAGCACATGCTGTTGCAACTGAAGCCATTCTAAAGTCTCATCCTCAAATTATAGAAGCGTTAGAATGTTTACAAGAAGACCAGTCACAGAAGGGGGGAACCAGAAGAGAAGCAGAAAACATTGCAAAGAAGATGCAAGAATTAACATTTACTTTCATGCTTGTCTTTTGGGAAGAAGTGTTACCACATTTTCACAGGGTAGGTTAAGCTCTACAAAATGAGCACGTGAACTTGAAAACGTGTGCTGATTTGTATTCTTCAATAATACCAGATCGGTTGCATGAATATAGGAATGAATTTGAAAGATTTGAAGAACATGCGCAAAAGAAATAACACCAGGTTTGGATTATAAGTCAACTTTGACCCGTAATCGTAAACGAAAGTCAGTTGAAACGTACACAAAATCCAAGTAGATCGACAATGAAACAAGAAAGGCTGATTCCTTATATTTGCTTATAATTGAGGCAGACTTGTTGCGCAAAATTAACTTTGATGATGTACTCAAAAACTTTGCCAGACGTAAATCTAGAAAAAATAACTTTAAAATGTATATTATGTGCTCTCTCTGACTTTCTTATCTATCAAAAAAGTTACAGTATTTTTGTCCACTATTATTAGAAAATTATTTAACTATTAATTTTAATACAGAAATGCCTAATTGTAAGTTTTATATGAGTGATAGTAGTACAAACATATCTGTTTACATTTCACAACTGTTTTTATTTGTTAGTTTTTTTGCATAATATTGAACATACCAGCAGTCAGTGGAGGATCGGGGGCCGGGGTAGTAGGGGGCACCCATGTGGGTTTGTGCCTAGGGCACCAGGATGGCTTAATCCGGCCCGGGCTACTTCCCTTTGACCTTAAAAACCCATACACAAAAGAAATAGAACCTAGGGAAATAACTTTCTGTCTCCTGTACAACATGACACCAACATTCGAAAGACTTGAACATCACAGAATTCAAAGACCAAGATACATCATAATAGAAACAGAACAACAATTATCTAAAGATTGCAGAATAATACGAACTGCTAAGGCCTCCCTAACATTACACGCATAACATCAGGAACAACCCACCCGATAAACATTGATAAATCTATCACATCAAACACTATCCCTAAGTCAATTAAAAAAAAACAACATGTAATCAGCAAAACCCCGAATTCAACAGACACGTGTACACAGAAAAACTACTAGAGTCATTATTTAGAGCAAAAATACAAACCCTAATAGATCAAACCTAAAAACTAAATTCCACTAAATTTAAACTAACGTAAACTTAAACATAAACTTAAAAGTTAAAAGAAATCAGTTTAAATCCCATGCCCCCCCCCCCACCCCACGCACACACACTTGTCAATGTAAATATTTGTAGATATGTAGGTAAACATGTAAATAAAATGGCGTCATGGACTCCAGACAGTGTCTACGCTAAAAATGCCATTATTATCGTTACAGAGAAGACATTGCAAAATAAAAAAAAAGGACTCGGAAAAGTCTGATGGGAGAAAAGTCATCATCTTGTTGAATGTTTTATCATTCTTTTTTTCTCTCTTATTTTTCTTTTTCTTGTCATTTCACACCATGCCATTTAAAATATGATACTGATAACAGCGAAAAGAGAATCAATAACCTTCTATTCTCCCTCACACCTTGTAAGTTATCATGAAATTTCTTCAAAATTATATCATTTTCCTTGTCTAAATTCAGTTTATAAAAAAAAAGTCTATGAAGGTCTGAAATTTACAGATTTTCTTTGAAGAATATCAAAATGCCCTTTGTGACGAATGACGGAGCCATCAGCAACTCCTTGTCACGAT
This sequence comes from Lymnaea stagnalis, assembly GCA_964033795.1. Classification (NCBI taxonomy): domain Eukaryota; kingdom Metazoa; phylum Mollusca; class Gastropoda; family Lymnaeidae; genus Lymnaea; species Lymnaea stagnalis. The sequence continues at coordinate 429,130 of CAXITT010000374.1, read as the reverse complement.
GATCAATGAAAATGAAGATAACCCAGGTACACTTGCTTCCTGTTTTAGATTTCTGCTTATTAAAATGTCACCGGTAGTTTTCCGGAGCCGGCCTCTCTCATGGGAACAAAAGAAACTATTTGAACTGGTTCATCAACACGATATTGATTGGTTGATTGATCTTGCGCTTTCGATATTTTTTGTTCAGTTATTTTAATCTTTTAGGTCAGTGGAAACACGGAGCGCCACCATGACGCTAGTACTGCACGTGCTTAAGAATCTTTCCTACAGCCAGACAGACTAATCAGTTTGGTACAGCTATACAGACAATTCAGTTTGGTATAGATAGACAGACTCATCGGTTTGGTACAGCTAGACAGACTCACCGGTTTGGTACAACTAGACAGACTCATCAGTTTGGCACAGCTATACAGACACACCAGTTCGGTACAGCTAGACAGACACTTCAGTTTGGTACAGATAGACACATCAGTTTGGTACAGCTAGACAGACACATCAGTTTTGTACAGCTAGAAATACATATCAGTTTGGTACAGCTAGACAGACACATCAGTTTGATACAGCTAGAAAGAGACATCAGTTTTGTACAATGAGACAGAGACATCAGTTTTGTACAATTAGACAGAGACATCAGTTTTGTACAAAATTAGACAGAGACATCAGTTTTGTACAATTAGACAGACACATCAGTTTGGTACAGCTAGAAAGACATATCTTTTTCTTTTAAAAACGTTTTAAAAACTGAATTTATATATTTGCAAGAACGGTTTGAAGAGTAGGTACCAGTGATAATGTCATGATATCTTTACATCCTGACTGGATGGCCGAATGGTCCAAACTGAGTTCAAGTCCAGCCAAGGGTCAGTCAAGCAAAAAACATCGCCCCGGGTGGATGAGACTCGTTAACCTTGGTCGACATCTAAGAGAAGGAAACTCTGAATTCAAACCCGGAGTTGGAGTCCAGTAAGGCGCATACAATGACAAATCCTGCAACTATACCCATCTCTGGTCGTCTTGACGTAGAGTCTTGCCACTTTATATGGTGGGCCCGGACGAGAGAGTGAGGTTGACGCCGCGCAACTCTTCCTCACTTTAAACTAAAGTCACCCGCGCAAGTCATCAGTCACCGATCTTCGACGGACGAACAATAAATTTTAAAAAAAACATCCTGATGGTACTTTTTATGTTAGACAAAAACTACCCTTGAGTTTTTATGTAAATATCCTTTCATAACTTCAATCGTTACTTTGCAATTTTGTATATGATTAAATTAAGAATCGCCAAAAATATGTATGAAAGTACATGTAGTATAATATATAATAGCGTACATAATAAAATTTCCGTTACCTGCCCTAAACGAGATACTTAAAAATAACGCAAGTGCGTTTGGTGCGTAATTTTTTTTTTCTTCAATCTATTAATTTTAGTATTCCAACTCCATTAAATGTACATATAATGTATCTGATATCTTGATTAATTGTTTGGACATCATGGTAACCCTCCACAAAGACAGCCTACTCACCTCATCTCCTTTATACCAACTGAAAGCCACAAATGTTTACTTTACCTTCCTCACCACCCTAAGGCCCTTAAGAACTAATTTCTCTTTTCCGAATGACTTCGTCTTCGTCGTCTGCGGCAGACGAAGGGTGCGCTTTTCGAACAAGGAACTTAGACGATGGACTATTTCTGCGGCAGACGAAGGGTGCGCTTTTCGAACAAGGAACTTAGACGATGGACTATTTCTGCGGCAGACGAAGGGTGCGCTTTTCGAACAAGGAACTTAGACGATGGACTATTTCCGGTGTAGGTCCTATCTGTTAACGATATGTTTATCCTCCCGTCAACCGGTTAAAATCATAAATCGTGCCAAAGCCTCCATGTGTCGTCCGAATGACAACGTCGACAAGATCAAACTTACCCTTACATTTCATCCCACAAGCCCTGAGCTAGACACGTTTTCTTTAAAAACCGTGCCATTCTCCTCGCCGACCCTGACACCCACAACGTTTCTCATCTCCCCCCCCCCCTTTTTCATTGTGCTCAGGAGAGGTAAGAATCTATGACATCTCCTTGTTCGTAGCCACCTCCGTGCTACCCCCTCCCATTTTGGGACCATCATGTGGACTCAACCGTTGTATGGCGTGCTGTTTGTCATCCAGACTCAATACATTACCTTTCCTAAGATTGCTTTTCAGATATGGGGTTGTTTCCAACGCACAAGCCGCAATGTTATCTACGCAGTAGTTTGTACCCGCTGCTATATCGCCTATTAGGGGGAGACGACTCGTTGTCTCTCAGACAGATGCTCTAAGTAACTTTAAAGTATTATGCAAGATTAGGAATGTCCTAACTCAAAACAGATTAATAGAGGCAACCATAAGTGCTCAAGCAATTTTACGATTACCGCCATTTATTCCAGTACCAACACACCCGCCAGGGGCAACTTAGAAAACAAAATAAAATACTTATATGGAAAGCTGACACCGCATGGGATGAATTTCATGATCCCATTCGCTTTTTTAAATCTTTCCTCCTTCTCATTCTTTTCCCAACCAATCGGCGTGGAATTACTCCCCCGACCCCTTTTGCCCTCATTTTCTCTCTTACTTCCTGTCTACCTTTCGAGTACAACATCTGGGGTACAACATCTCAGCAGTTTTAATATTTATATCATTGTTACGATTATTTACGATACCTTTGTTGTTTTGTTACGTCATTTTTAAAAATGATTTTACTAAGCTTTGTTTCACGTATTTCCTTCGAACTAAACCTGCGTTCTTCATCCCCCCACCCGTTGTTTTTTTTTAAAATTAAAACAAATGCTTTTTTTTTTTTTTTTTTTTTTCAATTCCTTTTCAAATAAGATCATTATTTACCATTAAAATAACATGTTTTATTTCATGGATTCGTTTTTGCGTTCTTCATCCCCCCACCCGTTGTTTTTTTTTAAAATTAAAACAAATGCTTTTTTTTTTTTTTTTTTTTTTCAATTCCTTGTCAAATAAGATCATCATTTACCATTAAAATAACATGTTTTATTTCATGGATTCGTATAAAGATTTACTTTTTAAAAATGTTAAGTGAAAATGTATGCAAATAACATACTTAAAGTAGCCAATAAGATGATTCAAGGTTTTATTTGTGCTATCTTTATCAATTTTGCAGTCAACTTACAAGTACTACCAGGGGTAACACAGGGGAAGATATTGCCACATTCGTCTCTTCTTCTTCTATCAATTTATTGATCATTTCGGCTCCTATGCATGTAGATGAGATTAGCATTGTTTCTGTGCCTGGTGTTGATCAGGATATTTCACTGGTTGCAAGGGCTACTTTGTGAGGGTGTCAAGCACTTGGAGTTGAAAACCCTGAGGCAATAGACGCAAATGTGTCAGGTGTAGTCGCCTCAACTGTTCCTTTAGAAAGGAAAGCTAGTTCCAGTCCCTGATTGTCTTTGGCAGGAATGAGCAGTTCCTATGGAGGCTTCTCGATGGTATGAGCCGGAACTGCTTGTCATGGCCTCGTCGCTTTCTATGGGGGAGAGGGGCGAGTTTCTGTTTAATGCTGGAGCTGTGGACCAGCTCATTATTTATCTTGTACATCATGGAGAGCCTGGTTAGGCGTCGTCGTTCCTCCAATGGTGGCCAGCCTAGTTTTTCCAGCATGCTGCCAACACTAGAGGTATTTCTGTACCGGTTCAGGACAAAGCGTGCTGCCCGTCGCTGGACCGCCTCCAACCTATCAATGCTCTTCTGGGTAAATGGGTCCCAGAATGAAGATGCATAATCTAAAAGCGGACGGACTAAGCCTTTATAGGCTCTTTCTTTCACACTGGAGTTGCCGATCTTTAGATTACGCCTTAAGAACCCTAGGGTCTTGTTTGCCTGGTTGCACACATTGTTAATATGCTCGTCCAAGTGAACCTCTCTTTGAATGGTGACACTCAGGTACTTTAAGGAGGAAACTGGCTCAAGTATATGGCCATGCACTTCGTAATGCTAGTTTAGTGGAGTACAACTTCTAGAGACTGAGTGTCTGGCACTTGGCAGGATGAAATTCCATGTCCCAGCTCATCGCCCACTCAGCTAACCGATTAAGATCCTGTTGTAGCTGGTCCTGGTCAGATCTGTTGGCGATCGTCCTTTACACCGCGTGTCACCTGCGAACAGTCTTGCTTGGGATCTCAGTTTCTCGGGTAGGTCATTAATATATGCTAGGAACAAACGGGGGCATAGCACTGACCCCTGGGGGACCCCTCACTTAACACCAACAAATGAGAATCTTGAACCGTCCACCACTACTGCTTGGCATCGGTTGCTGAGGAAGCTAGAGATCTATGTGTGAGTAGTGCATAGGATCCCATGCATATCTCGGAAGTTTGTGTAGAAAAACTGCCATTGGTAATTTGAAACATTAATTCATTTATTTTATTCTTATTTATCTTAGAAGACTATACGTGATTAAATGATCTGCTAACCTTATTTGAAAGTTCCGTGTATTTAATTTACGATTATGAATACTTTTAAAGATTGCATAATTATTCAAATCAAATGTTTAATTAGATTTTATATTTGTGCAGGTGTGTTAATATTAGCCGCCAGGGCCTATAAAATATAGTTGACTGCACTGAATTACTAAGCTATCCAATCCTGATTTGGTGGGGTGGGTGGGGGTAATGAAATACTCTAGACACTTCAGGGAGTCCGGGAATAGTAGAATAATGAGCTGTTGATTTCTCAGCTGGTCTGCTGCTGAAGAGCAAATGAGCAATTATCTTCGACCTCCTCTAGATTCTATCATGTTGAAAAAAATGTCAGGAAAGTTTTTGTTTGCTGTTTTTATTCTAAGAAGAAACGCTACAGAGCATGTAGTTCATTTAGGGAAATATCCTGAAATTTTAAAACCAGTCATATCTCTATATATTGGTTACTGACTGAATAAATATTGAAAAAAAGATTAAATTTTTTTAATAAACAAAAAAAACTAAGCCTACTTCATCCTACGGCCATCACAATTTAATTATCGTTTGTTAAAATGTCCTCTGCAAGTGTAACTTCTGTAAAGAGCTAATTTAAGCCCTCCGTGATGTTTAAAGTTTACTGTAAAATTTTTCAAAGAAAAACTCAAAGTAATAAACCAGCAAATGGCCAAGATTAGTTACCGGGTTTATGCTAGTTTATACTTTTTAAGACAAACAAAAAAAAAAAAAATGTGATGTTTAAAGTTTACTATAAAAATTTTAAAAGAAAAACTCAAAGTAAAAAAACAGGAAATGGCCAAAATTAGTTAACGGGTTTATGCTAGTTTATACTTTTTAAAAAAAAAAAAAAAAAAAAAAAAAGTCTACGGAATTTAAGTGTTTGACAAATTGTATTTCTTTACGGAGTTGCTGACTTTAAAAAAAAGCTAGCTTTATTAAGAGTTTAGACAAAACAAACACACATTTTTTTCTTCAAAAAAACAAATAGCAAATACAAATTGTATGGATAAAATTAATGGTTAGAATCGTATTAATAAATTTTGTTAAATTAATGTGTAGTGAATAGAAATTAATGACATCTTTTCCTATTATCTTCTTATCTTTAATCGAATATTTCGTTTTTCGATTATTTATGGTTGAAGACAAAATGGCGACATCCATGGCTGGACCATTCGATATTTGGTTGACAGAAAGATTGAAATCTGCTAGCGCTGACATCGATACAGATGTATTCGTTAGTTATATCATTGGAATATTGGAAACCGAATCAACAGACGAAGAAAGAGAAGAAAGTATAACGGAGTTACTGGCTAGTGTTGTTGTAAGTCAACTAACTTGTACTAAAAATTAGTAATTTATAGAGTTTATAGTAAAAATTAGTAATTTATAGAGTTTATAGTCAATATAGACATAGTAAATAGTATGATTATAGTAATCATAGTATGACTTGACCATATAGACATAGTAAATAGTAATAGTTAAAGTAAAAAGAAGGCTTTGATTTGAAATGTTCTTCATAGTACAACATCAACATCCTTCTCAACTAGGCCTGGCCTAGGTTACTCTTACTACTTACTCTTACTCTTAGTTTAGTTAAGTAGTTTTTAAAGCGATGATTTTTATCTTTTTTTCTAAAGGCAGTGTCTACACGTCTGGCGCCGGACGTATATCTCCTACACTATTTGTCCGGCGACCAAGTCACATGACCGCCGGAAGAATACTTTATCGAGATATTCGTCCAGCGATCATGTCACATGACCGCCGTAACAAAGTGGCCCGAGATATTGTCCATCAGCCTTGTCACGTGACCGCGAATGATTCAAAGCCATTGTTAATTAATTTTAATGCACTATCTTGCAAACAAATAATAGAAAAAAATACTTTGGTATATTGCCTAAACAAAGTGGGGGTTAAGCAAAAATGCATTCTAGAAGGAAGCAATGCTGAGAGGGAGAGAGAATTACGGTAAAAAAAAAATACAATGCTAAAATAATAATAGTGAGGGTGATAAATAATTAAGTTTAAGGCGTGGAGGCCTATAGTTCACAAAGAAATAGACCCTACATCTTAATATAGGGCCGATATAGTTGGGAGCCTAGCCTACTTCTCATGCAATACTAAATACTAATCCGGAAATACAACTTTATAGACATAGGTCTATTAAAGTCTACTGGCTACTGGTCTTATTTTATTGGTTCATATTTTAGATATAGGCTTCAAGGTAGAGCTTTACACAAGACGTATTAACCAAGATAAGGGACTTTTTTCTTTGAAGAGTCGGAATCAAATAGACTAGAAATAGTAGTAGTAATAGTACTACTAGTTAGTAGTAAGTAGTAATAGTACTACTAGCTAGTCTATAGGCAGACTAGTTTAATATTCAAAGTCAAACACTTTATGTATCTCAGAGCATTTGAATATATTAACATGTTCAGCATTTATTTGTTATCTAGGGATCGGAATATCAAATGCAATGCAACTATTTTCTCGGCGACCACTTGTCACATGACCTGCCGGAATAATAACGCCTACCAGGCGTTTGAGGGTCACGTGACATGCCCGCTGGACGTATATCTCCCACGCTATTTGTCTGGCGCGCCGGACGTGTAGACACTTCGTTTTCTAAATGCCAGTTTATTTTATCTTTTAATTTTAATACAATGGTAGGCACTTCGATGAGATCCGGGATTGCGGAAAACCGGGTATCGTGATTTTGTTATCAAAATGGCGACCTCCACTTTTTAATTTACTGAGAGCCTAGTTGTTTACGATTTTTTGGTTAATTATAGCCCAACATGCACATTCTATTTCTGCCCACAACTTTGAGTAGTCATGTTGTTTTATGATTAGCCACTTCCGTTCTAAAAAATATTTGAGGTCTTAACTTGAAATTTGAAGGTAAAAATAATGCTTATTTTACTCACTCATATTTTTTTTTTTTTTTTTCAAAGGTTGTCTTTCTTAAATAAAAAGACGTCGGTGGATAATAGCATAAATTACAACATAAATAAAAAATTCAAGAGGTTAGGACCCAGTTCAATGGTAAAAAAATGCCTACCAAATTTTTGTCACGTGTGCCAAAATGACCTATTATCGATTACGATTTTTTTTTTTTTTTTTTTTAAAGTTAATAACTTGATTTACACTGGAAATCCAGCTTATTACTCCATAACAACTCATTAAAAAACAAAAACAAAGGAGGAAAATCCATAGTAAAAAAATGCCTTTGATGTGCCTACTAAAAAATTCATAACTTTTGAACCACTTGATCTAGAAAGTTGCTCTCGGTGTTTTTGTAATATATTCTCCAGGCTCTATACAGCTGTAGTATTTTTATATTTTTAAAAATGTTTTGAAATTTTTATCAAAGTGCCTAACAATGGTCAGTGGACTGCACAGCTACCCCACATAGTTCTGTTTTCATTTTGTGCTGTTACTTTATTACATTTAAAAATAACTTTAAAAGTCTTAAAATTACATTGATCATGGATGTTTTTGTTTGGAAGTAAAAGTTAAAATATTGTATCTAGTATATGTTAAATTGTTTGCATAAACATCAGTTAGGAGAATTGGGGAACCACCGCTAAAATTTTGGGACCCGACAAATAAGTACATGACAAACAACCACTTAGTAATCGCGTCAAGAAAAAACTCTGTATTGACATCACTGCATTCACCTTCATAGACAAAGCATGCGCCAAATTTAGGAGAGAGATAATTATTTATGTTTTTGTTTGCAAAAACCATCATAAATGATGCCATCTTTTGCCTTGATTTGATTTCCCCATCAAAACATCTGATTCAAAGCCATTTAATACACTCTGGACCTGTAAGGAATATGTACATTTGACTTTTCTTGTTCTCAGAAAACTCCTACTTATTCTACAAGTCACTTGTGGAGCCATAAGTATTGACGTATACCAACATGCAATTGAGATAAAGATAACAATCTATACATGAGCCTGAAATCGGTCAAATCATTTATTGTGTCTCTTTGACACAAACACTTTTAATCTTTAACCTTTGGTTTCACACTGACAATAAATCACATGAACTCACTGTCATTAATTATTTTTCTTCACAGTGACTTCCGTGAGTGCATTATTAGGGGGAAAAAATACAATTTTATTGGGAATGTGAAATCAGCTACGTATTGCTCCTATTGATTTTATTATAGCTAATGATCCAGTAACACACAACTGTTAAATATGGCACTAAGTGTTGGTAATATTAAATTTTCTGTTGGTAAAATGAAAATATTAAGGCTGAACTTTTCAGGATTCCAGTTTAGTCGCAGATCTTTACACGTCTATTGTGAAGGAGTGGGATTCTGAGAATCAGTCTAAAAAAGCTGCAATTGTCAAAGAAGGTAACCACCAGTTAAATAAAATTGTCTTTGAGCTAAATTATCATATTATATTTTATTCAATCATAAATTAAATATTTAATCACGCGTAAACAGTATTTAAGTTACCTTTGTTTTCCCCACTCGATGTGTATAGTTAAAAAAAAACATTTTCTGTAATTAGGTGTATGCTAGAGATTAGTCAAATAGCATTATAAAAAATTAACAAAATAAAAGCATCAAATATAATACTTAAAATTTCTCTCTTTACTTGGATTTGATGATTTAATGGTGGTTAGTTATACTGTTAACACTTTTGAAATCATTAAAAATGGTCTCAATGGATATTCTGTTTTTTTATCATTTCATCAGATATAGGTGATAAGCTCTCAGCCATTCTGGGTAAACAGACATTAGCCACAGTGCAGGAGAAGAAACTAACCAAAGAAGAAGCTGATAGAAAGGCAGCCATATTGGCTCAGTATGGACAGGTTTCTGATGGTGATGAGTATCCTTGAAGGAATTATATAACTAAGCATTTAACCACATGTGAACTATATAATTTTAGAATTATTTAATGAGTTGGAAATAAAATGTGTTTTTAGCATATGCTTGCAAGAGTGGGCTATAGTATTTGTGTTGTACACAACAGTGGTAGATATCTAATTTTCAGAAATATTTTAAAGATTAGTAAACATTAACTAGGATTGTAAAATAATTCAAAGGACATCTTCTTTTCCGCCCCCTCCCCCATCTCTTTATAATTATCAGATTGCTATCAGATGTTGTTAAAATCCCTAATTAATTATTTTTAAATGTTAAAACCTTAATGAAAACTCTCAGAAGTGACTCAGATGAACGCAGTGATGTTGATGACAGCCCTGCACTCGGAGCAACAGGAGTAAATCCAGCTAAGCTAGAGTCAACTAATCGTATCCTTTTTTTTTACTTAATCTTGTTGTTATTTTTTTAAACATGTAAAGCCATGTGCAACTAAAACAAGTGCAACTTACATTAGTCTGTGGACCAGTTTCTAAATTACGTCCATATTTGTGGACCAGGTAGTAGATCAAGATGACGATCCCATTTTAACATAGCTCATTCATTGTTTTTTTTAATATTTTGAATAACCGTTTGGTTTTTTTAGTGGAGTGGTTTTGTCTTTGTTTTAGTGACATAAATTATGTGTACCAGCTGACATGACAGCTGACTATCCCTATGCTGAAGTTTGTATTCAAATGACTTGAAATATTCCTTGAACTTAGGCCCCAACTGACCGCAACACCCCCCCCCCCCCTTTTCTCTCTCCTTTTATCTTGGCTTTCTTTGAATTCAAGTAGGTTGTCCACAAAAATTTCACACATTATATCCCTATGCTGAAGTTTGTATTCAAATGACTTGAAATATTCCTTGAACTTAGGCACCAACTGACCGCAACACCCCCCCCCCCCTTTTCTCTCTCCTTTTATCTTGGCTTTCTTTGAATTCAAGTAGGTTGTCCACAAAAATTTCACACATTATGGCCAGTGTCACTGTCACATCATGTCCGATCTGACGGTCAAATCATGGCCAGTCTCACTGTCACATCATGGCCAGTCTCACTGTCGCATCATGGCCAGTCTCACTGTCACATCATGGCCATTCTCACTGTCACATCATGGCCAGTCTCATCTCAGACCTGTTTACTCTCGCGATTTTGGCGTACAATGTACAATTTTAAGCTGTATACATGTTTATACTGTAGGTTTATTATTTTACAATTAAGATAATGTTTTAAACGATTTTGTGATGATATTGTACGAGTTGAAGAGTTTGAGGGTAAACAGGTCTGCAACATGGCCATTCTCACTGTCACATCATGGCCATTCTCACTGTCAAACAATGGTACTTTTGTTATTAGATTTAAGCATGACATAAAATTAAAGATGTTTTTTTTTTTAATTTATTATTTTTTTTATTTTTATTTTAAACATTTCAGCAGTGGTTCTTATCTTTTGACTTGACGAGACCTTTTTTTTTTTGTGATAAATGATCATAAATTTTTATGGGGAGCCCCTTAGGCCAATCCTTCAACCTAGTAGTGTTTGGAAGTTTCCTGGACCAGCCATGAGCTCCTAAGAAGTACATTTAGAGCCCTTATCCCTAAGGGCTCAACTAGGCACTTTTTGAAAACCAATCATATAGAGTATTTGAGTTACTTGTGTTTCACATACATGGAATTTTGATCATTTCGACTGCAATATTTAAGACTTCAGAGAAAATTTCAATTTAAAAATGAATTTTCAGCCTTTGATTATACATTGTTAAAGCATAAATTGTTAACCTGCACGTCTCCATATGTGTTTGGTACCTAGCTGTGTTAAGTGTCTTATCTGACATGTATTGATGACGTTAATCATTTAATATTTTACTTTATCATAGGCATCAGTTTTTAGTCCTTAGTCAAAGCTCTATTTCCCATCTTTGAGACATTTCAGAATTCTGACCAAAAAAGCAACCACACTCCCCCTAACCTATTAGAATGAGTTATCAAAAGTTGCCTGTATTTGAACAGTTATCTGTATTCAAATGATTTTTTTGTATAAATTCAAACCACGTTTTAGCAACAGGTTTGTAGTTAAATTTCACATTTTGTTAGCTCATGGTATCAAATTAGACCATAGAGAGTTTGAGATTTGTCATTTACTTAATTCTTTAATGGATGACCTCTGACAGTTGTTTTCCTTAAGCTGTTTTTTCAGCATTGCTGATCAGAAATGTGAACAAAGAAGAGGTGCAGAGAGCCGAACGAGAGAAGAGAGAAAAGGCTAAAGAAGAGCAAGAGAAGAAGAAAGAAAAAGACAAGCAGGACAGACTTGCGCAGAAGCAGAAGCAGCAAGAGAGGAAAGAATCGGAGAAGAAACGAACCTCTAAAGGCGAGAAAAAGAGATAGCGCCATTCGATATTGATTAGGAAAATCTCATGCAATAGTGATTTAGGGTTTTAAGTATTTATAATTTACATCTTTATCGTTTTTGTAACATCACGGGTTTGGTCGATGGTGGAGAGTTTTAAAAAGTTGGAATCTCTGATGAGATTTGGATAATAAATGTGCTGTAATTGTAATATTTTTTTAGTGTCCATGATATGTGGGAGGGGCTTGAAGGTCTTTCATGAAACCAGACATTTATTTAGGTCTTAATCATAAGTAAGAATTCAGTGTTTGTCTCTATTTGTTATAAACCAACAAACTTTGACATTTTTATAGAATTTGTTATATGACTTGGTAGAAGATTTTGTAATATTTATCAATGTGGTGTGTATTTATTTTGACTTTTATAATTCAAGAGCAAGGAGGAGTATACATATCACATTAGCTCACAGCTCTCATTTCATCATTTGTTTATCTTTGAAAACAGGATCTTGAAGAATTTAACATAGTTCAGAGTTGTTTTTTTTAAATGTTTCCGGTGCGATATGAAGTAGTGTTCCCATAAGTGTTGACTGTAGTGTTTCTTGACCTTGGAAGTCATCACTTGGGATTATTTAAATAAAAAATTTATATTGAAAGTGAACAGTCATATTTAAAATTAATTTACATCATTTTCTCTCTCTCTCTCTCTCTCATGTAGTTTGGTGGCCATCCATTCATGTATGTAATTATATTGGTGGTTATTTTATATCCCCACTGTACTTTTGTTTCTAGTTTTTAAATAAATATTTGTCTCCAAGCAGTAAAAATTGATCAGTCTGACCAGTATCAAAACATAGAAAATTGTCCATGGTTCTGACTAACTTGTCATCAAAGAAAACCGGTATATGCCGAAATTGGATTTATTTTCTTTCCTATTTGTTGCCATCAGTCGTGTTTTATCCTTCTATTTGTTTGTGAGTAATTTTGTTTAACCAAAAAATGCATTTATATGTATTTATTAATTTAATTATAATTCTTCAAAATGTAATAATTGCTAAACTTCAATTTACTCAAGTACTGATAATGCCGTGGCGCTTGTAGGCTTTGTGCCGCTTGTAGGGTTTGTGCCGCTTGTAGGGTTTGTGCCGCTTGTAGGGTTTGTGCCGCCTGGGGCGAGAAAGAGTTTTGCCACGCCCCTTTCATAAAAAAAAAATGTTACAGGATAAAATTAGCAAAATAATTTCATTAAAATCTATTTATTAAATTCTTATCTCCTAATTAATTAAAAGAGGCCTTTTCCTTTATTTGATATTTATTAAGAATTATATAGGCCAGATTTGAAGCAGATTGATTATGAAGTGGTGGAGAGAAGCTTGGAGATAATAATTATTATTGGCCTAATTTGGCAGATTTGAACTTTTTACCATTAACTTTTAACCAAATGACAAATTTATATTATATTTCTTTAAACTTAAACCTTTGCTGCACATGCTGCCTCTTGGTGTGATGTGATCTGTTCTTCAGCCTACGGTGGAACTTTATTTTTTTTAAATTAAACATGCTGGTTGTTTTCAATATCTTCTGTCCCTAAACCATTTTGAAAAAAAACAAAAAAACATTAAACATCCCCTGTCTCCCCTAGGTAGGTATGCAATTTGTGAGAGCTGAAGATTTTTGCTCAGCTTGCTTGGCACCACATTTTCATGGGTATGCTGATTTAAGCACATATGCCCAGCACCGTTGTTATGACCCAGCTATGTAAAAATGAGTTATGCACACATCCACATATTGTTGACAAGCCGTCTGTTTTTATCAGTGTTGTTATGAAAAGTTTTTTTGTTTTTTTCCAGTACTCTGTAAGACAAACTGGTATGGTTTGGATGTCAATAATTACTGATCAATAGATGGGGCAAAAAATAGTCCCTAATTCTCTCTGCAAAATGTATCTATTCAGGGCAAATTAATGTTGGATTAACAGATATTATATTTATCAGTGCACTTTAAAAAAATATAACCGTGGCCCATCCATTTGGATATCCTCCTTAATTTGAAACATTTATTTAATTTTAACCACCTTTTTAAAAATAATCCTCTGATTATATATTCCTTTATGCCAAGTTAATTGTAGAGCAGTAGCATGACAGTGACAGCAATCAACAACCTCTTTGCTCATTCATAAAACAGTCTAGATGAAAGTTTTCAAAATTACAAAATATTTGCCACCAAGTATGAATGATTATTCTAGACACATAAACAAGAAAAAGGAAATAGAAAATGATTTTGTTTTTCTGCTTAACATATGGTGTAAGTGAAACCTATCACTACCTATCACTTTATTTTTAAAATTTTAGGTTAACCTTTTCTTATGATTGGAATTTATTGCATTTTTTTTTATTAAATAAAAAATCTTTAAATTAAATCATAAAAATATTTTATTGATGTTCATCTTCGCTTTACAAAGTAAATGAGCACGTACTTATTTTTTTTTTTTTTTTTTTTTTTACATGAAAAGAAAAAAAAATGAAAAAAATCTAGGTATTTTTTAAAATTATCTTTATTTCTTAACAATGCATTGAATTGAAATTGGTTTATTTTATTTATCACTCCTCAGTTAGTGGTTAGCTCAGCCCCAAAGTAAGCTAACATACCACAACAGATATTAGCTTAAGTATTGGAATGCTTTATAGTCTGGTGCCAATCATTTTAAAAAATCAGAGATGCCCCATTTTCAGAAGTCATTAATACATGGTTTGATTTTGTCATACTTGATTATCAGGCCTATGCATGTTGTTGGCTTTTTGCTTTTGATATTATGTTTTAGACGATGTGATGACTGACAATGCAGTGGTGGTTAAGAAAGAAACCCACTAATAAACTAATGGCTTAATTTTTGTAATATGCAAGTGCAAATTCATAATTATGAGAGAGAAAACAAAATTATTTACAAAAAATGATCAATGATACTGGTCCTTTTTTTTTTGGTTTTTTTTTTTTTGGTTGCGTTTGGTTAATATAATTTGTTTTTATAAGTGTTTATTTAAATTGGAAATTTATAGGAAATACATCTTTGATAATTAAATCACTTGGGTAAATAATTTTACCACTTCTTGCTAGTCACAAGCATTACTTGGTCAGGTCATATGATAAATTTGACACACCTAGACAAATTAACTTCAACACTGATGGATAAATGGTAACACCTGATTGTTTTAACTATTTCAGTACCATTGTATTTTATTAGAACATGACAGTATTATTATGCACAACAACTTGTGTTTACTTTTGCAAAAAAATTTTTTTTTAAATTAATTGTAATCTGCATTTTAACTAATAAAAGTCTATTTATAGCATCTGTCCATACATTGCAAAAGCATTCAGTAAATATTTACATAGGATTTTATAATCTGCAGATGTTATCAATGTAAGCACATGCTCTCACAGAATCATGCAATCAAATATGAAACCTGCATCATAATGATTTGAATTCAACCTGCTCACATTAATTTATCACATTACTGCTAGACATATTGTTTTAAGATATAAGAAAAAAAGCAGTAAACATTTATCTATATAGTGAAATAAAGGCCCATTCACGGAATACATTTAAGAACTGGGATTTCATCATTGGGTGCTGTCCTTGTGTCTTCCCCCATCATTTTTCATTTAATGAACCTTTTGAAGCCTCCATTCCAAGCTATTTATTTTCAAGAAAGTAAGACGTGTAGGGATATTTATTTTTAAGGTGCCCATCATTTTACCAGTAATGGGAAAAGCACTCACAAAGTTGATCAGTTTAGGAAATTCATGTTAAATATATTTAAGTTTGAGTATTACATTTCTTTGTCTTCAAAATTAATTACTGAATTTACTTTTTACAAAGGTTGATCGAGGTCAGGCAGAGATATACCATCATATCAAAGAAAAATGAAGATCCAGCTCCCTACCTTCACTTATACTTATATACTGCACTCATTACAAACACATGGAACTTTCGAATACAATTAATATGGTTACAATTAGTTCAATGAGTCAATTAGGCTTCATGCATTTCGTTTAGAGCTAAAGCTAAAAAAAGACTAATTGCATTCTCAGGTCTACATACAATAGAATTACTAAAAAGCATAGGTCCAATAAATAAAAAGGTTTAGTTGCAATGGGGGGAATGCAAATGTTTCAATAAAAAAAAAATTTGAAATCAATGTTAAATATATATTTTATTAAGCTTAATGAGACGGGTTAATTTTAATAATTAATATTGATTTATTAATTTAAAAATAGAATCAATAAAATTTGTAAACATTAAGTATTAATGGTGACTGAACAGCTGACTATATTGTTCATGTGAGTGTTAACATATATCTATATACATATATAGAATTTACATATTATACAATTAGTTCCAAAACAATGAGCGCAAAATCAATTTTTATTAAATCAAAACATTTTTCATGGCCTCCAAAGTGTATTTTTCATGTACCATGGCCATAATAATAGCGAGAAGCACCATCAGAACCATCAAAATCTATTAAATTGATATACTGGTCAAATGCATACAGAAAAATGGCCTTTATGTCGTATGATCGATCACCCTCTTCCACTTCTGCCCGCTATGACTTTTTTTTCAATCGGAGATCAGCTGCATTCTGAAGGGCTAGTTCAGTTCAATGCACATTTTTTAAAATTGAAGCTGAACCAGAAGCTTTCATGCATGTGCAAATTGCTTTGACATATTTAATGGATTAAAGTTCAAACATGAGATGGTTACAGTACTTTTGCATATGACAAATAATTTCATTTTGTATACAGCTAAGAACAGTATAATAAAAATTTTCAAAAAATACAAAAACATAACAACAAAAGTATACACAAGGGCATGATCTCATATTTTTATATTCTCTTAGAATGCAAACGATTTCATTAAAATATCTTAAGAAAATACCAAGTGTTAGAACGCAGAAGTCAATTCTATTTGTAAATTGCAATTCCTGTCATTGGTATTTATTGTGTTTAACGAGATAAGCAGTTAAATTTAAATGGCACAAGAATGAAGTAATAACTCCAAACCAAATAAATCATCTTTACTTTATGGGATCAAATAATTTCAAATGAATTTTTTAAAGGGAAAATTTAATTTTTGTTTATTGCAGATATTTATATATTTATTCTAAACTTGTTTTTTTTTTTAGTCTGAAAATATCAAATAGTTTGAAATTGATTAGTTGTACAGTTTTAAAACTATATTAACATTCAAAACAAAATCACAAATCAACCATTTAATATTTCTCATTTTCTCCCATCCATTTTAAAAGTTAAATCTTCCCTGAACAAGACACAGAATTTCTCTGCCTATCCTTATGTGAAATATGAAATGACTGGAAATTCACAGATAAGAAGAAACCTACTTTCTGAAAATTCCGCGGTATAAAAAAAATAAAATGTAAAATTGATGAATGGCATCCATGAATCATCAACTTCACCTGCATAGTTTCTAAAACTTTGGACTAATAATAAGAAATCCATTAATGCAGATTTAGAATATCGGGCAGGCTTGCAAAAAAAAAAAAATACTGCATCAAAAATGCTGTTTCAGAAAGCAAGGCACTTGAACATTGTTTGTAGTAAAGGTATTGAGAGATCAGAAGTTTTAAATGCTTTCAGGAAAGAGTAAGGGTGGAATATTTTTTTAAAAATGGACTTGCCAAATAGTACCGGTACAGCGCTAGAAAAATATGTCAACAAGGATAAGAATTTCCAGTGTTAAAATATATAAGAGTGAAAAAAAAACATTTTGAGACATCCCAAAATGGGAAAAGTAAGAATTGTCATCAGAAGTAAATGAAATTGAACATACTTTTGTACGGTATTGAACAAACAAAACTGCAGTTCATTAGAGTTGTAAATAAAGATATTCTTAAATGCATAAAACTTAAACACTCGAAAAAAATGTATCTTCTCCCAATGAGTTGAACTTTAAGGCTAAAATACTAAATGCACTATTTCAATATGGGGAAGTCAGCTAATTTGAATACTGGGTGTAATCTAGGAAGGCGTAGACTGGATTAATCTGGTCAAAAATTTTAAATAACCGTTTCTGCATATTCATCTTTATCGCTGTCACTCGATTCAGTCAACCGCACAGCTCCAACATACCCAACAATTTCATTGGCTTGACCACCGTACCGTGCCGATGGTTCGCTTATTATTGATCCATTGTCTGTAGATGAGTTCAGTTCTTCCTCAGCTACATTGGTTTGCTGTAATCTGAGTTGACCAATATTAGCCCGAGCATAGAGGTCATTTTGAAATCCCTGACCCCCATTCTGAAAAGTGGATCGTACCACGTTGCCGCCTGTTGCGTTTCCATTTTGAATTTGTTTACCCCTGAGCACTGCTGTGATGTTTGGGTCGCCATATTGCGAATACTTGAACAGGCCTGCAGTTTTGCTGTACCCCAGGGGTTCTGTGTTTTGGTAAAATCTGCCGTCAACGTGAGGGTGGACATTGCGAATGTCATGAGAGTTTTGGCTTCCATTTCTTTGCGGCAGCCGCTTCCTGTTGCCCTCTTCAACAGACTGACACCTGCGCATGATCATATAGGGGGCATCATGGACCCCACTGAGGTCTTCCCCGTAAGGAGAATCCTGTATTTGCTGCTGTTGGGCATTGTACAGATTCTGCTGCAGCTGCCGTTGGTGAGTTATGCAGAAACGACGATCTGTCAGATGAGCTGGCTGACGGCCCCTGGCTTGACCTTGTCCTTGTCCTCTGAATGCCCCGTGCATGTTCTCAATGGCAGCAGATGAACTGTCAGAGGATGAGTTGTGAGGGTCTGAGGAAGAACTTGATCCTGACCTGTCAGTGAATGAAGAAAATTTGAAATATAAAAGTGTAAATAAAAAAAGTAAGGAGTCTACAAGTTTTAAAAGTTACCCCGAGTCTTGATGAAACAACCTTATTTGCTTAAAATGTTATTCTAATTATTCTGGAAAAAATGTAATAATTTTTCTGTTATTTTTCACTTAAAATGTTAATCCAAAATTATAACAGTGTAAACACAATTAAATTTACAAAGTGGAAGAGGAGTTCCAAAAGTAAAATGAAATTTGTATTTATAAAGGAGCTGTGGTCTTAATGACAATTTATATTTTTATAAATATTTTGATAATGGAAAAACTGCATCAGTACTAAGAGAAACTAAAATGAAAATTGGTAAAAGTTTTTTTTGTTTTTTTTAAATTATCCTTGATTTAAATGGAATGAACTGCCATTAACCAATGATTTTCCTACCTCATTGATGGATGCCTATTGACAGATTCCAATGACTGATAGAGTGGAGGGGCAGCATATGGCGGGGGTGAAAATGATTGACTTCTGAGGTACCGCCTCTGCCATCTTGGGGCAGGAAGATCATCCAGATCTGTGTCACACGCCTCACTCATTGATAAAGGATTGGTTAGGTCTTTGTTGGGGGCATGGCCTAGAGTGTGGAAGGCAGATCTTTGAGGGCTGTGAGCTCCGGCTTGTGGATACTGATTCCTATACATCTGTTGTGTCGGTACTCCACTGTGCCCTGCTTGAGTGCTCTGATAGATTCTGGGAGCACCGTTCAGCACGGGGGGATTGCTGGGAATAGATTTCCTGTGAGGCTGAGAATACAAGTCCCCATTGACCATAATAAACTGTTCTCCGTTGTCAGAAGGCAGGTCTGCCAGAATCGCGCTTCGATCGTCCCTAACGGGGCCCTCCATTCGTAAATGGGTCAAGGATTGTACTTCCGCTCCCTGGGCTGGAGGCCTGGAGAAACTGCTGAGATTATTTAAGTTTCCATTCGCCATCATCTCTTTGTCAACTGCACTAAGGTAACTCTTAGGCCTCAATTGCTGGCCTTGGCTGTCTACAGCGGCACCACTGGTGGCAGTGCTTGTCATCTTAGAACGATTCCTGGCATGAAGTCTGGCCGGTTTTGGCGGTGGTTCATTTGGTATCAAAAAATTGGTCTGGCTTTGAGGATAGGCATCTTCAATGTCTTCATAATTGTCTGTGGATGAATTAGCAATTGGTACAAACTCATTGGGATGGTGACTCATAAGCTGACTTTTTGGGACTGGATTAGGGTTTGGATATGGCGGTAGCCGGTTTTGATTTGCGGGGCCAAATAATTGTGGGGCAACATCCGCTTGGGTGGGATAATTGGGATAGTGCTTACTTTTAGAGTTTTTCAAAATTCCGTTCGGGATTATTTGAGATGTAGTATTTCCTTGCACTGGGGCAAGGCTTTGATTGGTTGATTGAGCTGCCATGTTGGAACGAGATGAGTGCGAGAAGGTCAGAGTTGAATCAGGTGTCTGAGGGTCAGAGACAATCTTCCTTTGCACATTTTCCCAGAGCGTCTGTGCCTGTGTGGTGCCATCAGCCATCAGCGCCTGCCAGCGGTCAGGTACTGCCCCAGTTTTGCTGGTGTTTGAATCAGTTCTCCCTAATGTCGTTGGCTTAACAGCCTCGGCAACAGATTTTTCCTCTTCCTTTTTGGCATTTTTCTCTTTTTTGGAAAGCTTTTTCTTGCTTTTCGTTTTGGGAGTCTGAACCTCAGGGGTGCTCTCTTTTGATTTGCCTGGCTGTTTTCCATCTGAGGTCAAGGTCTCTGGGCTATCTTGAGCAGAGGTTGAGATTTCAGCCACCTTGTTATGTACTTGATTTTGAGCATTGGTGGACGTTTGAGCAGTACCAGCCGACAGTTTCCCTGAAGTTGGAGAGCCCGTTACCTGAGGAGGGGTTGGTAGCGGTCGAGCCTGCACAGGGGGAGATAATCCATTTTGTAAAGGAAAGTTTGCAGCTCGTATAAGAGACGACGAGTTTGAGGAAATGGAGCCATCAGGGCTGTAATAGTTCAGTGACGCTCTTGAGGACGGTAAGTTCTCGTACACAATCGGCCCTGTTTTTAAAACATTTCGTAAGTCGTAGGTAATCATAGTTGGTGGTTCATCACTCTCTTGATTTTCATCACCTATTTGATGAGGAGGTTGCTGAAGATGAAGATGTTGTTGGAGTTGTGGTTGTTGAACCTGCTGCTGCTGTTGCTGTTTCTGAAGTTGCTGCTGTTGAATTTGTTGCTGTTGTTGTATTTGTTGCTGTTGTAATTGTTGCTGCTGTTGTATTTGTTGCTGTTGTTGTATTTGTTGCTGTTGTTGTATTTGTATTTCCTTTTGCTGTTGTTGAAAATGCTGCTGCTGCTGCTGCTGTAGAAGTTGCTGCTGCTGCAGCTGTAGCAGCTGGTACTGTGACAGTGTTGGGGGGAGAGCTGTGGGGTTGCTGTGCTGCTGGTTTTTAAAATGGTAGGGCTGCGGCGTGTGCGACCTGACCAGGTTGACGGGCCGGTAGTCGAGGTCGTCATCCGTGGTTCTACTGCTGGACAACCGTTCTTGTCTTGGAGTAGGGGTCATGGCCCGACGTTGAAGCTGTGTGAAGACGACCGACGAGTCCATATTGTCTTGACTCGAGTCGCTCACAACACCGGTGTTGGTGCTCGTGGGCTGGTTGACGCTGTTGCCCACGACAGCTGCGGCTGGTTTGCTCTCCTTCTTGACCGACTGTTCCGATTCCTGCAGATATCTCATCTGCAAGCTGAGAATCAACATTAGCTGTTCTCTGTCTAGTCCGTGCAGTGTTACAGCCCTGCGGCCTTTCTTTCTATGCTCTTTCAGTCTAACGCCCCCGCCTTCTGCTCCACTGGTGTTTCTGTCACTGCTCAGCATAGACGATGCCGTCTGACTGGAGGCTGAACTGCCGGGGCTGCTCTCGCGTAGGGTACGCCGGGGCTGACTAAAACTCTGACAGCGTCGCATGCGGCAGGCCTCAGCGTAGCCCATGGGGACATCAGACGGGCTGTAGATCACGTCGCTTGGCGTCGTGTTGCCGTCGTCATTTGTCGGATCGTCCTCGTTGGTGGTGGCGTTGGTGTTGGTGTAGATGTTGACGAGTGTCGTGGCATTATTGGAGGATGTTGCTGGCTGGGAAGGGAGCATTGTGTGGTGTTCAGCATAGTTATCTGAGTTCGTGGATGGTGTGGAAGGTGGGCTGTCATCATAATCAACTTCCTGTGTGCAGTCAAATATACAAGAAACAAACATTTTAGAAGTCAGGTTAATACTTTATACACTACCGAGTGTAACAACTAATTTTTTTTTTTAAATAAATAAAAAATCAAAAGATAATTATAATGAAATCATGGTACTGTTGCTAAATGGCTTTACAAAAATATCTTGAAAATTTTCTCACTGTCTACAGACTAAGTTAAATCATACCTCATGTTTATTGTATAACATGCATGTACTATGTATAATTTTATCATTTATATACTAGCTGGGGCAACACAACCATGTAACATGTGTAAAAAAAATAGGAAGAGGGGGACATAATCTAAATAATAATTCCAGATGGCGCTCCACATATCCACCATTTATGATGGCCTTTAGGTACCTCATCCTGAATTTATTTGGTACCTCATCCTGAAGCTATTTGGTACCTCATCCTGAATCTATTTTAAACTCCTTTGTCATCAAATCATGACTGAGAAAATAGTTTAGATAAGGCTGAAATTATTGGGAAAAATAATTTGTATGGAAAACACCAGTTATCTTTTCAAAGAGACGTAATAGCGATGACAATGACATTTCACCTGATTTTCATTAGTTATGTCCCTGCCGGTGGACAAGATCCACTCTGGAATTATTATTATAGGTAGAACAGTTATAATATAAATATTTTTAAATAGATAAAATAATCCCTTTTGTTGAAAGAATTGCTTGAAACTAACAGTTGATCACAAAATGAGATTCTTCTTGAAGGGTAAAAATTCTGAACATTTACAAGTTCATTGAATTTCTTTGCTAAAAAATTTCTCCTCGTTTTAAAGGTAAATATAAAATACCGCACTTGTTTTGTAGATTTTACCTCTAGATATTTTCTCCTGCGTTCTGTCCTGTAAACCAGGAAAGATATAATCCCCGCTACTGCAGACACGATTGCCAAGAGCGCGTGGATACCCGTCATGGTGAACAGCATTGTGGGTATGACGTCCTCGACATCCTCACAGCTGGACACATCATGTAAGGTCAAGAGAACCACTTCTGTGAAAGTTTAAATAAATGTTTTACACTAAGCAAGAGGACTTGGCTATTATTGAACTAAAGGTTGGCGACAGGGACATTTCACGCTAAAATTACATTGAAATTGCTGTAGCGAATAATTTTTCCATTTCTAATTACATAATCAATTAAAATTATTTATATTTTGTTTAACTTCATTTTAAAGAAATAAATTTTTAAAAAATTTAAATGTTCAAATCCAGTATAAAGATATCAAAGTTGAGATCTCCTAACATTAGTTGCTTTTATTGCTGAGTTTTTGTTGTTTCTTGTATTGTCTTGTCTGCTGAAGAAGGTGACAGACCCACAGCTTCCTTTTCATTGTCTACTCTTTTCATTTCAGGCCTAAAATATCTTGTTCCACTATTTTCTCCCAAAATAAAGCCGGGAACATTAAGTCATTTGTTGCGAATCAAGTTTTCACGTAAGGTGCTATTTGAATGCAATTCAAGTAACATGTTTCCCGGAAATAATTTTGAGAACAACTGATCTAATTAAATGTTTCCACTTTACTTTAAAAAATTCCTTTCTGTTCTTCTTAAATTTTTTTTTGTCTGCGTTTTGCACCCACTCTTTATTCTTTTCTATTTTAGGTAAGATACATGTAAATATATATAATGTACATTTGATTTAGTCTTATTTAAATGTTTTGTTTTTTTGTACTGATGAGGGCATTTGCCAAAATGTTTCTTGTATTTTTTGTATTTTGTAAAATCATCATTAAAGCTGAACATTTTTTTTTTTACTGACACAAATTGTTTGTGTCTAATTAATTTACTAAAAATTAACTTATTAAGTTTAAGATATATTACCTCCATCTTTGGCTTTATCCAGTTCCAGTTTTTCCCTGCGGAACTGTGTCAAACACTGACATTTATTTCCATTACGTGTATACCGACACTCCGACAGGCTGAGCATGGGCTGGAGTACATGTGTACCTGTCAGCACGGCTATAATAACACACAGGCTGGTGCACACAGCACAAAGGAGTAGCACAGGGTAGACCTGAGTGATAGGAAATTTGGCTAAATAATCTTACAATGGCATAGTTTGAAATCAGTAATTTCATAGCATTTTCAAGAATTATTTATGTTCTTATTTTTCTTCTCAAATGTGGTCCAGTGTAATCATTTTTCTATTTCTTGGTCTTCAAAATAAATTATTCCCTTTAAAACATTTTTTGTCTTTAAAGAAATGTCTTCAATCAAAGAAATTAGTTCATTTTTTTTTTTCAAAGGGGGACAGTAAGAAAGAAAAAAGGGGAACAAACCATCATTTAATTTAAATATATTATACGATTTTTTCCCTTTTTACCCCCCAAAAAATACATTTCTTTCAGGCTAGTTTATGTTTTGTTTGATGTTTATATTCATTGTTCTCTTGACATTAAGACATTATTTCCACTTCACGGGTTCATTCACAGAAACGCACCAATATTTTATGTCTTTTCCAAAACAACAGCAGAAGTGACAAGCCGGCCAGTCCGCCCTGAGAAAATAAAAATAAATGATCAGGCACTGCATCATGAAACAAAACAGGAGACGGTCAAAGAGTTGCAATGGAACAAGCGGTACTGAAACATTAATTGATGATATCTATGATACAAAAAAAAAATTCATTTCAATATTTTAGAAACCGGGTACCGGTATTTGCCTTATAGAGGATACTATATAGAGTCACTGATCTTGGATGATACAATATATTTTTATTTTATTTATTTATTTTTTTAAATTTGGAATTTTGAACAAATAGAACACAATCTCAAATAGGAGTTAATGGTAACTGTGAATGAATAGAGCGGTTTAAAAAAGGAGGTTGCACTTCCAAGTGGATTAATGCAAACTTCACTTGGGCGGAGAGGGGGGGGGTGGGTATTTTTTATTAATTATAAAATTATAACTGTTTGAAATGTATCTGGGTGTCAAAACTAAAGGTATCTGGGTGTCAAAATTAAAGGCATCTGTATCAAAACAAAAGGTATCTGGGTGTCAAAATTAAAGGCATCTGTATCAAAACAAAAGGTATCTGGGTATCAAAACTAAAGGTATCACAACTCAATGTATCTGGGTATAAAAACTAAAGGTATCTGTATCAAAACTAAAGGCATCACAACTCAAGGTATCTGGGTATCAAAACTAAAGGTATCTGTATCAAAACTAAAGGTATCTGGGTATCAAAACTAAAGGTATCTGGGTGTCAAAATTAAAGGTATCTGTATCAAAACAAAAGGTATCTGGGTATCAAAACTAAAGGTATCACAACTCAAGGTATCTGGGTATCAAAACTAAAGGTATCTGTATCAAAACTAAAGGCATCACAACTCAAGGTATCTGGGTATCAAAACTAAAGGTATCTGTATCAAAACTAAAGGTATCTGGGTTTCAAAACTAAAGGTATCTGGGTGTCAAAATTAAAGGTATCTGTATCAAAACTAAAGGTATCTGGGTGTCAAAATTAAAGGTATATGTATCAAAACAAAAGGTATATGGGTATCAAAACTAAAGGTATCACAACTCAAGGTATCTGGGTATCAAAACTAAAGGTAAGCAGAGCGACCTGTATAATAATAATAGGATGTGGTACGGTAGTAAATTATCCCACGCTTATATGCATATGGGAGGGTGGCAATGAAAGGGTGGGGGGGGGGAATTAGTTTGGGTGATCTTCTAGCGCCCAGCCTAGACGATTCAGCAGGTCAACGAGTGATTAAGTGTTGCGATGAAAAGTTCAGCCACACGGCCGTCGGGATGTGGGTTATGGGGAAAATGTCAACAGTGTTATTACTTGGCTACTGTGACCCTGCCGCCCAACAGTGTTATTACTTGGCTACTGTGACCCTGCCGCCCTAGTCAACGGTGTTATTACTTGGCTACTGTGACCCTGCCGCCCTAGTCAACGGTGTTATTACTTGGCTACTGTGACCCTGCCGCCCTAGTCAACGGTGTTATTACTTGGCTACTGTGACCCTGCCGCCCTAGTCAACGGTGTTATTACTTGGCTACTGTGACCCTGCCGGCCAACAGTGTTATTACTTGGCTACTGTGACCCTGCCGCCCAACAGTGTTATTACTTGGCTACTGTGACCCTGCCGCCCAACAGTGTTATTACTTGGCTACTGTGACCCTGCCGCCCAAAAGTGTTATTACTTGGCTACTGTAGACCTGCCGCCCTAGTCACCGAACGTACTTCAAGTTAAGCAAGAGGACTTGGCTGAAATGATTGAACCAAAGGCATTGGCGACGGGGACATTTCACGCTAAGCAAGAGGACTTGGCTGAAATGATTGAACTAAAGTTTGACCACAGGGACATTTCACGCTAAGCAAGAGGACTTGGCTGTTATTGAACTAAAGGTTGGTCACAGGGACATTTCACGCTAAGCAAGAGGACATGGCTGTTATTGAACTAAAGGTTGGCCACAGGGACATTTCACGCTAAGCAAGAGGACATAGCTGAAATGATTGAACTAAAGTTTTGCCACAGGGACATTTCACGCTAAGCAAGAGGACTTGGCTGATATTGAACTAAAGGATGGCCACTGGGACATTTCACGCTAAGCAAGAGGACTTGACTGTTATTGAACTAAAGGATGGCCACTGGGACATTTCACGCTAAGCAAGAGGACTTGACTGTTATGAACTAAAGGTTGGCCACAGGGTTATTTCACGCTAAGCAAGAGGACATGGCTGTTATTGAACTAAAGGTTGGCCACAGGGACATTTCACGCTAAGCAAGAGGACATGGCTGAAATGATTGAACTAAAGTTTGGCCACAGGGACATTTCACGCTAAGCAAGAGGACTTGGCTGTTATTGAACTAAAGGTTGGCCACAGGGACATTTCACGCTAAGCAAGAGGACATGGCTGTTATTGAACTAAAGGTTGGCCACAGGGACATTTCACGCTAAGCAAGAGGACATGGCTGAAATGATTGAACTAAAGTTTGGCCACAGGGACATTTCACGCTAAGCAAGAGGACTTGGCTGTTATTGAGCGAAAGGATGGCCACTGGGACATTTCACGCTAAGCAAGAGGACATGACTGTTATTGAACTAAAGGATGGCCACTGGGACATTTCACGCTAAGCAAGAGGACATGACTGTTATTGAACTAAAGGATGGCCACTGGGACATTTCACGCTAAGCAAGAGGACTTGGCTGTTATTGAACTAAAGGATGGCCACTGGGACATTTCACGCTAAGCAAGAGAACATTACTGTTAATGAACTAAAGGATGGCCACTGGGACATTTCACGCTAAGCAAGAGGACATGACTGTTATTGAACTAAAGGATGGCCACAGGGACATTTCACGCTAAGCAAAAAGACTTGGCTGAAATGATTGAGCTAAAGGTTGTGAAATATTCTTTTCGTTATATTCGTACTGTTTTTCGGTCTACCGATGCATTCGTTGTTTTGTTTCGCTTTCTCCCAGGAATGCCTCTACCACGTCTCGCATCTGTAACCGACATATTTCCTACTGCTGTCCAAGGAATGCCTCTACCACGTCTCGCATCTGTGTAACCGACATATTTCCTACCGCTGAATAACATTGATCTGATCGCAGTCTTCCACCAATATTACACTTTTTATCCACATTTTAAAAAAAATATTTTAAAGAATAAAATTCAGCGCTTTCAAATCCAAGAAACCTCTTGTAATTTTACCGTCAGATATCTGTTATTATGTCAGGACGCCTCGAGAATTCGGTCATTTCGAATTCGCACAAGGCTAACAGTTTCAGACCAGATTCGTTGTTAAATTAATTGTATAACTGGATAAGATCATTGTAATATCAACTTCCGTCAGCCATTAAACAACAACAATTTAGTTTAGCGTGAATGTTGAAGGAATGGGTTCAGATGTATCTTAATCTTAAAGAGTCGCTAAATAAAACGGGTCTAAAATTATCACGTGTGTATCAAGAGACGCCGACGGGTCATACTTTAAAACCTTTAAGAAGTCAGGAGATGACCTCTGTGTAAGATTACGGCTGACCAACCGACATGTTGACTGGGCGTATCTGAAAGCCACCGTGAGAGAGTAACGTGATAAACAAGTGCCCAGGATAAACAAGTGCCCGGACAAAGCTAACATTGTCCTCGCCGCGGAAAGAGTTAATTATTTTTTTTTTAATTCATAAAAAAGTATGCTTGAATACAACTCGAGATTACTTCCCCTGGTAACACAAGTTCTGTGCCCTTGGCGTCAACGTTATCATAACAATCAGATAACGTGGTTTACGATAGCTGTCCGCAGAATTATGTCCCGTATGTTTACCTAACGTTAGGTGGTCGTATAGTTGACCTTCGGTTCATTACTACAACACAGCACGAGGACATTCATTGTGAAGATTTGATGGCAATATTAAAATTGAATGTAGAGTATATGGCGTGATGTAGTGGGCCGTTGTCCGCCACCGGCCCACGCGCCTTTCGTTGCCTGTCAGAGAGCCCTTTCGTTGCCGGACCGAGAGCCCTTTGTTGCCGGACCGAGAGCCTTTCGTTGCCGGACCGAGAGCCTTTTGTTGTTTGTCAGAGAGCCTTTTGTTGCCTGTAAGATAGCCTTTTGTTGCCTGTAAGATAGCCTTTTGTTGCCGGTCCGCACAAACATCAATATTTATGGTCAATTATAAAAAAAAATGTATAATTAATAAATGTGGCACCCCGTCCCTGGTGCATAAATATTGAAAGTTGTCCACTGATCCGCCAAACGTAAAAGTTTGAGAAACGCTGCACTTACGGTACCGGTACCTAGCATGACACATAGTCACGTGGTATTAAATCCGTACACTTTGTGACCAAGTCGTGAGATATCGCTGCATTTGTGGGCTGTGACAACAGAGGAAAGAGAAGAGGATGTGAAGGACGCGCTGGATGGGGCTACAAGGGTACAACACAGGGATTGCTACCTGTGATACCGTACCTGATATTACTTCTGTTGTTATGACATAGGTCCTGTATAGCAACTTATGATTGCTATCACTCGTGTTACCTGATATTACTTCTGTTATTATGACATAGGCCCTGTATAGCAACTTATGATTGGTATCACTCGTGTTACCTCGTATTACTTCCGTTATTACGACATGATATGCCCTGTATAGCGGCTTATCATTGCCAGTGGGGGAAGCCACCCCCTCCCCTCAAGTGAGGAGGCACTTCTCCCCCCCCCCAGTGAGGAGGCCCTCGCCGCCACATTCCTAAGCTCCACCGTCACCCAAAATTTCGATCAGATCAGATCGGAAATGTTCCAAAGAGCACACGTCACTCTCCAAGATTGTAAGGCTCCAAGACGTAACCTATTTGTCGGCGCCTAGCCGGCAGTTCCACACCAGCTGCTCAGCACAGGGCAATTCTTCACACACGCACTGAAGGAATGTGCTCATCTAATGATCGCAAGAGATCATCCCTTCAGTAAGTCGTGTCTCGGTTGCTGTTTTTTTAGTTCAGAATTCTAGAAATGGATCTTCATTGACCTCTAACAAGTAACTAACGTGTTAGCATCCAATACAAAAAATAACGTCTAATATTAGCCTTGCGCAGTTAAAATACAGAGAAGTATAAGTGAACCTGATCCATCTTCTCCGATTTCAATACCACTTTTCTAACTACCTTCAAAATAGACAGAAATATCCGGAATGTGTAATTAGGAAAAACAAGTGACTTGGAAGGATAGGAACTGAAATTGTTGTTTGGCATTCGGTCGATGCTGATGAGATTGTCGAGGTAGAGAATACGAGCCGCAAGCATGCAATGGCTTTTATGTGGGAGAAACAAATGGGGCTGATTACTGGATGTGATGTTCTCCACGCTACTGTTTTTATAATACAGGCCCCACACAACTATTTATAACACATACCCACACAACTAGTTATAACATAGACTAGAGACCGATCGAAAGTGATTTTCTGATTTCGGCCGAAACCAGGCCGAAAGTTAAAAATGAATTTCGGTCGAAACCGAAACTTAACTTTTCAGTTTCGTCCGAAACTAGGCCGAAAGTGATCAAAGGGCAACTTTCGGCGCCGAAACCGAAGCCGAAATTCGGTCGGTCTCTAACATAGAATCACACAACAATGTATAACACAGACCCCACACACATATTATTTATAACACAGCGTGGGATCTGTGTTATAAATAGGGATAGGTATGTTAACCTGTGTTTTAAATAACAGATCCCCAAAACCCATTTTTAACACAGATCCCACACACCTTGTTACAGCACTGATTCCACACACCTTGTTACAACACTGATCCCACACACCTTGTTACAGCAAAGATCCCACACACCTTACTACAGCACTGATCCCACACACCTTGTTACAGCACTCATCCGACACACCTAGTTACAGCACTGATCCCACACACCTAGTTACAGCACTGATCCCACACACCTAGTTACAGCACAGATCCCACACACCTAGTTACAGCACATATCCCACACACCTTGTTATAGCACTGATCCCACACACCTTGTTACAGCACTGATACCACACACCTTGTTACAGCACTGATCCCACACACTGCCTCTGCTAAGTATGACTAATACCTGAGCATCAAACAACACTTGAGAGTGCCCACCCCCTCCCCACACACTTTTTTTTTTTACAAACCCTTCTTTAAATGTTCACCCCCCCCCTATCCCC
>CAXITT010000374.1:372794-385309 GCA_964033795.1 Lymnaea stagnalis | reverse complement strand
AGTGGTGTAGTTTATGGTGGTGATTGAAGGTTGTGTTTCTAGTGGTGTAGTTTATGGTGGTGATTGAAGGTTGTGTTTCTAGTGGTGTAGTTTATGGTGGTGATTGAAGGTTGTGTTTCTAGTGGTGTAGTTTATGGTGGTGATTGAAGGTTGTGTTTGCAGTGGTGTATTTGCTGTTACGTTGGTCTGTTTCTTTAAAATAATTTCTATTTTTTAAAACGGGAGTTAGTTTTGTTGATCGGGGAAAATAACTTGAAAAAGATGTGTGCAAATGTAACATATTCGTCTGTTCATGTTGTAACATATTCGTCTGTTCATGTTGTAACATATTCGTCTGTTCATGTTGTAACATATTCGTCTGTGCATGTAGTAACATCTTCGTCTGTGCATGTTGTAACATATTCGTCTGTGCATGTTGTAACATATTCGTCTGTTCATGTTGTAACATCTTCGTCTGTGCATGTTGTAACATCTTCGTCTGTGCATGTTGTAACATATTCGTCTGTGCATGTTGTAACATATTCGTCTGTGCATGTTGTAACATATTCGTCTGTGCATGTTGTAACATATTCGTCTGTGCATGTTGTAACATATTCGTCTGTGCATGTTGTTGAAGTTTTACTGTTCACGTGAAAACAATACTAAAAATACATTTCTAAAAATAAATTAATGGTTTTTTTAAGCCTGAGTAGGGGGAAGGAAAGAGGGGGGGGGGAGGGTGGGGGTAGCAGTTGGAAGACGTATTTAAACGGCCCCGAACACTACATTCTTTTAGAATTTAGAAGCTAGATTCTAAAATTAGATCATGAAAGTTAAATTACTAATTGACCTTTTTATAGAAACAAATTCTACTAGTTAAAGAAACTAAAGAGCCAAATTTATTCATTCAAAGAGCCACATTTATTCATTCAAAGAGCCACATTTATTCATTCAAAGAACCACATTTATTCATTCAAAGAGCCACATTTATTCATTCAAAGAGCCACATTTCTTCACTCAAAGAGCCACATTTATTCATTCAAAGAGCCACATTTATTCATTGAAAGAGCCACATTTATTCATTCAAAAAGCCACATTTCTTCATTCAAAGAGCCACATTTATTCATTCAAAGAGTCGCATTTCTTCATTCAAAGAGCCACATTTCTTCATTCAGAGCCACATTTATTCATTCAAAGAGCCACATTTATTCATTCAAAGAGCCGCGGGTAGCCGACCGCTGCGTTAACCTACTGAAAGGTTGCATCGGTTCCACACCGACGTCTCCTGGCACGGCTGGACCGGATGTGGCCCGACCTACTCAGTGGAATCCTCGGCCACCTGTGAAGTCAGGTCAGCCATCACGTTACTCACAGGGAAGAGCTCAGGTCGTCGCCGCGGTCAAGGATAGAAGAACTGGACCGTGACGTCAATGGTACCAAAATATCGAAATGGTATTACTGAATTATAAGCATCGCACTAAGCAGACGTTGGCTTCGTCTATCCGGAGTCGGATCGGTCTCCTGAAATCAGAGACAGAGGCGTAGAGAAGGGGGCGGGGGGAGGACAGATTTCCCCGGGCGCCAGCTAGCTGGGGCGCCAATATGTGCGTTGATATCATTTTAGTGATGAAAATAATGGGTTTGAGAGTTGAAAAAAGAAAAGGAGGCGCTTTAAAATGGATCTTGTCCCCGGGCGCCAAACACTCTCGCTACGCCTCCGATCCGAGATTTGTCATCCATAGGCCGAAGTCGTCTGTGTAGTTGAAGTGTGTCCTTTGTTATTTTCTATATTACACCCAGCACCAGTTGTCTGTGTGAGAATCACTGTGATAGTGTAAACGCGTTTTGGTCGGTGAGTTGTGGTGTAGGTTGCAGTTTGGTGGTGTCTCTATTGTGACTGGGTGAAAGGAAAAAGCGTAATGAACACGTGATGGGGAATATAATCACGAAAGATGGTAACATCCCACAAACTAAACATCCTTCACTTTGAAGAACTATTTGATGAAAAATTATGTTATAATACTATTAAAATCTTTTGGATGATAAATTCCACCATCTCCATCACAGATACCTAAGATTAGCTCGATCAGGGCGAATTCTTTCGATCGGGGCGAATTCTTTCTTTTACAGTTAGGACATAAAGATGTAAAAATTATATTGTTCCCGAGTCTGTTGAATTTACCGGCGTGTGCCCCCCTCTCCCCCACACCCCCCCCCCAGGTTACCAAATCTAACTGATCACTAATAAAGTCAATGCCGCCGCTAAGGGAGTTCTTTGATGGCCGATTTCTACGCTAGTGAAAAATTATGTTATAACACTATTAAAATCTTTTGGGTGATAAATTCCACCATCTCCATCACAGATACCTAAGATTTGTTCGATCAGGGCGAATTCTTTCGATCGGGGCGAATTCTTTTTTTTACAGTTAGGACATAAAGATGTAAAAATTATATTGTTCCCGAGTCTGTTGAATTTACCGGCGTGTGCCCCCCTCTCCCCCACACCCCCCCCCCCAGGTTACCAAATCTAACTGATCACTAATAAAGTCAATGCCGCCGCTAAGGGAGTTCTTTGATGGCCGATTTCTACGCTAGAGAAATACTTTAGATTTCTTGGTTTTTAAATGTTTATAAAAGTAAATTCATGATTGCAATTTCAAGAACATCATTTTTAATACTAACATACAAAGCATTTTGTTAAATTAAAATTTTTAGGTTAAAAAAAGTGCAGGTACTGGTCACTTTGATTGGGGAGAAAGCAGAAGTCGAAGGCGTTAAAGGTCCAGGAATGAAACTGGGCGGGGGGGGGGGGGGGGTTCCGCTATTTAGAAAGCCCCCCCCCCCAAAAAAAAAATAAAAAAAAAATAATTCAAAATATAGGCAGGAATGCATTTTGGCGTATACCTGAATTTAGTTTTGTCTCACTCTACGAGAGATGCTAGTGGAAATACATGTATGGTGACTCTTTACTTGGTTGTGTTTATAGAAATCCTTCAGTCACTAGATCACTATTTATTTGTTTAAACTGCTTAATTAATAGGCCTACACAACGTGCTCACAAAACTTTTGGAAAATTCCCTCCACCACCCACCCCACCCACCCTTATTTTTTTCTCCACTTTTAAAGGAAGAACATTTTTAGCCACAAAGATATTTGAATTTTATTTGCAATATGGACAGTATGATGTCCACTAGACAGAGTGAGACCCTGGGCAACTGGCTAGTGTGCCCATGTCATATAACGGCACTGCTCCCCCACCCACCCACAACCCTAACGTTTTTAAATCCCGCTGCAGCCAACCCCACCCCCAAACCCCCCCCCCCCCCAGCCAAACATTTAGTCCGGCAGTCGCATTCCAGCAGTCAACTAGATCCGACATTGGCAATCCCGGAAATACGTCACAAGACTTTGGGGGGGAGGGGGGGTCTTTATCCTCGGAAGTCTCAAATGTTTCCACAAGACAACAAAACGCCGTGAGAGGTGGCTGACCTTGTTTACCACGTGACCCCGCGACCCTCTCCCCAGGGAGACCAATTCACCAAAATGACCTCCGACAACCGGTAGCGCAAACCGTAACCAGATGATGAGTCTGCGTGCAACCGAACCACCGGTTTTTAAATCGTCTGTACTGCCAGAAATTGGACAAAAAAACAAATATCTCCAAAAAATAGAAACATTTTGATTGTAATCGATAAAAACGGGGTATTTCTCCTATCTTCGACCCAGGTCAGCAACTCACCCTCACCGACTCACCTCACCCACCCCTGTTCCCACTCTTTGACACCTTAACAAAACTCTAAACGCGCTTAGTTGTTTCTCTCGTTCTTACTCGTTTCACTATTCTTCCTCTTGTTTCTCTAATCTTCCTCTTGTTTCTCTATCTTCCTCTCGTTTCTCTATCTTCGTCTTGTTTCTCTAATCTTCCTCTTGTTTTTCCATTTTCCTCTTGTTTCTCCATTTTCCTCTTGTTTCTCTTATCTTCCTATTGTTTTTCTATTTTCATCTTGTTTCTATATTTTCCTCTTGTTTCTCTAATCTTGCTCTTGTTTCTCTAATCTTCCTATTCTTTCTCTATTTTCCTCTTGTTTCTCTATGCTTCCTCTTGTTTCTCTATTCTTTTGCTTCTCTGTTTTTCACTCTTTTCTATATTCTTTCTCTCCTTTCTTTGTTATTGTTTTTTTTTTGTCTATATTCTTTTCTTCACTCTTAGTTGTTAAATGTAGTCACTTATGCCATCGTATGTATACTGTATTCTTGCTTTCTCCGCCCCTAGTTAGCCGCCCCTGGTTAGCCACCCTTGTTGATCCATGCCAGAACCATACTCCGACTTGCTGTGCAACTCTATTTTAGTGCAAACCGCTCTCTGTCTCTCCCCTTCTCTCTCTTCCTCACTCTCACCATCTCTGTTCTTCGCTGCCTATCTCTCCATCTCTCAATCTCTCAGTCAATTTCTGTCTCTCTCTGTATCTCTGCCTGTCTCTTTCTCTCTGTCTCCTCTCTCGTCCTCTGTTTCATTCGCTCTCTTCCACAAATACACCCTCATCTTTCCTTACTGACACCAAAAAGTTCACAATATCCCCCCTCCCCCCAACCAAAATAAACATGACCTAACCATCTGCCGCCCCATCACTCACTATGAAACGTAAACTCATATTTTTCCGTGTAACCGTCCAAATCCCTCAACACCACCGCACCCACACCCACCCCACGCAGCTCCACGTCCCAGGCAGCCTCAGTTTTACCTACACGACCTAATCATTGCACACAATTTTTGCACCAAATCATCTGTGTGGGGGGATGAGATTTCCACGTGTTGCCCTTTGAACTCACCACACAACCAAAAGGATCGGATTTCACTTTAAATATATATTTTTTAAAATGTTAATGTAATCCCCAAGAGCAGAAAGATCTCCACTGTGTGAGACGTCATTTCACGTGTGGACATTCTTACAATGCCGTGTTGTTATTTAAATTTGGAATAAATAGGCAAGGACGTGAGAGTGAGGCCGACGAATTGAGCAACTCTTCCCCATTTTAAACAAAGTACAGCTCAAGTCAGGGCTTCTACTCAAGTATAAAAGCCTTGCTCATCTTGCCGATCTATGTATATATGTTTTCCATCGCAAATAGTTGTATATATTAAAATAATATTATCAAGATAAGGATCTTGAAATCAAAGATTTTCCGAAATTGACTGACAACAATCTAGGAATGGCGCGGCTTTTTGTTTAACCAGGTTTTAAATCACACTAGTCCGGTCAACGTCGTGGTCCGGTTCAAATCTTTGAGCCATTTATTACGTAGGATCTTGATGACCCGTGGACAGAGCTCAAACTTCAGCTCCACGTGTGGATTCGACGTACGTTCTGAGAAGAGAACATTATTACGTCACGGCATACACTTAAGCCAATGTCACGGTGACATCATCATCAGAGGGAGTAATAATTGTTTAATTACTGTAAAAATTGAGTTAGTAATTGTATCCCTTCGATTAAATCGTGAACTGTGCCATTTCATAGGAGAGGGGGGGGGGGCAACAAAAAAAGTCAATTTGTAAAAGTTGCCTTTCTTAGACTTGAGATAAAAGAAAATGGTAACTTTCATAGCGACGTCCTCAAGTGAATAAATTTTTCTTTTCCTTTCAGCATCAGATACAACTGGCTTTGACGAAATGCTCAAACGATCCTTAGCAGCCTCCCTGTCCCACCCATCCCTCACACACATATTTGATGACTTCTTAAAATGTCTTCACCTGACGTCGTGAAAGCTGTTTGTTGCCAATTACGGAACACTGTTTGTTTGTTTTTGGTTTTGATTTTTAGCATGCCACATAGGAGCTCTCAAAGCATCGTTCCAAAAAACAAACAAAAAAGAAGATTGTGTGTATACTCTCGAAGCAACATTCTGCTCTGACGACCGTTGAGGGTGTCATCTACTCAAGGTAGATCTCCGCTTGGGCGCTCGCCAAAGAAACGAATAAACATTTCAAATTTTTATGCGTACGACTTGGGAGGGGGGCCTGTCTGATATGGGTATTTGCAATTGGAACGAATGGTGTTAGGTGGAATCACCGGTGCTTAGTGTTGAGAGAGGCCGTTGTGAAAGGAAGAGATATAATGGGTTTTACATTTTTAAACAAACAAACAAAAAACAACAAAGGGGCATTACTTACGAACCAATAATAAGGGGAAGAGTTAATTTTTAAAACAAAATAAATTCCACTTACAGAGGCAGCGGGTACAAAGGACGGCATGACCTCGATGACGTCCATACTAGAGGTCAGGGACCTGACATTCATGTAGATTCCCGTCAGGACCGCGCTGAACACCAGTGTCAAGACCCCGAGCACCAGAAAGATCCAGACTCTGCCCTCCCCACAGCAGCCCGCAACCTCCTCCCGCCTTCCATCGTCGTCCGGCCCTTCCTCCGGCGCCCGGTTCGTCCTTGACCTCGTGTTCTTCCCGTCGTCCTCGTCCTCCTTCTGCGACTCCATCTTGGTGTAGGCGGCCGGCAACCTCGGCGTGAAGGCGGAGTTAAAGGAAGATGACGCTTTCTTCTTCATGGGTTTCGATTGGTTGTTTTACCGATGACGCAGGGAAATGACGTCATCCTCTACACAAACAGGAAGCGTGGAAAAAAAGCATTCTGGTTGGGGGGGAAGTTCTGTTGACTGACATGGTGACTAAATCCGTGTAACACACAGCTGACTCAATGTAGAACTGATTACACTCGAACAAATTTCCAGTAATTTGCGGTATCATTATAGACGCGACTCCTTTGCCAGGATGTAGGTCGTCGACGTCATCGCTGCATCTAATCCAGAACCGGACACTCTAGTAAAAAAAAAACAAAAAAACTTAATCAGAAAGACAAAGTGAAATAAAATTAATGTTTGATTTATTTAATCACGATCATTATTAAACTTAATTTGCTAATCCGTCAGTGAACATCTAATGACTCTTGGAATATTCGAGCACTATAGTACTCTTTTTTTTTTTATAAGTGTTTAAAGCGGATCTCCAGGTGAGTTCCAATCTACAGTTATTTTAGCGTGTAAAAAATATGAGCATTATTTCATCTATATTAACTAGAAGTAACCCGGCAAACAATGGAGGCTGCAATGCGCGAACTTCCCATTCACTAAAGTCACTTGAAAAAATACCCATTCAAGTAACGCACTTTGTAAGAATCTCAAATAGTGCATTGACTTCTGGGAATTTTATTCTGCGCGCCTAGTGAACGCAGGGTTACCTCCATACATATACATACCCAGAGAATTTTTATACGTGATGATTTTTTAAAAAATGTGGTAAAAGTAAAGAATGTCGACCTCAAACAAAATATTTACAAAAATACATCGTTACGAGTTAGAGAGAGATATAGAAATGGAGGGAGGAGATATATATAAATGGGGGGGGGGAAGCACAGGGAGGGGGAGAGAAAGAGGAGAGGGGGGGGATGGAGAGAGAGAGAGACAGCGAGAAAACAGGGGAAGAGAGAGAGTGAGGGGGAAAAAAAGAGAGAAAGAAATTAAAGTTGCAAAACACTAAACATGTCCCATAATCAAGCCAGTTTGTTTTTGCGATTTGAAATCTGCCCACTTCAGTTCGGAGCTTTCATCAAATCAGTACACCATAGATTCTATTTCCCGAAAACAATCCATTGGTTACATACATGAGACATGTTTCAAGAACGATCCATTGGTTACATACATGAGACATGTTTCAAGAACGATCCATTGGTTACATACATGAGACATGTTTCAAGAACGATCCATTGGTTACATACATGAGACATGTTTCAAGAACGATCCATTGGTTACATACATGAGACATGTTTCAAGAACGATCCATTGGTTACATACATGAGACATGTTTCAAGAACGATCCATTGGTTACATACATGAGACATGTTTCAAGAACGATCCATTGGTTACATACATGAGACATGTTTCAAGAACGATCCATTGGTTACATACATGAGACATGTTTCAAGAACGATCCATTGGTTACATACATGAGACATGTTTCAAGAACAATCCATTGGTTACATACATGAGACATGTTTCAAGAACAATCCATTGGTTACATACATGAGACATGTTTCAAGAACAATCCATTGGTTACATACATGAGACATGTTTCAAGAACAATCCATTGGTTACATACATGAGACATGTTTCAAGAACAAATGCTGTCGGTGTTGGTTTGCTTTTGGTTATGTAGTGAGTTGTGGGTGGGGGAGGGGGGGATCTGGGGGATTACAGCATGCATGCTTCCTGTTCTGTTAGTTATGTCTCTGAATACCCTTGACACAAATTAGCTCTGTACATTTTTTAAAAAAAATAGAATCGTTGAAACATTTCCAAAGCACGCCGGCTGTGAGTAGATTTCTTTGTAACGACCACCGCCCAGTCGACAGCTACATTTTACCACCAACAGCCATTAAGGGAAGAACACAAAAAAACAGGGCTTCTGTTTTTTTTAATAGTAGCTTAGCTAGGGTCAGTGCCCCTCTGGACGGACCAAGTCCACGAAAGACAACTAAATTTAGCCAAAAATGCCTCCCCTCAAAAAAGTTCTGGACGGGGTTGACAGCTCACCTTTCCTAGGACACTGTTGTGGTTGTTGTAGTTGTGGTTATTGCTGTGGTTGTTGTTGTTGTGGTTGTTTTTCTAAATGTAACATTCCACAGTCATGTGGTCAGATCTAAACGGCACGTACATCTACTAATAGTCCTGGCCTGACATTAACGCGACACAGTCATATCGCGACATTTCGGGTAATAGCTGTGTAAACACCAGTAGTTGGCGGTAAATAAGAGGCCAGGATGCCCTGCATGGCTCTCGAAGATCACATGTTCTAATGGTCTGCATGGCTCTCAAAGATTGAATGGTCTAATGCCCTGCATGGCTCTCAAAAACTTAAGCCAGTCCTCAGTCATGGGGCACCTCACTCCCAAGAATGACTGCATTAATCCAACTGGTTGTCCTCAGTCATGGGGCACCTCACTCCCAAGAATGACTGCATTAATCCAACTAGTTGTCCTCAGTCATGGGGCACCTCACTCCCAAGAATGACTGCATTAATCCAACTGGTAGTCCTCAGTCATGGGGCACCTCACTCCCAAGAATGACTGCATTAATCCAACTGGTAGTCCTCAGTCATGGGGCACCTCACTCCCAAGAATGACTGCATTAATAAAACTGGTAGTCCTCAGTCATGGGGTACCTCACTCTCAAGAATGACTGCATTAATCCAACTAGTGATCCTCAGTCATGGGCCACCTCACTACCAAGAATGACTGCATTAATCCAACTAGTTGTCCTCAGTAATGGGGCACCTCACTCCCAAGAATGACTGCATTAATCCAACTGGTAGTCCTCAGTCATGGGGCACCTCACTCCCAAGAATGACTGCATTAATCCAACTAGTAGCCCTCAGTCATGGGGCACCCCACTCCCAAGACCAAAGACACACACGCATTCAAAACTTTGTTCACGATAACAAAGTCCGCAACACAATAACTATCACCCTTATTCACAAATGGTCGAAAGCGCCTGGCACAACCCTGAACTGGGACCTCCTGGTAGGTGACAACCAGAAACAACATGACGAACGCACTCGGTGTATTAGCGCGTGCTCATGTCAGAATGCCTGGGTCGGCTCGCCATTTAATGATGATGGCTTGCTGTTGGGTTCATCGCCATTTAGGAGATCGCTGTGTTGGGAGCGTATGAGTTCTGTGCAAGGCGTGAAGGACGACGTCATATGACTGGGTGGACAATACAATATGGGCACATGTGGACATGACATACTTGTAAATGACAATACAATATGGCCAAATGAGGACAAGAGATACTTGTAAACGACAAGACATACTTGTAAATGACAAGACATACTTGTAAATGACAATACAATATGGGGACATAAGGACAAGACAAAATTGTAAATGACAATAAAATATGGGCACATGAGGACAAGACATATTTGTAAATGACATTACAATATGGGCACATGATGACAAGACATACTTGTAAATGACATTACCAAATAGGCAAATGATGACAAGACATACTTGTATATGACAATACAATATGTGCAAATGAGGACACGACATACGACCCCCACCCTGAGGAATTAAACAACATTTTGTGGATGTGGAGGAATGAACCTTTATCAACACATGTATTCAGCATCCTCCCATACGTACACACCATTTCTCTTATGTAGCACAACATTCTCTTTTACATACACACCATTCTCTCTTACGTACACACCATTCTCTCTTACATACACAACATTCTCTCAAGCGTAAAAACATTCTCTCTAACGTACACAACATTCTCTCTTACATACACAACATTCTCTCTAACGTATTTATACACAACATTCTCTCTAACGTATTTATACACAACATTCTCTCTAACGTGCACAACATTCTCTCTAACGTACACAACATTCTCTCATACGCACACAACATTCTCTCTTACATACACAACATTCTCTCTTACGGACACAACATTCTCTCTAACGTACACAACATTCTCTCTAACGTACACAACATTCTCTCTTACATACACAACATTCTCTCTTACGGACACAACATTCTCTCTTACGGACACAACATTCTCTCTTACATACACAACATTCTCTCTTACATACACAACATTCTCTCTAACGTACACAACATTCTCTCTAACGTACACAACATTCTCTCATACGCACACAACATTCTCTCTTACATACACAACATTCTCTCTTACGGACACAACATTCTCTCTTACGGACACAACATTCTCCCTAACGTACACAACATTCTCTCTTACGGATACACCGCTGCCAGCTCTCAGATCACGACACAAGTGATTAGTTTGTTACTTTCACATTGACATATGGAGCTGGTGCCATAGGTAGAGCAATTAAAAAGCAGCGTCGTGGATGGGAATTTATCTTTAAAGTTTTTTGTTTTTGTTTTCAACATGTCAAAGGTCACATCAGCTGTCACACAAAGATAGCCGTATCTTACGAGCAGGGCTGCTCTCTTACATCGGTGTTTCTAAACTTTTACAGTAATATGAGGCATACATTGCATTTCGTATCCGGAAATTTGATCGAAAGAAATTTCGTCGACGGTAAATTGGTCGACGGTAATATGATCGAACGTAAATTTGGTCGAATCTTCTTTTCAATTTGTACGTTACAATTTTGCATCAAATTTGTTTTTTGAACGAATTATTTTGTTTTACTAAATAGTAGAGTGCGTTCAAAAAGAAATTTGAGGAAAATTTTAACGCGTGAACGGAACAAAAGATTCGACCAAATTTCCGTTCGATCAAATTACCGTCGATCAATTTACCGTCGACGAAATTTCTTTCGATCAAATTTCCGGTAACCATTGCATTTGGTATTCAACCGGATAGGAAATCATTTGGTCAATAAAATATGACAGCTGTTATATGTTATAGTTATTTACACAAGTAATAAAACCACATGCTTGATATGGCGATTGACAGAAAGAAGGAGAAATTGGCTGATTTAATGTTATTTATTAATCGTTATCATTTTAATATACGGTAAATTTGACATATGATTTTAAATAGAGTTTGGAGTACTTTAGGTCGAAAAAATACTTTCCAATGCATATTAAATACATAGGAAAACGATACAGCAGTTGGAGAACCACTGTTCTGGTAGAACTCTTGCTACACGTCGTAGCGGGAAAAAGAGAGGGGAGGGGGTAAGAGTTAGAAGAATAGAATTCCCCCCTCCCCCTTGCATGTCACGGCGTCACGTGGAGATGACGTAAACACGTGTTTCTGTGACGTGTACACATACCCATGACGGCAGACTGACGTGTCCCTAGACAGATGGCTTAGTCCCGCTTACTGGGACGTTCAGCTTGGCCAGGGATTCTCAGTTTACATTTTTTTTTCTCCTTAAACCCTTTATTTCATTGTGTTTCAATGGCAATCAAAAACTGATCGGTAGTGTAAGTGTTGGAAGAGAGTTGCTGTGGCTGGAAGCAATGCGTTGTTGAGCGCGTGGAGGACACGAAGACCTGCGCGACTGCATGACGGTGCAGTGATGAGCCACACTATCAATTATTGCCTCCAAGGAAATTTTTCATCCGTTCTCTCCAA
Source organism: Lymnaea stagnalis (assembly GCA_964033795.1). Classification (NCBI taxonomy): domain Eukaryota; kingdom Metazoa; phylum Mollusca; class Gastropoda; family Lymnaeidae; genus Lymnaea; species Lymnaea stagnalis. The sequence goes on along the minus strand of CAXITT010000374.1, from coordinate 373,188 downwards.
TTTGGATAGCTAATATTTCATTCAGAGCCTAAGTCTGGCAACATGTTTTAATCAAAGCAAGTCTAGAAGTTCATGTCATATGACATATTTTAATCAAATCAAGTCTAGAAGTTCATGTCATCTAGAATAACATGTCAATAAAATGTCGAATAGATCCAGAATTAAAATTACCGACATCTGGGATATTTGGCTAGGTTTGTTGAACCCAGGGGTCGCCAACCTACGGTGTCACATTGGTCGCCAACCTACGGTGCCACATTGGTCGCCAACCTACGGTGCCACATTGGTCGCCAACCTACGGTGCCACATTGGTCGCCAACCTACGGTGCCACAACCTACGGTACCACACCCTACGGCGCCCCAACCTACGGTGCCACATTGCTCGCCAACCTAC
>CAXITT010000374.1:328614-357144 GCA_964033795.1 Lymnaea stagnalis | reverse complement strand
TCTCTCTCTCTCTCTCTCTCTCTCTCTCTATATATATATATATATATATATATATATATATATATATATATATATATATAATATGTATATATATATACATTTAGGGGTAGCATTTTCGGCCAGCTGCTTTTTCGTTGGGGGGACGGACGACAGAAATCCTGGACCGCACTGAGTGGCACAAACCCAAGTTACGCCACTGGAACCAGTGAAATATCCGGGTAATGAAACGTCAGACCTCTTGGCATCTTTGACAAAACACATTCACCACGTCACACATTCCACCTCGTCACACATTCACCTCGTCACACATTCACCACGTCAAATATTCACCACGTCACACATTCACCTTGTCACACATTCACCACGTCACACATTCACCTCGTATAGGGAGGCGAAAATACCCCCCCCCCCAACCTTTCCCGTGTCATGAAAATTTAACCAGGAGGACCTAGAGATTAATTTAACTAAGAGAATGTGTCAATAAAAATCTATATCTTACTACACGATCCCACACAACACAATAAGTAAGTCACCAACTGATCCAACATACCAATCAACAAGAAATGTTCCACCTGATCCAACACACCATTCTACAAGTAACTCACCACCTGATCCCACACACCATTCAACAAGAAATTCTCCACCTGATCCCACACGGCATTCGACAAGTAAGTCACCACCTGATCCCACACACCATTCAACAAGAAATTTTCCACCTGATCCAACACACCATTCAACAAGAAATTGTTCACCTGATCCCACACAACATTCAACAAGTAACTCACCACCTGATCCAACGCACCCATCAACAAGTAACTCACCACCTGATCCCACACATCATTCAACAAGTAAGTCACCACCTGATCCCACACAACAATCAACAAGTAACTCACCACCTGATCCCACACGGCATTCAACAAGTAACTCACCACCTGATCCCACACACCATTCAACAAGTAACTCACCACCTGATCCCACACAACAATCAACAAGTAACTCACCACCTGATCCCACACGGCATTCAACAAGTAACTCACCACCTGATCCCACACAACAATCAACAAGTAACTCACCACCTGATCCCACACACCATTCAAAAAGTAACTCACCACCTGATCCCACACACCCATCAACAAGTAACTCACCACCTGATCCCACACACCATTCAAAAAGTAACTCACCACCTGATCCCACACACCCATTAACAAGTAACTCACCACCTGATCCCACACGGCATTCAACAAATAACTCACCACCTGATCCCACACACCATTCAACAAGTAACTCACCACCTGATCCCACACACCATTCAAAAAGTAACTCACCACCTGATCCCACACACCCATCAACAAGTAACTCACCACCTGATCCCACACGGCATTCAACAACTAACTCACCACCTGATCCCACTCAACAATCAACAACTAACTCACCACCTGATCCCACTCAACAATCAATAAGTAACTCACCACCTGATCCCACACACCATTCAACAAGTAACTCTCCACCTGATCCCACACGGCATTCAACAAGTAACTCACCACCTGATCCCACACACCAATCAACAAGTAACTCACCACCTGATCCCACACACCAATCAACAAGTAATTGCCCAAGCTATGTTTACAGTAATTTTTTATTTAAATATTTTTGGTCACACAACAAATTTCACTTCACACCAACATATTCCTTTATTCTGGGATAGATATGTGTATATAATATAACTAATTGTAAAAGTGGAATACATGTTTACTCAAATAAAATATGTTATGCAGCTGTACACACTGCACATATAATAATATATGCATTGAAATAGTTGACATGCACTCAGTCTATAACAGTGATACAGCATTGAACTAGAAACATTAACACACTTTTGGTGCATGAAAGCACTGGCACTTGAAAATATCTTTAATGACACATCCGAATAAGAGCTGTCAAAGAATGATAGTAAGCAAGTAAAATAATTGCACCTTTCTTTCCTGTTCATTCTTTAATATATACATATAGACATTTTATTGTTTTTTGGTTTTTTCAAACCAAATAGATGTCTCCTAAATCTTTACTAAAATTGAAGAAACTCTACTGAAAATTTGAATCTGATAAACTTTAACTTAATGCTGTGAACAATTATAAAAGTAATGAAAAGCACAATTTTTTAAAATTGCTACCATGGAGGTTCATCGGGTTCAAACTAAAAATAGGGTCTGGAACAGTGTTTCTCAAAGTTGTGATCTGGCCGGTGAGTCAAGGAACTGGCAACAAAAAGTTTAATGTTTCCTTGTTTTAAATCTCATTTCAAATACACGTACAAAAAAGAAAATAATATATCTGTTCGGTGTATAAAGCATGACATTCTGACCTCTCGTGGTCTAATGATTTTTTTCTTCTTCAAAACTTGTTTTTATTTTCCTTAGTGAGACTTAAGATAAAATTTACATGAGAAAACGTAAGTTAAATTTTTTGTTTAAAATTTTAAGAGACATAGCAAAAACAAATTATATTACAGCTGGCCATTAAATGGTAACAGTTGATAGTCGTATCGAACTGGCTGATCATGGCTTAAATAATATTTTTATTTTTAAATAAATAAATGTGACACCCGTCCCTGGTGCCACAAGAAATATTTCCACAGGTCCACCAATCTTAAAACTTTGAGAATCACTGCACTGGAACATGATATAGAATATAATATTAAAAGGAAAAAAAAAAGCTGGATTTTTAAAATAAAATCTTAATATAGTTGTTTTATTGTCTAGGATTTTTTTTTTTATTTCACGCTGTAACATATTTCTATAATAAAATGAGTAGCTCACCATCACTACAGAGACAATCTTGCAGATATTTTAAGGAATAATTGTTTCAACACTGGAATACCCAAAAACAAATGTTGATTATAAGGCTTATTGGTGGCATTGCATTCACTCGTGTCATATTACAAACAGTAGGCATATGGATCATTCTGTTGTAAATAGACACCAACTTCTTCCAATACTTTGAGGAACATAAATACATTTGGGAGATTTTGTTTTATATAAAATGTATTTGTGAAGTAACGGCAGGTGTTCAAAATCAACATGAACAGATTCATTATTCTAGTCTGTGGGTTTTCATCTTGTTATTTAACTTTCAGCAATATGTTTGCTTGGCACCTTTAGATGTTACCAGGCCAGTAAATGGCCCGTCAGGCCAGTAGCTGGCCAGTCAGGCAGTAGCTGTCCAGTCAGGCAGTAGCTGTCCAGTCAGTAGTTGACCAGTCAGGCCAATAGCTGACCAGTCAGGCCAGTAGCTGACCAGTCAGGCCAGTAGCTGACCAGTCAGGCCAGTAGCTGACCAGTCAGGCCAGTAGCTGACCAGTCAGGCCAGTAGCAGACCAGTCTTCCTGAGATTATGCCTCAGTTTCTTATTTGCACCTCCCGTGCCAGTGCTCCCAAGGGCACAGTTGTACTGTTGGAAAAATTGACACGCTAAAATTTTTGAGAAATAATACAAGTAAGCAAGAATAGACAAAAACGCAACTACAATACATGGGTATGGCATAGTTTTAAAAAATAGAATTAATAATAAAAACTATTACGTATATGATCATTAAGTAGGAGGTTAAATACTGATAACATGTTGAAAACAAGCAAAAAAATTACATATGTTTCCTGATTAGCACCAAGGTTATAATAGAAGCACAAGAGGGTACTGCTGGGTATATGATATATAATTATTTTCATATGCCTTATTAAATGATATATAATTATTTTCATATGCCTTATTAAAAAGATATTTTAAAAGCTCACCTTATCAAAGATTCAAGTCTTCACAATCATGTTTAAAATTCTATTAAAATCTGCACTTTGAAAAACCAGCAAAAGCTTTCTATACAAGCAAAGAAAATAGAATCAAAATTATCACTGTTCTAGAGTGAGACTTGATTATAATTTTTTTTTAAAATAAACTTTGGTAGTAATTTTTTTAAAAATCAAGAATAAATCATTGTAGGTGTGGGACGATTTCCCTGAGTAACCAATAATAATAAGGTCCAAATCTGTAAAGCCATCTAATGAAGAGTGTGTGTTCTTCGTATCTTTCGCTAAAAAGTTTTTCTTTACAACTTGAAAATTAAATTTTTAATGAGAGTCAGTGCGACTTTATTTGATGGTCGCAATTGATCTGTTCAAACTAAATGTTCAAATTATCTCTATAATCGGGTGACTGACGACCCTTGCTCGAAAAATTAAAATCAGTGTGTCTATGCTAAAGAGCAAATAATTATTTTGATTAGAAATGTTTTTGATTTCCTTAGATAAATTTTGTTTAAGTTATAGCTGTTGTCTGGAGGATATGCTTCTGTGGTTTTCACTTCTAGATTATATTCTAGGGGGAAAGGACACCACCAATTATATTTAAATGGTATGCTTAATTGAACCTTTTTTTTTTTTTTTTATGAATATCCAAGCCCATTTTTTATTTTTTTTTTTTTGTTATGAATATCCAAGCCCATTTTTTATTTTTTTTTGTGTGGATGTTCTGTACAACACAAAATGGTTGCAGAATTTCTAAAAATAGCTTTCACCAGTTTAACAAGTAGCTTGACAAGCAAGCTGAACTCACACGTAAAAATATATACTTTAAAAACGAATCAAAAGTAGAGACATTACAATGGACCTGATTTGATTTGATTTGAATTATGTGTCCGCAACATTTAAAAAAAACAGCATTATATAGAAAATTTAATGCAATGACATAATATTGAAATATTGAAAAAGTTAGTAACAGCAATGTCTAATGAAGGATATCTAACCTATATGTCTTCAACTTTAATAAAAAAAATTCTAGTATTCTAGAAAGAAATAGAACTTGAAAGACGGTTGTTTTAAATTAAGTTTACGGATAGTTATGAATACCTTTTTTTTTAAAAAATTTAATTTCAAATTAAAGAATACACTCGGGTTTACAGTAACAAGACTTCTCTGGTGACAAATCAAATCTTTGGAAAAAATTTTAATGTAAAAATTTGGTTTATGTGGCATCCTAAAAAATTTCCAAAGTTAGTATATTTTTAAATATCCAACCTGGAATAACACATCAACAACAGTTCATGTTCTATAATTGTCAGTGCTGGAGGTTTGACATTTCAGTAAAAACAAAATTCATCAAGTCGTGTTAAAAGGATTGAAAGACACAACATATAATATGTGAACATGAAAAAATTTGGAATTTTCATCAGGAGACATGTGTGTGATGGTTGCAGCTATGTACCAGAAATAATACATTGCAATCCCTGAGGCTGTTACATGACATTTTTCATAGCAGAGTGAACAAACAGTGGCCAGTAAAGGAAGACACTCAAAACAAATTATTGCTGTGCGCGTTTCGCTTCAACTCCAACCTACCCCAGTTGTTGAAGAAAATAAACATCCCCACGACAAATAATCAGCACAAAAAAAATGGCAAGAAGAGCAACAATATGATGTCCACGAATTGCGCTTCAATGAATTTTTAGAAAATAAAAAAATGAAATGTGTTCTTAAATTTAAAATCTGACACTGAATTTCCAGTATGACTAAGCCCATGACATCACACCCAAAAAAGAAAATTTTCATTTATACAAACACAAAAAGTCATGTTATGTAGTACAGATTTAAAGATATCATGTGGTTTTATTTTAACCAAAAAGTGGTTTCAATAAAGTTCAGCAGAATCACAGTAAGGCAGGGAATAGAAGTTGAAATTTAAAAAACCCTGACTTTATGTGGTGGAAAGTGTATGATGCAAAATTTATAAGAAACAAGTACCGGTAAGTCTCAAGAATGAACAACAGTTCAAGGGTCAGAAGTTAAGTGTTTCTCTGTCTGTACCAGCAGGTACTTAAATTTTACTAAGATGGAATTGATAACACATTGCAGATGTATAAACCGTATACTAAATAAGGGAACAGAAACTGGATAAAACTATAAGAGTGAAAGATTAGCCATGCACCATAAATATTTAGACTTAGGTCTATCCAATAATCATAAAAATCAATCATATACAGCCTGAAATCTAAAAATCATCATCATACCCCGTCCTCCCAAATATTGGATAGCCCATAAATTCCATTACAAACAAATTGTTTCATTGTTCTGTTCCTGTTTAAAATAATTTTTCTGACCCATCCATTGCATAGAATTATTAAGGGGATAAAAAAATCATGTATGCATAGATTAATTTAACATTGATATGTTCTTGCCTAAAATAATTTGCTGCCAATTAAGACGATGTAAAGTAAACAATGAAATTATTAAGACCACCAAAAACTTATTGGTAAAAAAAAAAAAAAGAGACCAATCACTGTCATGAACCGTTTGTGGTTTAAAGAATGCTGAGATGTATCACAATATGAAATACAGTACACAAAATTGTAAGCAATCCTGAAAGCCTGTAACAGAAAACTACCTGAGTGCCCTAAAGGATAACAAGCCGCTTCATAGGCTGAATGGGTTAGTTACATTTAGCCACAGAAAGATGATGACGATCAACATGTCGGAGTTTAAATGAGATCCGCTGCGAAATTGATGGTCCTCAAAGAGTTGGATACATCATCACCACACATTTTATATAGATGTATAAAAACTGTTAACCGAGTTCTGTAAATTTACACTTGGCTGAAGGAAAACAACGAAAGTACAAAACACTCTAAGCTGTTAATGAGAATGTAGTCATTCAAGCTCAGGAACTGATTTTTTAAAAACTCTTTCAACAAGTATAGTTTAAAGCGGTAAAAAAATTAAAGTGCCAATTACTGGAGACAGAATTCTGTAAAGAAAATAGACCATCACAAAAAAAGGAAATCATCAGGATCAAAGAAAACTGCGTTTTGTTGACAAAATTTATATCAAATTAGAATACCTTTTGCATTGCCCCAAAGTAACGCTATATTTATCACATCTAGGGGAAGAAAAAATAAAATCCAAGGTGTATGCATTCTCAAAACAACAAAACAATATAATCTGTTGTTTAGAGTCACTTGTATATTTACATTTTAAATTTAAAGCACAGGTTTTTCCCCTTTGGCTGGCAGCACCTCAAATATTAACCGTTTGGCCCATGTCACACAAATCCATGGCAGGACTTAAGTTAAATAATTAACAACAGAAGTAAAAAAAAAAGACAAGTCTCAACAGTCTTTCTTCTGAGGTTTTTTTTTTTATGAGGGGCTATCCTAATAGGTAACTCTTTCTTAAGTAGCGAAATACTAAAAATGATAGGTTTAAAAGCCTTTAATGGAATTCTCATAGTTTGGATAAAACTGCACGGAAAAGATCCTTGAGTTGAGACAGAAAATACCTTATTCAACAAAACTTATATTAGTTTAAGTGCTAGCTGGAATTGTGCCTTTCACAACTATCCATTAAAACAAAGCCAGCCTTTATATATCCAGTTTCTTGAAGCTTCCCCCGAGTCCTTGAATTCCAGCGTCAGCGTTCCTGACCTCATTTTTGTCCTTCTTGATGGACATGTTGAGGAATCCAAACTTCATGTCCTCTATAAACCTGCTTTCTGAAGCCAGGAGAGCTTTGATCACTTCCTGTGTAAACAAAACACCAAATGTATACAAGCAAACACACAATAAATTATGCTTGTTGTATTCAATCAATATAAAAACATATTTCAGGCACAGGTTCCGATTCATCCCTTGGGCCCTGCAACCCTCCGGGAGAGGGGGTGGGGCTTGCATATAAAAGTAGTGGCATGGGGGAAAAAATAAACTATCACCTTTAAGGCAGGGGGGCTCAACACTGAGAAGTTGCAGAGGGCCTCCATGGCTCTGCACAGATGCTATTAGGATAATAAGGGGAGAGACTGCAATCAGGTTGGCACAATATAAAATGAGTAAAGCAAATTAGGGTTAAACCTGAAAAAAGGAACGCAACAAATCAATGAACGTGTCGGCAGGAAGCCTCCGTCAGCGAACAAAACAACAGAAAAAAACAGTATAAAAATAAAAAATAGCACTTAGCTTAGAAGTAGTATCCGTGGGCAGCAAAGGAATTGTGCAATTGAATTGTGCATTCATTTGCTGCCCACGGATTCTACTTCTAAGCTAAGTGATATTTTTTTTTAATACTTTTTTTTCTGTTGTTTCGTTTGCTGACGAAGGCTTCCTGCCGACACGTTCGTTGTTTTGTTGCGTTCCTTTTTTCAGGTTTAACCCTAATTTGCTTTACTCATTTTATACAGATGCTATTAATTTCTTTTGAACTGGGCCTTTCTGTCATCCTACCATCACTGACTTACTGTTTGCGGCCCTTTAAAAAGTAAACTATCACCCTATTAACTTTGAATAAGTAACCTGTCACCTGAGAAAGCACTCCATTGTAAATTTATCACTTACTTGGTCTTTGTGTGGTTTCTGTGTGCCCCCTAGGTCAGTAGGGAGGTAAATGGGTTTGATGGATTGATGGAGCTTATCAAATTCAGAGCCATTCAGTACAATCTGTGAAAGAAAATAAACAGCTTACACAGGCTTGATGGTATAACAGAACACATCTAACACTGGAACAACCATCAATTATTACTGCAAACACATTTTCTTTTTTATTTAAATTTGGTGGTGATTGAAGTAGGTGACTATAGCAAGACTACAAAGAATTTTGGGACTAACTCTTTTGGTTAGCTTCTCCTTCATGAACTGCTTGACGATTGAAAAGACGATGTCAAAAAATGTTGGCTCATTCACATAATCAATTCTTTTGAGTCTTAGAGGCACCACATCCTGAAAATAATAAGCCAAATACAAGATTGAATAACTATACAGAAGTAAACACAAGCTGAGACCCCCAAAATCTTTGTGAGCAGTGTGTAAGGTGGCAAGCCCCCCCCCCCCCACCAAAAAAATACGACTGATCAGTGTGTCAGGTTAGACCACCCCCCCCCCCCCAAAACATTGTGAACAGTGTGTAAGGATGTAAGTCACAAGGAAACAACAAGTTTAACCTGGAGAAAATTTTATGAAAGTAATTAGGATATATTAAGGGCCCTCAAATTTTCTCCCCACACTGTTTTCGGGAATTGTAGAAATTATATTAAATTAAAAATAAGTAGCTCCATAAAATACAAGTAGTGAACAATTGGTTACAAAAGATATTTGTAAAAAGAATCCTCTACCTGAAGAATTTGCATAACTTTTTTAGCCAGCGCTGGCCCAAAGTGCGATACATGTTTCATGGTCATGCCCTCCAGATTAATGATGAAGTGAATTCCGTTGACTTGTGTGATCTCATCCTGAGGATTGAGGCAAAAAGGCTGTTTCGCACCTTGAAATATTCTTAACATAAGTTTCGCACCTTGAAATATTCTTAACATAAGAGCTTCTGGCTTTGGCAAACTCAAGAGAAAGTATGAAAAGTGACACAGATGTCATTCTTCTTCTTCTCTTCTATATTTTGAGGCCCCACGACCCATGCATTGATCGTTGTAACTCATTGATTCTCAAATCAAGTACAAAAACGTAAGTGTAAATAACACATCGTTGGTTTGTTTCCCTACCCTATATCAGAACTGGACACACGCTAATCCAGTTCTCATACTACAACTTCCAAACCGTGGTCACAACAAGGGGAGTTGCTACACACTGGCAATGTTTGTGATGCAATCATCAAACAGCCACGTACAATTACTGAGCAATGATCACTTATCGTCAAATCAGCTGCCTTGTGTTATGAAAGTATCTGTTTGTTGGTAATCACAAACCTGTTTGTTGGTAATCATAAACCTGTTTGTTGGTAATCACAAACCTGTTTGTTGGTAATCACAAACCTGTTTGTTGGTAATCACAAACAATCTTGTACTTTTCTACTTCAATTGAACCAATGACCTTTTCTAAAATAATTGTATGATTTTTTAAAATAAAAACTACTTTGTTCCTGTTTTTAAGTATCACACTGACCTCCACCAGTTTAGAAAACAGCAGAAAGTCAGCTCTTGGGATTTCAGCTACAGGAAACCTGTCGGGATCCCAGTTGCCTAAGATGGTAAAGATAAAATTACTACATTTCCCTTTGACGTCAAAGTTTAATTATTTTAATTCTTTGAAAAAAAGTCTGGGGCACAAACGAGAGTAAACAGCAGCCAAAGGTAAAGAAAATTAAAACATGGGGAATATGCCAAATGAAAACACAACCGCTCTGTTGCTGCACATAAATCAACAGGCAACACACAGATCAACAAGCGACACACGGATCGACAGGCGACACACAGATCGACAGGCGACACACAGATCAACAGGCGACACACAGATCAACAGGCGACACACAGATCAACAGGCATCCCTTTTACAAAGCTTCAGTCTGAATATCGTTAAAACGAATTATCTTAAAATAAGACTACAAACTTAGTGCATCTACTCCATGATTGAGATTAAAAATGACTTAAATTTCGGAATAAAACAATTTACAAACAAAAACAAATTTTATCGGTTTTCGGTGTTTTCTCAACAGTTTGTTACTCTGCCTGGTTCACCGGATGAGGGTCGGCCTGGTAGGGGGTCACTTAGTACAGTACAAGTGGGCTCCGGTAAATAACTTACTACTTTATTAGTCACTAAGCCCCCCCCCCTCCTTCCCCACCCCACCATTCATATTTCAAACAACCATTAATAAGCCATGACATACCTGGCCTCAGTATAACAACTTTGCATCCTTCTGAGTCTCTCTCTTTCAGTATTTCGAAAAGGCCATCATCGAGGATATGTTTAATTCTGGACGGCTTGAGGTCATCAAAAATTTCTGGTTCTGTTCGGCGTATTTCATAGTAATTTTTCAGAAGTTGGAATGTTCGCTCCTGGTCAAATTTGCGTGCACGTAAAAATGCAAGTAGAAAGTTAAAGTCTGTGCGGGGCTTAAGACCTGAAATTTATGAAAAGGGAGAAAAACCAGTTGCCTAACATGTTCAATCAGTGGTATAAAAACATTTATAAAAGTTAATGATGAACAAATAAATATCCGGTAGAATAAATATAAGTGTTGAATAGATTGTCAGTCTTGCTGCGGTATTGTAAAAGAGGCATACGGTGTCTCGAGTGTGAAAAAAAGATCTCTGCTTGACTTAATTCTTAAATACTGGAAACGCACTCTGGGTTTTATCTTATCTTTAGAGTAAGATTCTTTACCTTCAACAAAAGCAGATGGTTTAAAAGCTATTTAAACATAAAATTTATGGTAAAAAAAATAAGCATAAAATAATTATTATCTGCCCCATGAATTAATTTCTAATGATGAAGTGCTTTATTCAAATAATTTTAAAATTCTTACACACAGGGCACCAAGTTTGCGAAATATCTTATTTATGTTTGGACAAATAACTTTCTATTTGAAATTAAACAAGTACCTGGCACTTTTTCAAGCCTGCTCCTTAAAGTTTTCACCTCAAATATTCTGGTGTCTGGATCCTCCCTTAACTCCCGCTTAGCTTTAGCCAAGACATCTGGGGGAAGGGTACACTTGTAGCTTGAATCAGCCGAACCGGACATTGTCAGTAGAGTAAAATGTTTGTAGCTGGAGACACTGGTCACAACTGTAACTTTAGCAGATTATGTCACTTTGACTTTTTTGTGCCTTTATCTGGTTAAGAGAAGATTTATTTTTTTATTTATGTATATAAAAATAAATAGTCTTCCATCATAAACTTACAAATGTAGTGTGTGGATGGGCTGGTGGTATATTGGGGTGGGGGGGGGGGAGAATAATTCTGAGTTTCTTGGTGGTGTTCCTTGCACATAGCATCTAATGAAGTTTAATTTCTTAATTCCTGCCCTGCAACTGAGACTTATTTATATTCCAGTGGAAGTAATTTTATTTTTATTCCCGTGTTTTTTTTTTTTTGGGGGGGGGGGGGAGAGAATAATTCTGAGTTTCTTGGTGGTGTTCCTTGCACATAGCATCTAATGAAGTTTAATTTCTTAAATCCTGCCCTGCAACTGAGACTTATTTATATTCCAGTTGAAGTAATTTTATTTTTATTCCCGAGTTGTTGTTTTTATTAACTTTTTTTACACAGTATGTTATACTTTGAATATATTGCAAAAAGCATTTCACTCCTTGAAATAAATGTTTCAATATTAGATATTAGAATAAACACAATATAGAAAAATGGTATTCGTTACATCGAGAATTTCCAATTTTTAGCACCAAATATTATCAGGTATGTCAAATATGAACATCATACAGTTCGACATCTCTGTTCCCATTAATAACACCATTGCTTAAAAGTCATACCAGCTGAATATTAGGGGTTGAAATCAAATACAAACAAATAATTTTAGATTCAATATGAACATCAGCCCACTGGGTGATGTGACAGAGCTTAAGTCTCAAAAGGCAGTGATTGTGACATTGAAATCAATGCAAGGATCAGCTAATCAAAGCAGACATTTTGAATATTGACATCCATATGGATAACAAGAACATGAGCATCAACATCAAGACCAAAATATTTAAAAGTTATGTTAAGTGTTCTCTGCTGTGGTCCAGAATGCTGGAAGATTTCTAGCACATCAGAATGAAGGAAGACTAAAAAGTATTCATAGAATTCCCATGAAGATGCCAATCAGGCATGACAAACACTGCAGAGACCAGGCATACACATGATTGGCGATGGCTTGTTCATGTATGTAGAATTACAGAAAACTCATTTTGAAGACCATAACGTAGATAGACAGCCCTGAAAATTATACCACAGAAAATCCAAAGAAACCTTGTGCAGAGAAATATGAAAAGATCTTTCCCTTAGAAGCCTGAGCCTGCAACATATCGTCAGAAGTATTATTCTTGACCATTTAATTTATTTAAATAATAAGGTTAAATGATTAAAACAAGTGGTTCTATGTTTTAATGAAAAAAAAAAACAACTTCCATTGTCCCTAAAACTCAGTCTTTAAAATAATTTTGAATAAATTATTTGTATCTTTTATAATTTTAAAGCGATCAAATTATATAAATAATTCAAGGCAATTTTAGACAAAGCTTATACTTATATGGCTAGTTTTAATTTTTCACTGACATTTCTCCACTGCACTTAAAATAAAAATAGTAAAAGAAAACAAAGAAAATAAAAAAACAATAATGATGATGGGTCATATCATTGACATTGGTTGACTGAATTTCACATCTTGTTTTTAATTGACTAGGTAGAAATTATAACATAGATTAAACATATAACATATACAAAGAGTGCAGCAGTGTCAAGATTTAAAGAGGCTAGACAACAGCGTACATACCGGTGCCAATAATAATAAAACAAAACAAATTGAATTACATCTTAAAAATTAACTCACCAAAAGTATAAGGCAATTGTAATGGAATATATAAATATAATGTCACATGAAATGTATTTTACTTTAGACGATAGGCCGATAGGCTATATAATAGGACTAGGACTTATAATAAGGGCAAGGGCCTTACTTTTACAGAATTATGCCTAACTAGTGACAGTATAAAATTATAACAAATTTTATTAGGCTAGTTCTAAGACAAGTAGTATATAATTTTATGTAGCCTTTTTTTTAATATAAAAATTTTATTGTGCTTTACTTTACTACTTACTACTATAAGTAGGCCTATATTATTATAGTTTTTTTTATAGCCTACTAAGGCCTAGGCTATACAATTATTTAAATATAAAAAAATTAGGCTACTACTGCCTATTACTTATTTGTCAGCCTATTTATTACTATTATTTTATTTTATCCTGAAATGACACTCAAATCACTATTTTTAATCACTTTAATTTTATAGACTAATGACTTTTCCCACCAGATTTATAGTTGAACATGGGATGATTCATTCATGTTTAGCCAATCAATTTTGGGTGAGCCCTTTAGAGCGAAGGGCGCGTACGCGCAACTCACTAGCTCTCTGGCAGCAAAAGCACTGAATGAGTAATCACACTAAAGATGTGTTCCCAGTCGTCTCTCTTCAAGTATGATGACATAACCACATAAGACTTATGATAAGTGAGACATGACATGTCTGAGACATGAATGAATGCACGGTAACATCATATTTTTGCGTTGTAAACGATATAGACTAATGTTTTGCTTAAAAAATGTGTCTCATTTATTTTTTTTAAATATTTTAAAAGAGAAAACTAGCAAGTAAATGGAAATTTAGGAATACAATTTTACTACCTACGTGATTGTCTCGGTACCCTCTGAAGGTAATACAGGAACGGTCACTCTTCTTGAATCTGGAGTCGACTCGGTTGATTGCTAGCTTACCTCCCTTTTAATACGTCGAACATATTAAAATTTACAAAAGACGAAGGATGCTTTTAATAAGACTATTATTAACTCAGCGTTTTCCAAATATCACATTTCCACTGCCGATTTTTAAATTATTCTTGAATTGATGACCATTTTAAAAAAAAATATGTATTGGAGCTCTCCATTGATTTTCATTTTTTTTTTAAATTATTATATGGCAGCCAGGGAGGTCACCCATAAATGAAAATTATGTCATGCTATATGTATGCAGATTTTTTTAGCCCTTTTCCCGGTTCCCTCGGGAGCCCTATCGTCACCAATAATTAGAAACTCAATAAAAAGTCGGTTTAGATTATATTTAGTTTACCTGGCTTGAATAAGCTAAAATGTTGCACACAGATAACTCTGCTACTGCTGTCCTTGTAAAATATGCCTATATCATATCTAATTAAAAGGGGGGCTCTCAAGCTAGGGAGCGTCCATTAATTACGTCCAAAAAATGAGGGGGGGGTGGGTAAAAGGGGTTTAGAAATGTTAGACAGTTGTTGACAAGGGGGAGGGGGGAGTTTAGATTAGTTGACGTCAACAATCATGCTTTTTCTATTAGAATTTTAACCTTAAAAATTGATTTGTACTCACATTATTTTAAACAGTTTAATAAGTGCAAATATTCATTTATGTTTAGGCTTTAAACAATATAAGAGTTTAACATTGTCTGTCTGTGCAATGCAGATGGTTGGTCAGAATGTTAGCACACTTTGTTAGTGCAAGAGAAGTCAAAAGTTGGCATCTCGTCATCTGTCATTTTTCTCTTAATCCGCTCCCTGAATGAATGATCCATCATTGTTCAATTTAAAAAAAAAAAAAACACACACATCGGTTTTCAATAGAGTTCTATACCAACTCAAAGACAGAGAGAGCTTATGGCAATTATTGCTCACACCGACAATACTTCTATTTCAAGTGCTGAATGGTTAGATAAGAATGCTGTTGTCTTGTCTGGTGTATCAGTTACCCTAGATGAAAATGATAAATCAACTACTATACACCATGCCCATCAGGGGCGGGATTTCAGGGGGGGGGGGTTTCAGGGAAAGAGAGTGGGGTACCAAAACTAAAACTTGGTCGGCTTGTTAAGTTATTTATTACTTGAGGCGCCACATTACATAGCAATTTAAATAAAACAAGCAAAATGCCCCCTGCCCTCCCCAAATGATGTCCCTGATGCTCAGTGTTACGATACAGCAACACCTGGCTACTCCAAGGGAAGATGATAGCAGCTATAAACTATACTATAATTGTCAGCTTTACTGACAGTAATCATATATTATATACTTCCACAAACAATGATATTTAGTCCTTCACAACCTATTACTTGATTCTGCATTATAAATTTGAAGTGTAAAAACTTTGTAACTTGTTGATTAACAAGCTAAACATGTAATAAAATGATTTCCCTAAAATTGTGTGTGTCATTTAAATAGATCAGCACAAAGTAAAATGGATTTATAAATTTATTTATATTATAATCCTTTTTTTTTGGGGGGGGGGGGGTAAATGTTTAAATAATTAAATAGGGTTGGGGGGGGTGGTAAATGTTTACATAATTAAATAGGGTTTGGGGGGGGGGGTCATCGAAAGTTTTAGAAACACAATTTTTTAGTCAATGCCATGGCACCATAATTAAAGGTATGTTCCCCGGGTACAACTCCTTGATGTAAACAAGCTAGAATATCAGTCTATTTTTTAAAATTCTTTATCTTAAATTATTCAAATCAATAGTTTCTTCCTTCTTTTTTTAAAAAAGTATAATGTCCCCTTAAAATCCCCTCTTTTTGGTTTTAAATCTAAAACTATGACTAGGATTAGATTTTAAAACAAAAAAAAAAAAGAGGGGATTTTTAAGGGGACATTATACTTTTTAAAAAAAAAAATTTTTTTAAGTATAATGTCCCCTTAAAATCCCTTCTTTTGGTTTTAAATCTAACGCTACGCCTAGGATTGTTTCAATCTACACACGTGTGAAGGGTTCAAGGGGAAAAATCAGTGATGTCAGGTTTTGAGAGTTTGGAGAAAATTGAAAATAAAATTTAAAAATTACTCATGAAAGTATAAAAATATCAAAATGTCTAAACTATTTTTTTTATTGACTACGCTGCTTTTTCAGTTGGGCCTGTGTGTCTTATTAGTCTATTGAGTGGAATGTGGCTACACGGGAGATAACTTGCAAATTTCGAAAAATTGACATCACTGGTTTTTCCCTTGAACCCTTCATATGTATAATCCTTCCAGTTTTTGTCTATTGTCCTATTGTTTTGCACTAATGAAGGCTTTCTGACAAAATGTTTATCAGCATGTTTTATTATTAGTAATCATGATGCAATCCGTTTATGCCATCAAAGTTCTATCTCCATCACTGCTCTCTCACCCCACCCCACCCCCTCCCTTTTCCCCTGTTTCAAGTCATTCACCTCTCCCCTGAATCGCTTTTTAGAGCTCATGTTCATGTGTTCTTTGGCCCCCCCCCCAACCCCACAGTGGGCGCACATCATTACATAGATGAAGATCCCTGACTGCATTGCTGGTTATTTTTTGATCGGTGGTCAACATCTCCAACCTATTCCATTTTTTTAAAAAGATGTCATTTGCTCTATGTTAAGTGTCATACTTTTTCAACAAATTGTTAATTTTTTAAATACGTATTTCCGTTTAGTTGACATTTTAATTTTATTTTCTCCACTTAACATTTATTTATCAAAGTTTTTAGTTTTTACTTTTTTGTAGTTTAGTATTGCTCTTTGTGTCACTTGCATATGGTAGGAGTGTTTGTATATTTGAACCAAAAAAAAAGATGTTAAATGAAAGCTAGTAGAGCTGGAGCCAGGGATTGGGGTTGGGGGTGGGGGGGGGGGTGGGAGGATGGAGCTTAATAAATTATGTGAAAGTAAAAAATAGAAATATTTAATTTTTTTAAATTTTAGTCAATGTAAAAGATGTTAAATGAAAGCTAGTAGAGCTGGAGCCAGGGATTGGGGTTGGGGGTGGGGGGGGGGGTGGGAGGATGCAGCTTAATAAATTATGTGAAAGTAAAAAATAGAAATATTTAATTTTTTTAAATTTTAGGCAATGTGATGAAATCACAAGGCTTCTGATTTTTGTTAAGAGGGAAAAAAATATGTGTTCAAAGAAGTAAATAACTAGAAAAACAAGATATGTTTATTCTTTAAGAAAATATAAAAGACTGGACAATAAAACATACATTTCATTTCAGCTGAAAGCCTTCTTCAGCAGACAAAACATAAACAGGAAACAACAGATACTTTAAATAAAAACAGAACTAAAAACGTATGTTTTGGAACATCCCCATGAAGACATAACCTTGTGTTGTTTTAGTTTGTCAGTGCTTTGTTGGGGATTGCACTCCGATCCACCAATCGGACATGACACATTTCACAGCTTAGCCATTTATTAAAGTAAAGAGAAAATAAAGAGAAAGTAACTAAGCTGATGTCCTGTCCGTTCGTTCACCATACAAATACGCTACCATACATTAAAACTATATTAAAAAATGTTTGCCTCCCCCTTGAAAGTTTATTCGATTTTTTGCCCCCCCCCCTCCCCCCCAGAAAGTTTTCTGCTGGCGCCCATGAACACAAAAAACTTAATTTTTTTAATTAAAACTGAAAAAAACAATTTTAAATATAGGCCTTCTATACTAAAATTCATTTTTTTGAACATAAAATCACTGCATTTGATATGATTTTCTAAAAAAATATGAAGAATAATTGAGCAATTTTTCAAAATTTTTCAAATCATTATTATGAATGGTCCACAATGTTCTTTAAATTTTTGTGACTGCAATTCATAGAGAACTCTCAAAGGTGAAACCAATACCATGACCAATATTTTACGGTCCAGTGGTCACCACTCGGGGTGGGGGTGGGGGGGGGGGCGTGGACCTCTGTATTTTTTTGAACAAGACAAATGCTACTGGATTTAATATCGTTTAACCTGACAAATGCTATTGGATTTTAATGTGTTTGGAAGCCTTTACAACAACTTTTCATGAAGAACACTAACATGTCATAAAATATTGTATCTACTACATGGAGTAAGGCTACTGCTACATGCTAGAAATATGACAATTTTATTCCAATTTTGTACCTGTTTCTGTAGCACTACGGTCGACTGTTATAAACACAGATTGCTCAAGATCCTAAATAAAATCTCTAGATAAAACATTTTTTGAAATTTACAACAATAAACAAAAAACGTAATCAATATCTGTTACAGTTAAACAATGAAGAAACTGATGTATAGGCTAAATAAATGTGAGAAGGTGAAATCAGTTATTGAATCAAAAATTCAAATTTCCATTACTTGATAAATTACTTGGCTTGTTGTTAGCATTTAAAAAAAATAATATTAAAAATAAGTACAGAATCAGTGAGAAGAAAAAGTGAAATCATTTTTATGCTGTAATTATCTCTTTTTCCAAGTTAAATTTTGTCTAAATTGGGGGTGGGGGAAGGGGGGGCTTTCATTATTATTTTCTATAAGTGTTTTTTTTTTAAAATTCAATTAGCAGTAAATGGTCTTTTTGCCCTATGATCTTATCAAATGATTCAATTTTTTGTGCTCCTTGAAAACTCTGTTACAGTTTCCTGTAAATTGTTTTAGAAAGCTGACTTACACTACAAGCTTAGACAGTGATACAGCAACCAAAAGAATTGGGAGAGTAAAATAGAATGTGTGCATTTCTAAGTAAACAATCAAAGCTTTGGAGTGTTCATAAAATATTTTAATTTCAACACGAAAATCTCATTGAAGTCATCGGACTTTTTGATAACATCTCTCACTAACTTTCACTCATTTACCTCACATACTAATTCTTACAATTCTTAAAAGTAGCACTCTCAGAAATAAAATGCAACAGGAAGAAACACAGAACAAAAAACAAATATCCCTGCACCACTCATTTCTACCTCAGTAAATACTAGAAAAAGTTATGGTCTAAAAGACAAAAACCATGGATTAAGTGAGCAAATATTTTTCTCTTAACATGTGATGAAAAAGGGCAAATTCTTAAAATTCTTTCATCTTGCAAGGTAGGGGAAGAGAGAAGGAAGAAACAAAAAGTCGGGGAAATGTTCTATGTTATGATTATTGAAGCTGTTATTCTTAAGTAAAAAAAACAAATAGCGACTGACTAGCTTCGACTAAACATGGTGAGCGATGATTTTCACATCACATTGAAACATTTAAATCTCCACTATAGTTATGGCCAGGCATGTTCTATTTGATGTTTAAAATAACAATACTAATAAATAAAACAGCAACATTTACCTGGTTGGTCAATGATTTTTGGTATGAGTTAATGATGGCTATGATAAGGTGAAGGAATTGGTAGCTTCAGGAATATACCACCTTTTTCTTTAAAAGTTAAAATGGCATCCAATAAGAAGGGAGGTGTGGGTTTAAAAACTGCAGCAGAACCACCAATCAAAAATTGACTACAAGAATATCAATTTTTGTTAAGAGTGCTTTATGTTTTGAATTCATTTTTTTAAAAAGTATTGCCGTCTATTCATTTTTTAAAAAAAATTAATTTAGAATAACCTAAGTTCTTAAATGCACAAGCAAATTTATTTTGTGACATTTAACAAAAAAAAATAATAATGATTATGAGCTATCAAAATTTAATTCTTCTAGTTTCACAAATATTTTTGCTTATTTCTCCAATTATATTTGGAAAAGAATATGCATTCAAACAACTATAAACAAAAACTTAATGAAAAATAACTCATTAATGTTATAATATTATAACACCACTGTTCAACTTATTTATCATGAAAATAAAAAAAAGGTTTCAGTGTGCAAAAATTATTATTTTTTAAATCTTAGTGCTGCATTAAGAGAAGCATGCGTAATGCTTTAAATATTTGTATATATATGTACAATAGGAGCTCATCTATTCAGACTTATTGTGAACTGGTGAAGTCTGAATAATAAAAAATTTTTTAATATTTTTAACAAATAAATTTACACAATAGTGACAATAGAACTGTGTTCCATTTTATTCATCTAGGACGTTTGAAAAATAATTTCACATCTATTGTTTAAAATATTTTAAAATTACAAGACCAATCATAAAATTAGTAAAGCTAATTAACATTTTTATAAGAAAATTAAGAGAAATATTTCCAGACAAGGTACATAATTGTGCAGCATATTATCATACAAACCACCAATATTATCTTATCCTGACTTGTTCTTTTCTCAATGAGCCTCATGACAGTGTTGGTCAAACCTAATGTGTTGGTTATATCTAGAATACGCCGGTGTGCACCTTTAAGTGTCATGCGCTGCTCCCTGAGGTTGGTAATAATGCTGCCCCCGTGCCCGATGAGGTTGTCCAAATGCTTGCTTGACTCATTCAGTTTTGTGTGATGTTGAAGCGCAGGGTCAATCATGATGGCTGTGTCTTGTTCATTGGTGGTGAAAGTTCGAGCTAATAGGATTTCTCTTTCATTTTCCTCCTGTTGTTTCATATGCCTGAAAAAAGTATTTGTGCATTGAGTTAAACTACTAAAATCTGGAAATGAATGGTCTAACAATACACAAACAGCCTTGATTTACTGTAAAGAAAAATAAGAGACAACATTTCTGTTAAGTATACCTAGTATCGATAATAAAGCCCATATGTGGGTATATTCTTGCCTTCTTTTGAAAAAGATATGTTTTGTCTTATATATATATATTTATATATTTATTATTTTATTTTTTTTAAA
This sequence comes from Lymnaea stagnalis, assembly GCA_964033795.1. NCBI lineage: Eukaryota > Metazoa > Mollusca > Gastropoda > Lymnaeidae > Lymnaea > Lymnaea stagnalis. The sequence continues at coordinate 336,123 of CAXITT010000374.1, read as the reverse complement.
GAGGGGGGGGGGGGCGCTTGGGGCATTGCATTAAAACACTTCTTTACAAAAATTGTATATTGGACACTTCTGTAAGACAAAAATAGATCCAATAGATAAAATTTAACATCCAGAAATCAAAACCTTATGTTTTAAAGTGTGATTATTCGTATATATGTTTCTTGTTGGAAATCATAATAGACATTTAAAATAGAGGGTTGTTAACACTGTGCAGAAAAAAGAAATAAAGTTGTACAAATTAACTTTAATTATTTATTATTATAATTTATAATACTGTATTATGTCATTATGGCTACCTTCATTGTTCAAACCTATGATTCAGTGATTAAAATAACATACAATTTGATAGAAGTCCTACCAGTTAAGTTAAAGCTGCAGGAATAACTCCAGAATGTTAAAAACAAATATCGAACCATTCAGGTAAACCAAATAGTAATCTCTACCTTTTATGTTGCAACTGTCGCATTGAGCTATGAAGATGTTGACAATCATATTTTAACTGATCTACCCTCATTTTGGCATTGGCTCTTCGAGATGGTGGCTCTTTTGAAACCAAAATGTCAAGGCGTTCACAGTTGCTAAAAATATGATCAATCTGTGCTTGGACTTCATTCTCGATCATATGGGCATCATTAGTTCCAAACGCTCGTTCAAGACGAGCAAGATCTCCATGCACCTAAAAATAAAGGGTATACCTGTAAATATTACTGTTTCAGCTTTGAAAAGAGTATGGAATTTTAGTTACCTGGTAATCCTTAAATATATACATAGCTTACGGCCTAACTATGGGTCAAATTTACATACAAACTCAAAACTAAACATTATTAGCTGATACTGACAGTCATATTTAGCTATAAACCATAACCTATGGACCTACCTTTTTTTATTATTTTAGAGCTTAGGTGTTATTCATTGATATTTTTTCCTTTTCCCATCAATTAAATAGATTTATTACAACTATCAGAATTCTTTATCTCTTTGTCTTAAATTAAAAGTTTAAGTACCCGGTAAGGTCATAAGGACTTAACAAGTTAGACAATATGTGTGGAACACTTGCCCCAAATGCAGTTTCTAGCTTAGAGTGAATAAGATAATTTTAATTGTAGCCTCAGTCATATCATATCATAATCATATGCCTCTTGTTTACATTTAGATTCATCACAAAGGCCTATTAATTACCTATATTCTATATAATAAATAATTAATAATTAAAATATAACTAACACAAATTTATAAGCCCTAATAACATTGCCTATGCCAAAAAGTAATATTAATAAGTATGTATCTCTATATAGGTCTACATTCTAATTTAATCTCATACTCACATGCTAATTTAATTATGTTATGTGTAAATTTTGACTACGATTGCCACTGTTTTCTCAATGGCCGCCATCTTGGTTAACACATCACGTAAAGTAATCAATCCCTATGCCTAACCTGAACCCTAAATCGATCCCTTAAATAATTTAGTAAAAATAAACAAAGGGAAGTCACTCCCTGAAAAATAAGTCGTGGCAATCTTAACTAGGATTAGCTATGTTATGACTTTATGTAGTAGCCTAACAACCATTAACTAATTAATTATTATTTAATATTATTATTTCTAATTACTTGGTAATGGTAATAAACATAAATATTAAATAAAAGATGTAGGAAATACAACATTGTTTATCCTATTGCTGATAGTACTGTTGGAATTAAATTTTGGTTTTAAATTGTAGTTAAATGAAAGGCGGGTTTAGCTGAAGTTTAATTAGACTCAAGTTAGGCCTACTCAAAACTCAGACTCAAGTTCAAGATTGTGAGAAGTGTGCAGTTTAGTGTAGTCAGCGAGAGTGTGAAGACAATATTTTATTAAGTTTAAGTAGACCTATCCGCCGTAAAGAACCCCAGACCCCAGCAAAAGTCAAAAGTGGCAAAACAAATGTACAAACCTCCTGCAATAACTTGTTGGTTTGATGATATAACGTTTCCATGTCGATCAGCAAACGTTTAATTTCAGAATGTATGTAAACAGTCACCAATCTTCAAATGCTTTAATCTATTTAGTAGAACATCTGTTAACCGCTCTTTAAAATTGTGGTCAAAGTTTCTTGTCGTACGTGTCCCACAACATAGTGTCACTGCGTCAAATAATCAACTTCCGCTTTCGTTATTTAATAAATTCTATTTTTATCCGTCATCAAACTGTAATAACCCTGTTCAAGCTCAAGTTCCATAATTTTGTTGTGGGTATCTCCCTTAATACAAAAAAACCTGAGGATTTGAACAGTTATGTTGTGATTTCTTTCCACATCTCGTAATTATCTTTATGCGATTATAAGTTTTGAAACTCATAATTCAAATAACATTAATAACAATTATTAGTTATATGGAGTTCGGTTTTGGATATTGAGATTATTTTCCAATGATATATTGGGCTAGGCTATGTTTCGAAATTGTAATATTTTAACCTAGTTTAACTAGCTAATTTAAATTTAAGCAAAACTCTTTGAATCGTTAATCGAAATCCTAAGCCCTTGTTGGTACTTAATAAGTAGGCCTAATATCTAGTTAAAATCACTGGGTGGCTGGATGGCCTGTTGTTCTTAACTGAGTCAATTCCAAACTTGTGGGCTGGAGTTCAATCCCCAGTAGAAACTCATAAACACCACCTGCACCCCGGGTGGCTGGAGCTTGTTTACCCTGGCTGGCACCTCATCCCAGAGTAGGAGAAACTCTGAATTCAACCCCGTAGGTGGTACGACATTGACACAATGAGAACTCCAACGACTTCTAAGACACCACTGGTGCGAAAACAACATGACTGCAGTTTTTGTCTCAGAGACTAACTGATTTTACTATCATCTTAAACCTGCTTTTTTTTTTTTTTTTTTTTTTTTTTTTTTTTTTGCATTTGTACCGCACTTCGAGCCTTTGGGGATGAAGCGTGTTTTTTTACTATCATCTTATACCTGCTTTTTGTACCGCGCTTCGAGCCTTTGGGGATGAAGCGTGTTTTTTTACTATCATCTTAAACCTGCTTTTTGTACCGCGCTTCGAGTCTTTGGGGATGTTCATCTTAAACCTGCTTTTTGTACCGCGCTTCGAGCCTTTGGGGATGAAGCGTGTTTTTTTACTATCATCTTAAACCTGCTTTTTGTACCGCGCTTCGAGCCTTTGGGGATGAAGCGTGTTTTTTTACTATCATCTTAAACCTGCTTTTTGTACCGCGCTTCGAGCCTTTGGGGATGAAGCGTGTTTTTTTAAAATAAACTTATTATTATTATCAGCGGTACTCAACCTGTGGGTCGCGACCCATTTAGGGGTCGACCAACCCTTTCACAAGCGTCGCCTAAGATCATTGAAAAACACACATACTTTACAGTTAAGAACTTATGAAGTACCGGTATCAATGAAAATAACTTGAGGAACTGTATTAAAGTAAAGGGTCGCGGCATTAGGAAGGTTGAGAATCACTGGCCTTAGACGGATAAACCTTATCCCTTTCTTAATCGTGTCTTACTTTAGAGCGATATAATTACCATTAATACTTTACTGGGTTGTTGTTTTTTAAAACATCGACGCCAGCAAAAATATCCACGTTATCGAAATGAAAACAACAATAACTTATAACTCTTCTTCTGTTCGCTTTACCGGTGAAGGGTCTTGGGTAGTTATAGTTTACGGATTGCCGTAAGAGGGTCGTTCGCAAATTACGTCACGCTCGAGGGGGGTCGAGAATTTGTGACACTTTGTGACCGGGGGGGGGGTCACATTTTTTTTTTTAAATCTTAAATTTTCTAGTTTTGAAAAATCTTTATTTAATTAATTTTAAAAACATTAACTTGAGGTCGAAATTGCCTCATGTATTATATGTACCGTGAAGCGCTCAGTCGCTCACACTTTCTGCGCATATCGAAAAATGACGCAAAAAAACTGTTGTGGCCATTTTACATTCGGCTCGGGGAGGACTTCATTGTTTTGCGTTTTACGTCACAGTTTTGTAATAATACTACATCTTCATCCATTATGGGGAAATGTTAAAGAATAAAATAAAATCTTAGTTTAGTTATGAAAAGTTTATTTCTGTTTTGAATTTTTGTTAGGTGTGACGTGACACTAACGGATTTACTGCGCTAAATAATGGTCCTTGAAACGAGATGCAGCAAGTGCGTTTGGTGCGTAATATTTTATTTTGTTTCACGGGGAAAAGCTGGTGTGATAAAGCTGTGGTGCAAACATGATTGGGACCATTAGCGTGTTAATATGGCTCAGGGGCTGTGGCGTACGGGGATTGGGGGGGTAGCACTAATTTGGGAATCTTACAAAGGGGTTTACTTGAATGCATGTTTTGACAAGTAATTTTAGTAGACAGGAGCCTTTAGGATGGCCGCATCGTTTCCCATACCGTTGCACACATATTCCAGGACTTGGTTGCAGCAACGTAGCCTATCGGAATCAGAATGAGTTTTTAGAATGACAATGAACGCCAGCGACGTCATGTGCCATCAGAACGATCTTTTAATGAATATTCCCGCTAAGCCATTCACAATTCACACGACCCCATTTTGCAATCTGATTGATTGCGATACATAATTAATTCTAAAATTTGGCGCATTTATATTAGAGATTATAAATGGTGCCTACGTCACTTTCTATGTCTTGCCAGACACTCGATACTCTTCTGATGCCTCTGACAGTTAGCTTATAAATTATATGTTGTTCGTCCGTCGAAGTCGACAAGGACCATCGAATCATCCGGTTAGGGGCGGGCGGAGGGGGGGGGTGGGATTACGGTGAGCTCTTAGGTGGCTTGTTAGACCGATCCTTGCTCGGAATAATCTATGACACCGTGGGCATGGAATAGTTGCTTCAGACGATGACCTAATGTTGCTCTTTCGAACAAGCCTGCGTGTCTCAGCTGTGGTTATTCTCTTAGCTTCATGGGATTTAGCCCCCTTCTTGACAGCAGCTCTCCATCTGGCTCTGTCCTGGGCTGTCTGCTCCCATTGAGTAGGGTTTATGCTGAAGGCCTTTAGTGCATAGTTGGATGACTGATGACTTGCGCGGGTGACTTTTTTTAAAGTGAGCAAGAGTTGCGCAGCGTCAACCTCACTCTCTCGTCCGGACCCACCGTGTCCAGTGGCAAGACTATGTCAAGACGACCAGAAATGGGTACGGATGCAGTGGATAAATTATAAAGAGTGCACGTCAAAATAAGACAATAATAATAATTTAAAAAAAAACAACAGAAGTCACATTTTAACTGTTGAATGTTTATTTAAGCTCGTAGTGTATGCTTATTTGTAAAAATGAAAATCATGTGGGGAAAACATTAGTAGGCCTACATATAAATCACATTCACTTTTTGGAATAATTTTTTTTTAAAGTTTATGGATAAATGAGAGTATTAGACGTGTGCAAAAATGTCATTTTAACCTAAAACGTGTAGCATATTTACAAACCTACAAAACAATCGTGTTGATAAAAGTGAAATCCAAGAAAGAAAGACGACTCTGTCAGTCTGGTTTTACTGTCATTAACAAAAAGTGTGTGGGGGCGGGGGGGAGGGGGAGAAACAAAAAGCGGGGGGGGGGGGGGTTTTTCTAAAAGATTAAAAGGCCTTTTTAACTTTAATAATTTTTTGGGAAAAATTGATAATCTTTTTAGCTTTTTTTTTTTTTTTTTTTTTTTTTTTTTTAAAGGAATAACCGTAGTAAATTTTTTTTAGTAAATGTTGAACATGTTCAGTGTTTTTGAACACAGCAGGAGATAAAAAGTTATTTAAAAAATCGTGATATTAAAAGGACATTGTGATGATCGGTTAAAAAAAAAAATGAATAAACGTGTCATTTTAATATTTGTCAAACAACCAATCAGCTAATTAGCCAATCAGCCAATCAGCCAATCAGCTAATTAATTCTGTTAGTTTTGAGGTGTGTTTTTTTAATTCTTTGATATCCGAATGCACAATTAGTCCCGCCATTGCGCACGGAAGTGACGAGCATCATTCCCGGCCAAGGGCAGCAAGCCGTGTTGTCGGTCTCGCTGCACAGTCTCGCTGTGTGCCTTTCTGCTCGTCTGCGTGATATGCAACTGCTGCACCGTTCGCACTTTCCCTCATTGGAGAAATAGCCGTCTGCACAGCCGATGATCGTGTCCATTGTCGTGTTGCATTCTTTTATCAGAATCTGGTGACTCGCCTGGTCCGGAAATTTGCATTTGACGCATTCGACATTTTGGTGGTTGTCGTGTGGAAGGAAAAAACCAGGCATGCAATCAACGCACGACGGTTGATCAGAATTGCCGTGCTCAAGGCGCTGTCCTCTGTGGCAGACGAATCGTGACGTCTCCACACATCTGGTATCGTTCAACGCCATGCCAGGTTTCGGGCAGCAAACCGTGTCAGATCTCTCAGCGCACCTCCTGGCAACGTACATGTTTCTTCCCGCACAGTCTGTGCAAATGGTACAATCCGAGTAGTCCACGTTCAAATGTTCGCGGAAGTAATTATTCTTACAACCAATGACTGTGTTCGACGTTTTTGTACAATTCTTGATGGTTATCTCATGCAGGTACACTTTGGCGTGGCTGCAAGGGAAACAGTTGATGTTAGCGTGATTGTCATCGATCATGTAAGTTCCTTCTTGACAAGGCAAACATCGCCGGGGTCTAGAGCTGTTCAAATACTGACCCCGATGGCACACGTAGTGGCAACTGGTGCCAATCGCGAGGAATGAGAAAATAAGGAGACTCGTTTTAGGATCCATTTTGTTTTCATATATTTCAAGGTGGTCGCACGATAGCTCACGCAAAGTCAACACCCAAGCCTTGTCTAAATGGATCTGTCTTAACTTCAGGTCGCTCGTGGTCAGGGGCTGTGCTCACTGTATACTAATTGTAGTGACGTACGGTGGTCCGTTCACAGGTGCAGTCACTCTGTACAAAGGAAATATATATGTGTAAGAGTAACTTACAGCCCAGATGAATAAAAGATATTGTACTCCTAATTTTAAAAAATTTAAAGAAACTGTTTTGAAATGTATTGTAATTAGAGCCATATTTCGACCCGTGCGTCTTGTCACACTCGCATGCCGTGATGAGGAAATAGCGTGCCGTTAGTATGTTAAAACACTCCAAGCGTGTCCATTGGAGACAGTGGCGTAGGAAGGGCTGCGGAAGGGGGGGAGAGGAGGTCCACCCCGGGCAGCCCTTAAAAAGATATATATTGTGGGGTGGCATTTTTGGCCAATCGCAGAGGCGGTTTCATGGAAGGGGGGGGGGCCAAAAAATTTTTTACCCGCCAGGTGCAGCTACGCCACTGACTGGAGATGAAAACCAAAAAAAAAAAAAGTTTAAGAATTAAAAAAAAAAATTGTTTTAAAAAATCAAACTTTCTCTTAAAGATGAGTTAAAGCACACACTAACTTTCTCTTAAAGATGAGTTAAAGCACACACTCACTTTCTCTTAAAGATGAGTTAAAGCACACACTCACTTTCTCTTAAAGATGAGTTAAAGCACACACT
>CAXITT010000374.1:298354-321758 GCA_964033795.1 Lymnaea stagnalis | reverse complement strand
GGGGGGGGGGGGGGTGGGTTGCTAAATGGGAGTTGTTACGGAATGTTAGAATAAAGTCGCTTTGAATTGACATATATATATATATATATATATATATGTATATACACACATAGTAATAATATGTATAGACATACATTTATAAATATACAATTTTTGTAAAATAGTAAATATATGTGTGTGTGTGTGCACATAGGCCCTATACATATATAGGCCTACACACACTCATATTTACTATCATACAAAAATTACTTGAGAACAACATATCTCTAAGTTTTAAGCATTATTTTAAAAAAATAATAACTCAACAGGTGTTAAATGAAAAAAAAGGGCTTTAATTCTCATCAGCAACATTTTTTTTGTTTGTTTTCCTTCTAAAATGTAGAGTTGGTCATTGATAATTGTACACAATCTGATAAAAGCAAGCGCCCATCACAGCAGGTGGTAAATGAACAGCAACAAGCAACACATGAATTTGAAAAAGAAACGCACACACAAGAAATATAGAGCGAGAGATAAAATGCATAAACTGCCATTTGTAGGGACACGTCAGTCACATCATGGAAAAAGTGGCAAATCTTTAGTGGCACGGATGATGCACGGTAAAACAATTGAAATAAACTAATATAGATATTCGAAGCCATTAATAAAATGTCAGCTGCTGCGAAAGATATAATGCTGCAAAAAAAAACATAATCATTGAACATCAGCGAATTATTATTATGACATGGAATAGTAGTTTTTCTAATCTTTGTTTTCTACTGCGGCTACTTGGAAGAAGGAGGATTATTTTATCAACTTTGAGGGGAAAGTTAAATCCCCTGCTTGATTTATTATTTGTTTTGGAGAAACCTATCTAAAAACAGAATTAATGAGAAATTACAGGGATGACTTTTACGATAGTGGAGCTGTAATTTTAAAAAAAAAAAAAATTAAATATTAAACAATAAGAATTAAAAAAACTACATACAAATGCCGGAACCATCCATAGTGTATCTTTATGGCGTAACAGTATAGATAATTATTTTACTTATAACTGTATTAAGATATTAAAATTTTCATAACACTCTGTGTTCGTTTTAAATAATTAAAATCCATTTTTTTTGTTGTGGATATCACCCCAGAGCAAAGGGGGTTGTCAAGCCAAAACATATTTTGGTCACAAGCATTCATCTGAATTGTCAAATTGTAAAGATAAACATTTCAATAAATTGAGTAAGGGAAAAAATAGATTTTGATACACAAATATTCAAATTGTTTTTCATCTTTCATTGATAACAAGCCTGTCACATGCCACAGTTTTTGGAGTCAGAATTGTAACATATTATTATCTGACTCCATACAATCCTGGCATGCACATGTGTCAGCTTCCAATCCCCCGCCAATACACACATACTCTGTACAAATACCCCTGTTACTTTAATCCGGGATACACATCCCAAAAATAAAACCAACTAATCCCTGGTACACACTGTCCCAATTATACACATCCCATGACACACTTCCCTGATACGAAAGTTTTTCACACATAATCCTTGCAAAAACACCTCCAGTTCAACAAAAATTCCTGATACACATCTCTCAGGTACATACAGCTCAGGTACAGACCACTTCACAAATCTGTGATACAACATACCTTGTGCACACGTCCACGGTACATGCACATTTCTAGTACATGCATATCTCTAGTACATGCACATCTCTAGTACATGCACATCTCTGGTACATGCACCTCTCTTGTTCATGTACATCTCTGGTACACACATCACTAGTACAGTCATCATTGGTACACATACACCTGAAACTGATACAGGTACACTCCTTACTGGTACACTCACTCCTGGTATGCTCCCTCCTGGTATGCTCAATCCTAGAATGCTCATTCCTGGTACACTCACCGCTGGTACACTCACTCCTGGTACGCTCACTTCTGGTACGCTCACCGCTGGTACACTCGCTCCTGGTACCCTTATTCTTGGTATGCTCATTCCTGGCACATTCATTCCACATACACACAAACCAGATACAATCATTCCTGGTACACTCATTCCAGGTTAACACGCACCCAGTTTACACTCCATTGATTAGCGCCATTGTAAATGTACAGACTTCAGACTTTGTTTTTAGCATGGGTGGGAATGATCAAACATGTAACATTATTACTATTTTTTTTTACAAAGATTTAAAAAAAAAAAAAAAATCAAAATAAAAAAAAAAAAAAACTGCCATTTTTCAAAATAAAAAATTATAAGAAAAAAAAATTCCATTGATTAGGGCCATTGTAAATGTACAGACTTCAGACTTTGTTTTTAGAATGGGTGGGAATAATCAAACATGTAACATTATTACTATTTTTTTTTACAAAGATTTAAAAAAAAAAAAAAAATCAAAATGAAAGAAAGAAAAAACTGCCATTTTTCAATATAACAAATTATAAGAGACAAAACTAGTGTTACCAATGTAAATGTTGCTTCTGAGCGGCTAAGTCTGATAAACATCTAAGGTGCCTACATAACCCCGTTCCCCAAGATCTTTGCCTTCCTTTACATATTTGTTATATTTATCAAACCCTCAGCATTTATATGGTAACCTAGTTCTGAGGGAAAAAAAAGGGATATCTTTTAGGTGGTGTCTCCAAGAGACACTTTGAAAAACACTTATTCACCAATATCCAGGTGAAGTCAGCTCTGTAACTTCTTGCTGGACAGAGTACCATGACTTAATTGATAACCGACTTCTGTTTTCTTTATCGTGATGCCATTTCAGGTCACATTCATATTACAGGAACACAGAAGAAGAAAAAAGTACATTATTATTATCTTTGGCTTATTGTATGCAATAATTGTGGTAACTATAAAAACAAACTATGACAAATGTAAATAAGTCTACAAAATATTTCAAGTAGACTGCTCTGCATCCCATGATAACTCATAGAAGAATAAATTATTTTAAAAAAGTAGAATTCACATGAGAATAAAGGGAATAAATAAAATTTGGTAAACCATTTTTCTGTTAAAACAATACGAATAGCAATAACTGCACAACAACCTGAAGAAATATTAGACTTTCATGAAAAACTGGTAAGATCATTGAAATAACAAATTATGCTTGCTATTTTGTTCTTTTTTAAAAAAGAAATCAACAGCTTATAACCCATTTTAACATCTGAAATATTAATTTAATCTATATTATATATTATTTTATGGGGGGTGGGGGTGGGGGTGGTGGGGGGGTGTTGTTGGTATTATTTTAAAGAAGATTGTTTTTTTCTTCTCTCTAGACCACCAAATACTCATCAAAATCAAACCAAGGAGAACATTTAAAAAAAAAAATTGTTGGTGGAATTATTTTAAAGAAGATTGTTTTTTTCTTCTCTCTAGACCACCAAATACTCATCAAAATCAAACCAAGGAGAACATTTAAAAAAAAAAAAAGAGCATTGACTGTATAATTCAGGGATGACCAACTTTCTTCGTGAAGGGGGCGATGTAAGGAGGTTAATTTTTTTTGAGGGGACGCCATGATATTTTTCCTATTCAAGTATTCAATTTGAAAATAAATATTTGAATTTTTTTTTTTTTTTTATAATATGCTGTGATTACTTAATCATTACAGGTGACATTTTGAACATTTTACACAGCGTTTATTAATTTTCAAAGGCTGGACTTCAAAAGATAATCATTAACAATCATGCTGGCCGGATTAAATGTTTCAGCGGGCCGTGTGTGCCATAAGTAGTTGCCCAAGCCCGGACTAAACTTACGTAATATGCATAAGCTAAAGATTTTCAGATATAAAACAAACAAAAAATGTAAATTTTACAAAATTATATCTATTGGGAGTATCTTCTGTTCTGTTCCAAGAGTTGTGAGTCGGGACTAAAAGGGTTAATAGTGAAATAACATGTAAAAACAGCCTTCTTGGGCATGCCACAGCCATTGAATAAATAGATTGGACAGAAAAATGTTACTTATTGATTTTTAAAAAAAAATGAAATAGACTCTTGCTCTGACAAAATTTCACATTCAGCTCAAAAGAATACCTCGTCAAAAGAATACCATTCGCCCATGATCTCATTAGCTGAAATATTTCCTCACTAACCTTTTACAATCAAAACCACAATTGGTAACCGTTTTTTAAATGTAAAAAAAAAATACTGTCCATTAAAAAACATTATTCTGTAATCATCGATGAAACTTGGAACATGTCAAATGCAGCCACTGAGACGAGCAACAAATATCACTGTGAGAGATAGAAAATAAGAGTAATATCTGGAACACAAGAAACTGTATAATATAAAGAAAAGTGCTAACCGTAAAGTGTATAACTCAACACATTCAGGCTTACACTGCCTTACCAAGGACCGGAGAGTAACAACAACAAAACAAAAAACAGACCCCAAAAAAAAAAAAAAAATGAGATTACAAAATTAAAGATCATTTTTATAGCACAACAAATCTGGCAACAAAACAGAACTAAAAACAGTCTGCTCATTTTATGTCTATTCTCCCAAAAAGTTTGTTTCCTGAACCCCCTCAACATTTCCAGTTAGTTTCTAACATAAACTTAAAATATATCTTTTTAAATGAAAGCCAACTCCACAAATTCATACCTCTCTCTGCCATGCTCTATATAGATATAGATATATATTTGAGCACTGAATTATTCTCACAAGTCTCTCTAGTTTTTGATTAAAGAGTAACGTTAGAACCCTCAAATAAACTTAAAGAGTTTTTAAATGTATTTAACTACATTGTGACATTGTAACACAAAAGAAAAAAACTGAAGCTGGATGGGGAAATATTCTGGCATTATGTAAATGCAGACAGCTATTACCTCTCTTTAGTTGAGAGCATCCTATTTTATCAATCAAATGTAGTATGTTTGTCTGACCAGCATAGCTTTGACTTTGACAGAGCAGCCTACTTTGTCAATCAAACACAGTGAGTTTGTCTGACCAACATAATCAGACCAGAATAGCTATCTACATAACTTAGAGACCCAAGAACAAAACAACAAAGACTGAATTGATTTCCGTGCAAATAATGGTTTGTCGTAAATTCCTCGGAAGACACACTAAATCCTGATAAGAATTATGGCAAGCATAAAAACTCTTTACTTTAAATAAGCGTTTGTTTGCAAGGGTTTTTCCCATACAACACTCGAGTCATGACAGTGTAAAACAGTAGCTCATTTTCACAAGAAACATAAAAACTAATGGCTTTTCAAGATTATATGGCCAACACCATTCGCCAATGATTAAATAAATTAGCTCATATGATGCTTAGGTTTGTTTGCTAGTACTAACAAATATAATGCTTTAACAATGGCAAGATGGTTGACAGCTATAAATAGATATAAGATCAATCAGCACAAAATCCTGGCCAACTGCCATCAAAGTCATCAAGAACACTGGCAAATGAAACAGTACAGCAGTCTTGGTGAAAAGTTACACAAATCCTGATATAATTATTGTATCTTTATCTCCCTTTCATCATAACGGTGCGGGTAACATATATATATGTATATATTTTTACATATATATATATACCCACACAAATATATTAACATCATGTCAAAGTATGTCAAAGTACCAGTTGCCATGGAGTTCCTGAAAATAATGAAAGGGGAGGTCAGCATCAATCTACAAACTGCGTCTAAACAATTAATCATCAGCAATATATGTATCGTATATTCAAAAATGTATTCATATCCCTGCATGAAACTACCTATGCCCCTAATCCTCTAACTGACCCAGAACCACCAAAGCAGACCGAGAATTCACCTTTCTTAATTTGGCATCATAGTGCAGTCTACCTTCTCTTAAAATTTCAGGACACCACTCACTGCCATGCAGAAAGACAAAAAAAAAAAGGAAGTACCTGATTTTGTTAAACTGAAAAAATCCTCTAACAAAAGGACATAATATGTATGAAGCATGATTTTTATCACTCAACTGCCATTCTGTGTACTCTTTCTCACATACATTTTCCCTTTTTTTAAAACTTTATTTTAAAGAAAATTATATGTGCTGCGGATGAAGAGATCTTTGTTTGCTGTGCTTGACTGCTGGAACAAAAAAAATGTACATGCAATACTGGTATTAAATAACATCAAGATTTAATAATATAATGAAGAACTAATTGTTCCTTCAATGCCTTGTGAAAGATCGGTACACTTTTCAATTTTTTCTTTTTACTTCATCAAGGTCGGCGAGTACTTCCCCGTAGAAGCATCTTCGTAGGAAGGTGGCGGCACGGACAGATCATAAGTTGCATTGCTGACATTGTCGGCGGTTGCTGAAAGCCCAGGTTCCGGTACTGCTGCACTGCTCCCCACCCCATCAATCATCCCATAGTATGTCAAAGTCTGGCCCCCTGTGTCTAAAAACCCTGCCATCCGAGGTGAACCGCTGTACACGCCCGCTGGGTTATTCCCCCTGTTCCTGAAGGGAGACCCGTGACCACTGCTGCCGTCTCTTGGAGAGTTCCTGCCGCTGGTGTACGGGGATCGCCTGCTGCGGCTGCTTCCCCGGGATCGTCGGTCGTCCTCTAAATGTTGGGAGAGGTAACTCTGAATGAGAGCTGATGATGTCATTGAAGGAGCAGGGGCCAGCGGGTAGACAGGGAAGATTTCCCCACTGGGCGGATGAAGTATTCCATGTTCATCAATGTTCCCAGCATAGAACACACCAGACGGGTCTTGCGCGAACAGGGCACTGCTGTGAACAAAATGGGGCTCTGCCATTCGGAAATCCTGCAACCGAGCAGACTCCTCCCTCTCAGAACTGTACCCCGAACACCCGTCATCAGCAGCTCCATGAAGAATCTTTGAGTTCAGAAGTGTAGCTGGGTTTGGCGGCATGAACTCCACGTTTCTCAAATCCCCAGCCGGGTGCCGCACTCTGCCCCGCCTTCTCTGTTGGTCGGAAGCAAATGTAGATTGCTGGTCCGCCAAGGCCTGCATGTCTATCCCAGTGGGCTCATGGAAAGCCAGCTGATTGTGCCCATTGCCCACATGTTGTATGATGAGTCCCTGGCTGGATTGATCCAGCATAGCCATCCTCATCTCTGCTGGCCTGGAGCCTGCATTGCCAGAGTTCTGACGATCCTGTGGGTTGGACGAGTTGACATGGTAAAGTAAATTGCAGAGTTCCGTTTGTTTGAAGAATTAGTCTATCAGTATAGGAAAGCAATTCAATTAAATGGCTTGTTATTACTGTACTCCTCTCTTAACTATCCTGATCTGTTAGGCAGTGGTGGCCCACCCATTAAAAGACATCCAGTGGTTGTTAAGTGTTTGATAAGATTTAATTTGTAAGTTGTAGGACAACATAGGGAACTGTGGGGGGACAACATAGGGACCTGTGGTAGGACAATATAGGGACCTGTGGTAGGACAATATAGGGACCTGTTGTCTAAGTTAAATGCTACACGTAACTTCCATGTGGGTGTCATAGGGTTTCCCAATCTTTTTTTCACTCTGCACCCCTACGAATTATTAGACTGTCTCTGAACCCCTACAAATAGTTTAACTGATTCTCCCAAGTGGGAACAAAGGGTTGATATTTTCACCAGGTACCGAATCTGAGCTTTTAGGGACTACTATTTCTTTATATATATTTTTTTTATATTGTTCTGATTCATCACGAGTACATTTTTTCCTAAATTACAAATTAATGGTGTAAAATTTTTTTTTTTACATAAATCGGACCTTTAAAGGAGCAATTTTCAATTAAAAGTTTTGATTTATTCATTTGAGAAGAATGTAAAGATGTTAGAATGTGTGCGCAGCTAAAGGGGATTATTCAGGAATTTTTCTCGTTGATATAAAGTTAGAAGTAGAGTTTTATTTAGTGCAAAAACTATGGGGTGCTGTTGTCTGTTTAATTTATTGCTAAATCTATGGGGTGCTGTTGTTTTCTTCTTCTGTGTTTAGCTGTAGGATGAACTCCAATCAACAAGTAGTTTGAAAGTGACATATTTTAGCATGCAAAGCCATCCAGCCACTCATTTTAACACACTAGCTTATTGAATATCTTTAAAATTTGAACATTAAAAAATAAATCTTCAGATCCGCATGGGTAGAAATAGTATTTACCGAGGGGGATATTTGAAAAAGAAAATGGGGATATTCGACTGGGGCCAATGTATGAGGCGACATCCTGTTGCTTCTTATCTCCCATCCCCTACAAAAGTTACTGGAAAAAAAAAACACGGTTTTTTTTTGCTCTAAGAAAAAGAAATGAAGAACTTATAAAATAAATTGTTGACTAATTACATAATTATATCATGTTCTTGAAGAATGCTGAATTTTTAAAAAAATATTCAAACATAACTTTAAATTCAATTTTATAAATATTTTCATTGCACCTTCTGAAATTCACCCTCGCACCCCAGGTCAGGACACCCTGATTATAGGATGTAGGACTTCTGTACAATAAAAAAAAAGTTAATTCAGCTATGAATTTCAATACAGCAGTGTTCTCAGCACTCCCCCCCCCCTAAACAACATGTAAATCTATTACTCAAAGCCTGTGGTCCTTGGGTTACAATCATTTATTCTTAGACAATGAGCAAGAAAACAATTTAGCTAATTTTATAGTGAGAAGCCCCTGATATAATAATAATTTCTATTTCCCCACCAACGCGAGCTCTTCTTTTCAGCCCGGCCGAGGCATTTTGAATGTTTGTACACCAAATGTGAATCGCGACTCACCTGATGGGAATATTTACACCTACGGTAAACAAAAGCAAAAAGCACACAGTAGATTAACACCGCCGGGATCACAATGCCGACAATAGCGCCAACACCTGAACAGACAGGCATAGAAATAAAGAGAATAAAGTGAAATCGGTGGGTTCATGCTGAGAATAACCATGTTCAAAAATGTCAGCCGATTCTAAATGTTTTAATCCAATGTTTAATTTATGATGTTACAGAATTTTGTATGTCAAATGACGGAAAAGGGATTCAACAAATGAATATTGAAAATGGATCTGTAAAAACTATCCAGCAGTTAGAACATTTAAATGCAGGAAATGAAAAGTTTTGCCTGGAGTTCCCCCAAACTCTGTTAAAACTTGTGAAATGATTGTGAAATTTTAACAATTACAGTGTATGTTGTGAACTTAACCTTTTTCGCATTAAAAAAAATAAATAAAAATTTTTACACTTCCACCATGATCCATCACTTAAACTTTTTACATTTACAACATATTCGGTCACTTTAAATAGACAAACTTATTAATAACAGAATAAGACAATTTCAGCAAAGGGACTTACCCATTTTTTTTGAAGGCTTGTATGACTCTTTGCCACCCCCTGTTTAAAAAAAATATTTAATATCATTTTTGTATATGGACAGTGAAATGGTAAAATATTTTAGTTTTAGTCAATTAATGGAAAATAAAATTAAAGGTTAAGATTGCACTTAAGAAAATGATTTTAATTCAAATATATCTGTAGTTTGTAGGGGTTTTTTTTTTGGCTTTAAAATGCTCTTGTAAAAGTCTGATCCATTTGCTTTTCTTTTCTTGTTTTTAACCATATGCTCCCACCACATTTTTAGGCAATTAATTTCTGATTCACACCCAACTTAAAATTATTTTTTTAGAACATATTTCGCATGGAAACATTGAAATCTACACATAGACTCACTGTGAAGGCCAACAAACCATCTACACATAGACTCACTGTCAAGGCTAACAAAAAAATCTACACAGAGACTCCTATCAAGGCCGACAAACCAAGCACTCATAGACTCACTGTCAAGGCTAACACACTACACAGACACTGACTGTCAAGGCAACACACTAAACAGGGACTGACTGTCAAGGCTAACACACTACACATAGACTTGCTGTCAAGGCCAACACACCAACTACACAGGGACTCACTGTCAAGGCCAACACACCAACTTACACAGGGACTCACTGTCAAGGCCAACACACCAACTACACAGGGACTCACTGTCAAGGCCAACACACCAACTACACAGGGACTCACTGTCAAGGCTCACAAACTTGAGCTGGAAACCTTTGTAATTCCTGTCGTTGATGTTGTTGGTTTGGAACACCATGAGCACTGTGCTGCCTGAACTCTCAAAGCTTGGTGTCTCTCTACCACAGAACTCTCCCAGGACTGAATCATCGGTGGTTGGACCTAAAAATAGAATTTGACCGACAAAGTATTTCTCGCACCAACAATTGTTTAATAAAAATTTACAATTGCAATTTAAAACAATAAAAACATAAAAGAAGAATTTTTTTTTATATAAAGAAGCACTATATAAGTAAGTATAGTAGTCTTGCTGGTTATGTTGAGTAGACCAATATTTTTATATCTTTCTAAATTGATGAATAGAAAGCTGCACATAGAATCCAATGTGCGAGAGCAGTTCTACTTACGGCAAAGGTTTACTCAACATTACTCAATGAAACACTGCCTCTACTAATCGAATAAGTAATTGTTACAAAAGTGATTTGGCAAATCATTAACATGCTCACCCATGTTACAATATATAGCTTTTTTCTGCTCAAGCGTTGAAAAAAAAAATATATATATATTGTAACCTACGCAAATAATAACCAATAAAAATCAGTATTTTTACAAATTGTGTTTTAAAAATATCCTTGGCAAGATTATGAGCAGCTAAACAGTTTTAAAAGTCAGGAAAGCTTAAACATTTTCTTAAGGAATTGGAAGACTCACCATCATAGAAGACAACCCTGTCCAGACAAATATTGTTGTTGTCTCTGGGTTCCATGTCCGAGTCTGTCACATCAATTTTTAGGCTATCCATCTGATAGGCGGCCCTGAATAGCACTCTGCAGTTGTTGTTACTGTTGAGAAGGAAACACAGGAAATAACTCATGAGGAAAAATCATGGTAAAAAAGAACACTTAAAAAAACTGAAACAAATTTTGTCAACATTATGAAATTTCAATTAGCCAGGCAGATGCTACATTTCAACCACACATCGGCAGATGCTACATTTCAACCACACATAGGCAGATGCCCCATTTCAATAATACATAGGCAGATGCTACATTTCAATTATACATAGGCAGATGCTACATTTCAAACATACATAGGCAGATGCTACAATTCAACCAGAAATCGGCAATGCTACATTTCAATTATACATTGGCAGATGCTACATTTCAACCATATACAGGCGGATGATACATTTCAACCACACTTAGGCAGATGCTTTATTTCAAACACACATTTAAAAAAAATAAATCTGGATAAAAGTGGGTGACTTGCTCAACATAGCCCAATGAGTATTTAGATAAATGAGCCTCGTGATATGGGGATGATGGTGAAGTAATTTAAATGGACTTTAGTTTGGAGGACCTCCAGAAATTTATCTTCACTGCAGCACAAACTGGTGACAAATTAATTGATTACTAGTTATAGCTCGACAAAAATTGGCGACAGCAATGAATGAACTTCCCATCTACTAAAATTACTTGACAAAACATGAACTCAAGGAACGCACATTTAAGAATCCCAATTTTTACTTCACCCCTTCCCCCCCATGATACGCCACTGCACACTTTTTACTTCACGTCCATGTATATTATTAATATTCTGATGTCCTGACCACTTTTAAACCGAATATTTATTACACCATATTTAAATTGAGACGATTTTATTTTCCATAGAGAAAAAAAAATATTACGCACCAAACGCAGCTGTGTTATTTTTTTTTAAAAATCATTTAGCGTAGTTATTGGGACTTATATTTTGTGTGCTATCTGGAAATGGAAGCAGGTACACCAAAAACAAAATATATGAAAGAGATTGTTCTTATTTGATTTTTTTTTAATGGGGGGGTGTGTGTGTGTGTCTTTGTGTGTGTTGGGCATATACACTGGCCTTGCCTAATTTTTGAGTAGCACTGATTTAAATGGAACAAATAGTTCCCCCAGATGTACTAAGATACTGGGGTAGTCCCTTCAAAGACTGCCCTTGCTGGACTCTTGGCCTTGCAGCTCTCTCATTTTTTATACCGATCTTCGTGGCTTTTGCCAGACACAAGGTGCGATATGAAGGTCCTCCAATGGGTTTGGTAACACGGTGGGATACAAATAAGACATAAACCCTTGATCTTAGCCAAAAGGCAGAGAAGTGATCGGATGATTTCTGGGCTTCTTCAGACAAACTCAACAAATATGTTTATTTCTATACTTATTTTAAGATAAAATGGCACAAAGCTACTAACTTTTTATACCCTGTCGAGTGAGTGAACCCTGGAGAAGAGTAATGTGCAGTATCTGTTGTGGAGCCAGTTAATTCCTCCTGCCTGATGCAAAACCCATCTGCAACAAAAAAAAAAAAAGGGAATTGATGATGATGTTTCAGCACACATTTATACAACAAGGCAAGAGCTATGTAAATATTGGGTCATGTAACCCTCACCATTATCAAGAGTAGTGATTAGGGTATGGGCAGTGTCTTCAAAGGGAAATAATTCTGAATTTTGAGGTAGTTTCCCTTCCTTCTCTGCCCCAATTGCATCATACTTTTGTCACAAGTGTTTGTTTGTTTTTTTTTCTGATAAAATCCGGAATGTAGTTTGAGATGGATGTTGATACAAATTTTGATAACATACAAAAATGTGATATATCTTTCTTGAAGTTAATCTATGATACATAAAATGAAGTGTAAACATTAAATGGCCTAAATTGTTATCATTGTAAGAAAATGTGTATACTTCTGTCATTTGATTGGTCAAATAAAGAGTCAAAACTTTCCTGTGCCCCCACCAATTGTTATGTTTTATGCCCCTCCTCATTCGAAGTAGATGATTTTTTAAAAATTTTTGTTCCAAATTACAGCTCTGATAAGTTTTTAAAAATCAAAATTGTACACATATAGGGAAAACTTGGGCTACATTTCAGCATCTAATGCAAAGCTTAAAAAGCTATTAGCAAATTTCAAAATAGCAAATAATCTTTTTAAGGTAGGTACTAATTTAACAACGCGCTAAGAATAATAATGCTGGATTGTTACATATAAGTCAGCACAGTCAAGTATTGGTCCTGAGAGTTTTAAATATCATTTTCAAAGGAACTACAGCCCCTAGAGAGCTCTGGCCTAATACACCACTTCCATCCACTGGAATCAATCCATGGGCTTTTGCCTCTGTTCCTGAACAACCAGCTCATGTAAAGCTGTCTTCTTATCCTTTTTCAGCCTCAATCTGTGGATGACCTTGGTTTCTGTCTGTGCACCAATTTTACTCCATTGTACTCTCGAGGTGTTTACTGCAATGGAGTATTCCTTTTTTCATTGCCCCCACTATGGTTGAGATTAATGACTTAATCCCAAATTTACATCTGTTAAAAATTTTGCTGATCACTATTCCAGTACAGTACAGTGCAACTTTCCAAAATATTTGGGACCAGTAAATAACTAGATTTTACTTGGATTGTGCAACATGGCTCCAAATTTTTGTCCTTTGTCTGTGCGCCAATGCTCATTGCCATGCTAAATGCATACAATAAAAATATTTAAAAAGACAGGGGCAGTCCAAAAAACCATCGTTTCTGAAAATCAGACTTCAGAAATTTACACTCTACTTTTTGGCAAGGGAGGGGGAAAATTCACACATAATTGACATTCTTGATAGGTAGCACCATCATCAAATAATTTAGTTCATAAGAAAAACTGCAGAAGTAATTTAAACAATCAGTAGCTAATCCGGCAGCTTACTTGATGGAGTCCAGAACATTGTAGCAATGAGTGATATACTAAAACTATGGGAAGCAATAAGAAATCCTGAATCTCTCTTGAGTGACACCATGCTTCTGAGAGATAATAGAAGATCCTATTGCCCTCTGGCAGTAGCTTGTCCTTTGTGGAACAAATGACATTTAGGTCATTTTTCTGTGGGAAAAGAAATTATGACCATTATATTAATCTTAATGGTGGAAATTAGTCACACACCACAAGGAAAACATTAACAAAGCTTTCAGAGCAAGAAATTATATTTTTTTATTCATTACTTTCATTTACTGTGGGCTTGTGGACAATGTAATATTTCTTACATTGCCCCCACTTCATGATTTAGAAAAATTAAATAAGCTTTAAGCTTATAACTTGTAGAAAGTTTTGTCTTTTAAATTATTCAATTTGTTATTTCAGGTATATGACGTACAGCCAAATCCTACATTAAGGTATATTTTTTCCCTAACTTTATTAACAGTAAGACAATTATAATAAAGAGTTAAATTGATGGTATCATTTATATTAGGAAATATTAAAATAATTTAACAGTAATTATTAATTTTACTAGGTCGAGAGAAAACCCTTCTGGATAAAAAATTAACAGTCATAAACACTGACTGGGCAGTCTAGTGCAGGGGTCGGGAACTTTTTCATGGAAAAGAGACAAATATTAAATTTTGATCCAGAAGCTAGTAGTATCCAAGAGCTACATGAGAAAGATCAATGAGCCGCATGCGGTTTGTGAGCCTTAGGTTTCTGACCCCTGGTCTAGTGGCATAAATGTTATTTTTTATTTTTAAATGTTATTTTAGCTCTGAAGTTTAAAATGTGGTTGCAATAAGTTATAGCTTGCTATACTTAAATGACGATAATGGTTTTATTTTTTTTTAAATATCATTAGGCCTATTGCAAGAGTCCTTAATCAGGGTTGCCTGCATTTCGAGGGGCTACGAGAGGTAGTGCCAAGGGATGTGGGAAGATCCTGTATTTTTTATTTGCTGCATAACCAAGCCATTTTTAGTTCTTGGTACCTTGTTGCTGGAAATGTTTTAATATCAAGAGGGGTGCACTGCTGATAAAGGTTAAGAACCCCTGGTCTAGTGTGTATATTATATAGATTGATAACAAAGAAAAACAAATATGATTTTAACGTTACTTGACTTGGGGGTAAAATTGAAGTCTTAAGAGATCAAATTATATAAATTATATGAAGACTTTTAGGCTTCAGTAAAAATATTTAATTTCACAGATTTTAATGATAATGCTAGATAATCACTGCCAGATAAACTAAAAATGATGTTGCAGTATAATAAATTGTTTTACTTAACTCTTATTCATCTAGTCTACAGGACAGCAATACAACCCACTAGAGGCTAAATAACATAATTTTCATAAAATTAATCTAAAGATAATTTCTTAGCCTTTTTTTAAATTGCAAGTTTAGCTGTAAGTCACACATTACTTTAAAGTTATAGTGTGATTGAGTGCGACAGAACCTGAGTTATTCTGTAACTGTAGCAGTGTATGCTTATCAGGGTATTTAATCGGGAGGCATAATTAAAAAGAGATACGAGAAGAAGAAACCGTAGGCCTAAAGAAAATTCACGGCGTGAGAAGAGTAATGTAGCAAATACGTTTAATAGTAGTTGTACGACTAAAATGCTAATTTCAGTCAGTCAGTGATGTCAGATGCGTGAACTGAAGTGAAGGCGAAGCCGACGAAATTTTGTCATTTATGTCGTTACTGAGATGTGCACAGATTGTATGCATTTGAAAAATTTTGCGAATAATGTGGATCTCAGATGCAATTCATAAAATTGTACTTGCCTTTAATGAGCTTTTGGGAGAAATTTGTTCACATTTTGCATTTATTATATTAACTTAATTTAAGTCGGTCAAAAATCCAAGCACTGGGATCTTTTTTTAATTTTTTATTATAAGGGGAGCTACTCTAAAAAATGTGCGTCAGAAAATGTTACACTATTTTTTTTTAAACTCTGTTTTTTGCCTTCTTTGTGTTTTTCATTGGGTGTTCATTTTATAAATAGATATTTTAAATTCATTATAAATAAACGTTTGAAGCATTGATTCTTGAAATAGGAACCCAAAAGCAGGACAAATCGATATATTCTATTTTTATACAAAGAAAATTATCGAATAATAATAATAATATGAAAATTATAACAAACAAAATACTCATTCATAAAGTAAAGTAAAGCATAGGCATACTCAGCATAAAGGAGATTTGGGATGGCGGTGTTAAATTGGCACTTAAATTAATTATACACATTAATAACTCGTTATTATAGTGATGAGTTTAAAGACGTAGAAGAGTGAAAATTCATGTAAAACAATGTACTCTACAATAAAATTTAGAATCGCGAAAAACAAAATAAATACCGCAATGTGTCAAGGTCGTGGGACGACGCCCCCAGAATCTAGCGGTCTGATTGGTTCAAATGTGGGTCGCAATGAAAAAAAAAGTATTTTAGAGTGACCAGAAACAGCTGCTCTAGAGACCGCCAAAATATCAAGTTGTAATATACACTCACTATCCAAATAGACTTAAATCCAGAACATTGTGGCACAACCGGTTGCATGGTTCGGATTTTGTTTCTTTATTTAAAAACCAGATTTCAATATAATAAAGAACTACTGTAACTGTAGTTAAGTTAGTGCTGTACTTCCCAGACTCCGTGTCGTCTTAAGGCAAGGCATGGGCATGCTATGGGCCTGGGTCCTTGCCAAGGACCTCACGCCTCCAGGGGGTCATAAGCATGCTAATGAATATTTTTTTTTTGGCAATTCAATTTGTTTCGAAATGCAACGGGAAGATCGTTTCTCCAGTTTTTAAAGCATATTTTTCGATCTTCAAATCAATTCCATTTTTTAATAACAGTTCGAAGTGGCTATTTGCACCCGGGTATCAGAAGTGAGAGATTGTTATTTTAAAAAAAACACTATTTAAAATATTATTGTTGGGTTTTTAAAGCAAAATAAGGTATCAAATGAAAGATAATTGAATGGACTATATGTTTGTAAACTTACTTCTTCAGTTTAACTAAAGTAAACTACCACTAAATGATATCCGAATGGGATTTAGTCTAAAGGGACCCGGGTCCGAATAGCGGCCCCTCCTTCCCACGGCCCTGATTATATAGAAGGATATGGGGCCTCAGTGTATTACTTAGCCCAGGGCCCCAGCTGTGATAAAGACGGCGCTGTGAAGACAGATGCTGTATTTGATTGTAAAACCGATAATGTTAAACCTACAATTATGTAGGTCTACCGCTTCCCAAATAAAAATATTTAAAGTTTAAAATATCGTTAACCTTAGATGGCAACTGTAATGAAGAAGGAGGGCTCTGAATTCAAACCTGGAAATGGAGTCCCGTGGGCGGTATGACTTTAAAACGATGAAAATCCTGACAACTCCTGCGACTCTATTGGTACGACGTGGAACGTATAAAGAGCACACTGAACCATCAAAAACCAAAAAAACGAAACAAAAAAAAACAAGGGAACAAAAACACAGCTGGTTATCCATTGCATCATGGGCTATTCCCAGTCGTCTTAAATAAGTCTTGCCATAGGCACAAATAGACTAGGGATCGTAGCTAACGAGCCAACCAAATAGCTTAAGTCAAGTTGGAGTCTTGGTCATCTTCGCACGCGAAGGATGAACGGTAATAATAATAAAATAAAATTTAAATGACTTGAAATGGAAATAAATTGAGACACTATATAATCATGCGCCCCCAGAGGCGTAGCGAGGGGGGCGGGGGGAAGATGTCCCCGGGCGCAAGCTAGTTAGGGGCGCCAAAATGTGCTTTCGTATTATATTATTGGTAAAAATAATGGGTTTGAGAGTTGAAAAAAAAAGAAAAGGGGGCGCTTTAAAATGGATCTTGTCCCCGGGCGCGAATCTTGTCCCCGGGCGCCAAACACTCTCGCTACGCCTCTGTGCGCCCCCCCCCCCCCCCCACCCCTAATAAAAACATTTTAAAACAACATTCTTTTTTTGTTCCAGATAAATCCCCAATACCATTTTTAGCATTCATATTAAACTCAACCAGAAAAAATTCATTGCTTAAAACATTTTTTGTTTGTTCGTTCAATAAAATATTTTATTGCAAACACTAATTATTTTTAATTAAATTTCAAACATATAATGATTAAACCCCAGTTATTTCCCTTTCATCACTTTCGTGTTTTTTTTGTTTTGTTTTTTTGTTGTTGTTTTTTTTTTGTTGTTTTTTTGTGGGGGGTGGGGTGTGGCGTGAGAAACAAAAGTGCACCTATTATCGAACTCCGATTTCCACCATTGCTCTTCAACTTATATTTCAGTGTACTTTTTTTTTTCAAAAATATTTTTTTGTTTTAAATCGTTTAACACCTCTGGAAAATTAGGGAAGGGGTCCTCAAAAACCCTGGGTGGGGGTATGGGCAGAGTTTGGTGGGGGATATCGGTGCAAAGAAAAAAGAAATATTTTTTTTAAAAATTGTTATTTAGTGTATTATGCAATCTTTAAAAAAAAATTAATTAGCAGTACTCTGTGTTACGAAAACTATAGACATCGGGTACACAAATGTCGAAAGTCTGGGAAACACTGGTATTGGGTAAAGGCAAGCAATATGGGTGTTTTTTTTTTAATTCTTCGGCACTTCTATTTGTATACCTTATGTAAATCTCAATGGTAATAGGTTTCTCAAGGTTGATAGGGGCGCATTTTAGTTATTTCCATGGGCGCCGTAATTCACCGGAACGCTTCAAAAGGGGGGGGGGTTGTCACTTCACCGACATGATAATAAGGCAAGCAATGTCTCAAGTGCATAAATAAATACCCAAGGACTAACTCCACAAATACCCCCCCCCTCCAAAACCAACAATATTACATGGTGTTGGTAATACACGTCAAAAGCTCCACTCGGCATGGTTTCCCCTCCCAGGCACGTCACTGCCAAAAGGACAGTTTGAGCATCTCATCGTCGAAATGTAGGTCTATACTATAGCCTCCAGGATGTATCGCAACTCAATAGCACCTGCAACAGTCTATAGCTTCCAGGATGTATCGTAACTCAATAGCACCTGCAACAGTCTATAGCTTCCAGGATGTATCGTAACTCAATAGCACCTGCAACAGTCTATAGCTTCCAGGATGTATCGTAACTCAATAGCACCTCGTTGTCAGATATCGAAGGTGGATGTATCGTAACTCAATAGCACCTGCAACAGTCTATAGCTTCCAGGATGTATCATAACTCAATAGCACCTGCAACAGTCTAGAAAAAGGTAGTTACACTATCTTAATACAACCCCTCAAAAAAAAAAAAACCGGGCCAAAATAAATAAATATATACATAAAAGATTTTTTGTTAAAGTGATTAAATTATGTTAACACGCAACTAATGCTTTAAAAAATTGCCCGCCCCACGACTGTAAGGCCCCCTAGCATCTAGGGCGTCCAGAGCGCCATCATAAGGGGCAACCCTTCACCCCCAAAGAGATATGATTATTATGATCATCGCCTTCTTTGGGGGGTGGGGGGGGGTGGTGGAATGACCGATCGATTGCAACCGACCAATCTTTTCGCCCAATAGGACAAGACAATAAGATTCCAGGCAACTTTCTCGGCCACGCTACGCAGCTCTGAGCACGGAGCTTAGAGTAACATGAGATGCGATCAACACTTTCAGTTCTTATGTTGTTTACTCCTCACTTAAGGCATTAACGTTAACTGTAACAGATAACAGAGAACGACGATAAGACACATCCAACAGCTGGGGGGGGGGGGCTATGACTATGGGGTTTTCCCCAGATTCTAAAAATAGCGGCACACGTAAAAATATTTATTTGGTTAATGCAATGAGACCCTGTTTGTGTGTCTACTGCACACCAATCAGCAGGTAAGTGATACTCCTCACTTAAGGCATTAACGTTAACTGTAACAGATAACAGAGAACGACGATAAGACACATCCAACAGCTGGGGGGGGGGACTATGACTATGGGGTTTTCCCCAGATTCTAAAAATAGCGGCACACGTAAAAATATTTATTTGGTTAATGCGATGAGACCATGTTTGTGTGTATACTGCACACCAATCAGCAGGTAAGTGAATCGGTCCTTGAGTCACGCAGGCCTCTCCTCCACCCCCACCCCCGCATTCCCCCCCCTCTCCCACAGAAGACTTTAGTGGGGCGTTACTTTGTCTCGAGAACAAGATGGTTGAATGATGTGGAGAAGGATTTTACAATGAGATTGGGAGGTCCGAGCATGTGGGGGAGGGGGGGGCGTAAAAAGCCATGGATATGCCTGAATGGAAGGGCGTGGTGGAGCAGGACAGAGCCCTTCACATGGGCTGTAGCGCCGTTGATGATGAATCTTGTTGTTAATGTCTCACAACAAAAATATTTTGGGACACAATGGACAGATTCAAGATTTGGAAAAGGTGGGGGCGTGGCCCAACTGAGACATACCACGTGACGTCATATACTCCTCCGTATTTCTAAGCTTCTCTCAATCAGGTCTTCGTGAAAATTTTTTCACTCAAAAGAAGTGGCTCTACTCTAGAATCGCCATTGTTATTGCCGGATCACTTAAGATTCTAACTAGTTTCTTGTCGTATTTTCATTTGTTCTCATCCTATTGTCCCGTCTTTCGATTCAAGCTTCCGCATATCTTTTTCTACTATTTCCTTCACATGGCTTGAACGCAGGCCTTCATTTTTTTATCAGTAATCCTTCAACACCACCCCCCCCCAACCCTCGTACAGAATCGCCTGTAATGTTGTTTGTAAACTAAGCAACAAAATTGCTTTTTCACATTATTTTTTTTTTTTTTAAATTGGAACATTGAACTTTACAGTTAAAACTTTACTTTCCTGGTCTTCAACCAAAAAGATGAACAAATGTCAACTTTATCAAAAATCAACACCCTTCACCTTTAAAGTATCACATTCAGAGGACAAAAATCACGAGACCAGAAAGCCAGGATGTTCCACGGTAGATCGCAAGTGGTTCTTTATCAGCTTCAGTGTTGAAGAGCTCCTCTCGCCTTCAGCCACGGGCACACGGATCGTTAGAAGTAACAGTGGATTCAATGAGAGGATTGGGAGAGATTAAGGAAGCCGCATGAGGCTATAGAATTTCAAATCAACAAATATTTAAAATTAAAATTGAAAAAAATTTTTAAAAAAGCTTTGACTTTGAGGTGTCTTTGTAACCTTGGTGTCTCACAGATCACTTTTAGAAAACTCATCATCGTAGCAGGTGGTAAGTTTATGAATGGACACCAGTAGCTCTTCTTCGGTCGCCAATATGGTAGCCTCTTAGCTTGAACAGCCTCAAACATATCTGTTACTTCGTTGATGGCTCTTGTCTGTCTATTGATTGCACCCCAGCTAATATCTTCATCTCCCCTAGACATTCCCATCAACAAAATCTAAGTCCGGTGACACGTCGGTCTATTGACACCTTTGTCTAATGACACCCTGGTCTGATGACACCCCGGTTCGATGACATCCTGGTCTGATGACACCCTTGTCTGGTGACACCCAAGTCTGATGACACCCCAGTCTGGTGACACCCTGGTCTGGTGACACCCTTGTCTGATGACACCCTAGTCTGATGACACCCCGGTCTGGTGACACCCTGGTCTGAAACAATACTGCCCCAAAATGCCCCCATGGTACGCTTGAAACCTATTCTGGTGGCAACCTGCTCTAATGACACCCTATTGTGGTGACACCCTGCTCTGGTGGCACCATATTCTTGTATTTAATTTGATTTCTGTTATGAAACCGAATTGATCGAACTATGTTAACCTTACACTTTTCCATTTGGGTGTCGGGCTCCTGGGAGGGTGTCGCCGGGTCTGGTTCGCACCCTCCTTATGACGCCGCTACGTTCAGGGCAGTGTCGTCTTAACTCATGGGTCCATCTGCCACTGCCCAGGGGCCCCAAATGTTAATTATATTCACTATGTATAATTTGATTCCTTATATATGTAGGAAATTGTGTGTCTGTATGGAAGTGGGGGTGGGGCGGAAGCAGGGCGGCAACTTTTTGTTGTTACATCTTTATATAGAGATGTGGCATTTTCGACCATCTGCAAAGCTCTGCTCAAATCCCCGAGCGGGCAATAACAGTAGCTACGCCACTGCACAAAAAGAGTCGGATTGTTAATTAGGTCTCATTCAGGCCTATGCCATGTTACAATGAACAATTTACAACAACCAAAAAAAAAAAAAAAAAAAAAAAAATTGAAAAAAAAAAAAAATAAAAAAAAGTCATTTTTAAAAAATAAAAAAAAAAATTAAAAAAAACAAAAAAAAAAAAAAAAAAAAAAAAGATTTTGAGATATAAAATAATTCAATACTGTTCTTTTTAAAAAAAAACAAAAAAACTAGCGAGTTATAATCTAAGGAATATAAACTGCACCACACAGGAGACTATTGATCTAAAGTATATAGGTCAAGGTTCAGATTTGACTAGAGCAATACACGAAGATATTTTGAGGTGCACATCAGAATCATACGTGAGTCAGTGCTCACCTTTCCATGACACCTGTGTGTGTGTGTGTGAGTACGTGACCAGGTGGGTGTGGAAAGTGAGAGCTGGGGGGTAGGGGGGGGAGTACGTAAGAGGTGAAGGCGAGTCCAAAGTACGACATTTTGATTTGAATTCAGGAGACATGTGACGTCATTAGGTACCTGACACTGGTAAACAATGATCTCATCCGACTTCGAACATCTTACCTCGGGCTCAAACACACATTCCAAAGGAATCAATCAATTATCTCACCTGTCTCCTTCATCCCTCCACCCTCCATCTTAGCTCCCCTGTCTCCCATTGCCCTCCATCTCAGCTCCCCTGTCTCCTTTACGCCTCCGTCTTATCCAAGGTCTCACATTACCTTCCATCTTATCTCCCCTATGTACAATGCCCTCTAACCTCTCTCCCTATGTCTCCCATTGCTCTCCATCTTGCCTCCACTGTCTCCTTTCCCCCTCCATCTTATCTCCACTGTCTCGTTCCCCCCCCCCTCAATCTTATCTCCACTGTCTCCTTCCCACATCCATCTTATCTCCCCTGTCTCCTTCTTCTTCTTCTTTATTTTGAGGGCCCACGATCAATGAATTTATCATTCTGCCTCCTATGCTTCAGAGGGGTTTGTGATGTTACTGTGCATGGGTTTCAATGGGATGCTCCACTGGTTGCAAGGGTGACTCGGCAGTGGTGTTACGAACTGGGGGTCGGAATACAGGAGGCAATAGACACAAATGTGTCGAGTGTAGCCGCCTCAACTGTTGCTTTTGGAAGCTTGTTCCTTTCCCCCTCCATCTTATCTCCCCTGTCTCCCGTTGCCCTCTATCTTATCTCCACTGTCTCCTTCCCACCTCCATCTTATCTCCCCTGTCTCCTTTCCCCCTCCATCTTATCTCCCCTGTCTCCTTTCCCCCTCCATCTTATCTCCCCGCCTCCCGTTGCCCTCTATCTTATCTCCACTGTCTCCTTCCCACCTCCATCTTATCTCCCCTGTCTCCTTCCCCCCCCCTCCATCTTATCTCCCCTGTCTCCTTTCCCCCTCCATCTTATCTCTCCGCCTCCCGTTGCCCTCTATCTTATCTCTCCTGTCTCCTTCCCACCTCCATCTTATCTCCCCT
>CAXITT010000374.1:269583-283005 GCA_964033795.1 Lymnaea stagnalis | reverse complement strand
AACATTACTGTATGCGTGTCTTGCCACGGGCCTGTATCTAACAACATTACCGTATGCGTGTCTTGCCACGGGCCTGTATCTAATAACATTACTGTATGCGTGTCTTGCCACGGGCCTGTATCTAACAACATTACCGTATGCGTGTCTTGCCACGGGCCTGTATCTAACAACATTACCGTATGCGTGTCTTGCCACGGGCCTGTATCTAACAACATTACCGTATGCGTGTCTTGCCATGGGCCTGTATCTAACAACATTACCGTATGCGTGTCTTGCCATGGGCCTGGCCCCTGACTACAGCTTGTTGCGTGTGGAGCTTGAAATAGAATTGTTTTGATAATCCTCACTAAATCTAGTGCTAGGTTTCTAACGCTGTAAGTAGCTGTTACCATTACGCTTATTTTATATGGCAACGGTTGTGTTGTTGTTGTTTTGTGTTGTTTTTTTGTTTTTTTTGGTGGGGCTTGGCATTAGTGGGTGAGCAGTGTCAGCGAGTGCATTCCTTTCATACAAAACTTTCTATTGTCTAAAGGAAGTAATACATCACTATTTATTTATTTACTTTTTTTTTTTTTAAATCCAGCTCCTTCTCGTTACATAGCAGTCCTCTCATATTCATATACCATCATTGGCGTAACTGAGGTAAGTGCCGCCTGGGGCGGGCCAGGATTTGCCCCGCCCGCCAATTTCACGAAAAAAAACACAAAAACTATGCAGTTGTTCGAAGAGACCGCCCCTCCTTATAAAGAAAAGAAGTGGTAACCTCCCCCCCCCCTTTCTTCCTACGCCGCTGTATACTAATAGAATATATCCTGTTCATGTTATGGCGGGCCAGGATTTGCCCCTCCCGCCAATTTCACGAAAAAAAACACAAAAACTATGCAGTTGTTCGAAGAGACCGCCCCTCCTTATAAAGAAAAGAAGTGGTAACCTCCCCCCCCCCCTTTCTTCCTACGCCGCTGTATACTAATAGAATATATCCTGTTCATGTTAAATTTAATGTACTTTTATTTTTTTACAATTACGGATGTAGTCAAATTCATATAAGTATAAAGCCCCACGTGAACAGCCCATGTAGGGCTTTGGCCTGCCTCACCACTGTCTTCCACTCACACCTCACTGATGCTTTTCTTTTCCCAATGATTGGATCCCCCAGCTTCCGTAGATCTTTCCCCCACATCATCCACCTAACTAAGACCATAGGTCTGCCTTTGAGCCGTTTCCTTCTGAGGTTTGACTCCTTCTTCACCTTCTTCACTCCTCTGTCATTTTGGTATTCTTTCCAAGTGTCCCGTCTCCCGCGTAGCCTGCCCCACTGCCTCTTTTTTGTTTTTTGTTTTTTAAATCTGCTCCTAGTATGGTCTCCTGATATAGACTGTACATTTCCTGGTTGGTTCGTAATCTCCATCCATATTCACCCGTTGTTGGTCAGTCAATTTTCCGGAAAACTTTTCTCAACCCTGCTTTATGTTCAATAGGTTTTCTACCGTTTTTTGAAACTAACATTATAAGATTGAGTCATGCCTCATGGTCACGTGACATCGAAACAATGAAGACATGATAGGAGCCAAAATGATCAATACATTGATCGTGGGCCCTTAAGATATAGAAGAAGAAGAAGAAGAAGGACAGATATTTGCTGCCTTCTCTGAAGCTCTAAAATTTCAAACCGTTTTTTTTTTTTTTTAAATTTAATGTATACGTATACAATTACGGACCAATGGGGTGACCCCAACCCCCATTGGCGCCACTGAAGAGGACGGGAGGATGAGCGGTTAACGACGTCAACCCTCGGTACGCCTTGTGTATATATACATTAAAAACAGCAGTAGGCTGTTCTTACAATTAAATCCTTCATGTTAACTTCGCTTTTGTTTGTGTCTGGCTAATGGGCAAGATATCTCCGGACGGCTAATCGACCCACTTCCCATCAACCTATCAAGCAGAAACTTGGAACATAGACTTGTTATCGTTGACAACACATTTTTTTTCTCAAATTTTCAGCCCAACCTTCCAGCCCCAACCCCCAAAAATCAGTTTGTCCTGTTTTTTCAAGGAGAAGATAAAAATAGAATTCCTGATAACTGCGCTAAATGAGATTCTCTTTAAAAGTAAAAGTGCATTTGGTGCGTAATATTTTTCTTTTGTTTTTCTACAATTTTGGAGAAACAAATCTGCGATGTAAAAAGTGGGTGGGTCATTAGAATATTAATATAGTTTAGGGTGAAAAAAAAAAGTGTGTGGTTGCGAGTCTTTGAAAAGGGGGAGGGGTCTTGGGGGGGAGCCCTAATTGGGATTCTTAAAAAGTGCGTTACTTGTATGCATGTTTTGTCAAATTTTCAGCCCCCCCCCCCGCCCCCCTTTTCCTTAAATTACTTGATATTACATTTTTATAAAGGATTTATACGAAAAACAATTTTGCTTTTAAAGGGTCGTGGAAACGCTATCTTTCACTGAAGCGTTTATTTTTGGTCGCGGGTGTGGTGGTGTGCACGACTAATCTTTTGAGGATCACTGACCTTTTCCAACATCGGCAGACGATTGCGTGAGTCACCGTGGTCGAAAATTTAAGTCACTGTTGCTGTGATGTATCTGCTGATATTTTTTTTCTTTTTCAATTTGAACCGATCAGTAAGACATCTGACTAGGTTATGTAAGTAACACCCCCACCCACCCCCCAACCCCTTACCGCCTCACTCCCCTCCAAACAATTGATTTTTCCCTAAGGACTGACTGGTGAGCAAACTACAGATGGGAATCGAATCTTCTTTAAGAATTTGTGTTCGGCGATAACTTAAAATCGTGTTCGGTTCGATAACAACCAGAGCTCGGGTTCGGTTCTGTTCGGTAACAACTAAACCTTATGTTCGGTTGTGTTCGGTAACAACTAAACCTTATGTTCGGTTGTGTTCGGTAACAACCAAGCTCGGGTTCGGTTCTGTTCGGTAACAACTAAACCTTGTGCTCGGTTCTGTTCGGTAACAACCAAAGCTCGGGTTCGGTTCTGTTCGGTAACAACTAAAGCTTGTGTTCGGTTCTGTTTGGTAACAACTAAAGCTTGTGTTCGGTTCTGTTCGGTAAATTAAAGCTTTGGTTCGGTTCTGTTCGGTAACAACTAAAGACTGGTTTCGGTTCAGTTCGGTAACAACTAAAGCCCCGGTTGGGTTCGACAATCACCGAATCTCGGTGCTTTCGTTAATTTTTGGCATTTGAAATTAAAATCAATTTTCCTTTAAATAAAATAATAGATTTATTAAATTTTCTTTTATGAACTCAAGCCTTTAAATAGAAATACAGGAATGCACTAAAAATAGAAGAGCAAACTACATTTTGTTCAGCTGTCATAGTACACAGGGGTTTTACGTAACTGTAAGCAAAAGCGTTGGTCGCTAATAGATTATTGAAAACAAATCTGGCAACATTAGTTTGCATTCAGTTTAATTTTAAGTGTATTGTGCTTATGGAAAGAAAAGGACGACGCGAAATGGCTTAGCTTATCGAATCTTCTCAGCCTAGACATCTTTTACACAATGTGCATCACATTTACTAAACAATTATAAAGTTGCTTGTTTTTGAACGCTTCAAGTACAAGCTGCTAGCACTGAATGGAAAAGAGTCTTCTGTTTAATTTGCCAAGCGTTAAATTAAAATTCAGCCTACGTCCAAAAAGGTTTTTGCACCCCCCTCCCCTACTCTTTCTCTGAGAAGCCATATGCGCCCTCGATTTATGCTTTCAACCTGCCCCCCCCCCAATGCCTAATCAATGTGACACCACGGGGTCGAAACTAAGATAGGGGAACAAAAAAGAATACCCAGGGGTGTGTGCCACAGCTGGAATGCATTCGGGTTATGTATGAGATTGGATGCGGAGTTTGGCTTCCACCACTCTGTGAGTGGGGGGGGGTATAGACGCCCCTGGTGTTTCAAGTCTTTTATTTATCTATTAGGAATCTATTTTTAAAAGTCTGTTGTTGTTTTGTTTTTTTTAACACACCTTTTAAAAAAATTGATTTGTGTGTGTGTGTTAAAATCAACTAGTGATCACCGGACTTCCGGTCCTTTTTTTAAATATCCTTACTCTCAAGTCCCGAACACTCCAAGTTTTTTTTTAAAGTTGGCAAAGGGGGAGGGGGCAGGGGGAGGGGGCAGGGGGGGGCAAACAAAAACGTGGCCGGCTTGTTGAAAAGTTTATTACTGGAGGTGCCACAGTACATAGCGTTTTTTTAAAATAAATGCAATGGTTATGGGGGGGGGGGGCAAATAAAAAACGATCCTGCCTGTTCAGCCGGACCGAACGCTTCCAAATAATAATAATAATAATAATTGTTGACAGGCGATTGGAACGAAGCACGTGATCGCCTCGTCTTTTCCGGAGGGCATTCTTCCACATCTATCATCAATGGTTATGGGGGGGGGGGCAAATAAAAAACGATCCTGCCTGTTCAGCCGGACCGAACGCTTCCAAATAATAATAATAATAATAATAGTTGACAGGCGATTGGAACGAAGCACGTGATCGCCTCGTCTTTGCCGGAGGGCATTCTTCCACATCTATCAACACGTTTTCGTGGGTGCAGATCACAGTGTTGCCAGTTTGTTCATTGTATTATAAAATAATTCAAGCCAAACTCTTGTCAAACTGAGACCTGCTCCGACTGTACAAATAATATAGCGTTTCATCGGCTGGTTTCCATCTGATAAAATTTGTCAATCAGAACTTTTAATGTTGACAAATTTGGGAATGCATTGTAATTTAAAACAGGATTCCTAAAAACCCAGAACCTGTTTCTCTAAAATACATACACAAAAAATCCCTTCTATCAACCAGGATCTCGTTTTATGCTCAGCTAAATATATACATTTTAAATCGGGAAATTCCCAACCTAATTCGTGGAAAGTCTTGATACGATACAATCAATTAATTAACTAATTGTCGCGAGATGCCACGACCTGTAAAAAAAAAACCAACAAAAAAAAAAAAAAAAAAAAAAAACAAACAAAAAAAAACAAAAAAAAAAAAAAAAAAAAAAAAAAAACCCTTATTAAGTGCGCTGAATTAACAAGCTCGGTAGTTTTAGTAAACTGATTCTTAAACTTTTTATATCGGGCGTCCTGATGGAATAGAAGCCTTGTAGTGACCTAGGACCCCACCTGATTCATTTTTTTTTTTTTAAAGGCCTTTTAATTATAATAAAAGAAGAAAACACGTCAAAAATAGTGGGGTTTTTTTTTGTTTTTTTTTGTTGTTTTTCAGTATCACGGAGTTCAATAACGATGTCATTCAAACTATAGTGTTTTTTTGTTTTTTTTTTTTGTTTAATTTAATGTCATGATTTCAAATGCAAGTCAAACTTTGAGACAACAAACAACAACAACAAACAAGCAACAAAAAAAAATAAAATAAAAAAAATATTTAAACATTTTAAATTAACATTAGATTCTCGTTTTAACCGGCGACTCTACGAACCCCCCGGCTGTTTAAGAATATACAGAGATTGGTTCATTCCTACAATGCAGCCACAGGTTGCCGACCTCAGCACGGAAGGGGGGGGGGGAGAGCTGGAGCTTACTCCGCACTCTTTCTGACGTCCATTACAGGTGTGTGGCGGCGTGGACCATCGACCGGTGTCTTGGTGGCAGGAAGGAAAAACCTCCGTCTCGCGGGGTCACTCGGGGGATACAGGCGTATGTCAACAGATCGAAGTGGAGCGATTCTTTTACACATTTGGAGCTTACGAGCTTTCGACTCCACAGCAATTGGGACGTTTATTTTAGGATGTCTCTTCATGAATATATATATTTATCAGCAACCTATGTCACGTGACGTCATAAAAGATCTATCTTCTTTAAAAAAAATAACTGTTTCTGTATGGTGAATTCAGTGGCGGATCCAAGGCCCTTGGTTCAAGGAGGGGGAGGGTCATAGTAAAATAATGATCCCAACTCGCCTGTGGTCTGTGTGACAACTGATCTTTAGGCTACACTCTATTTACACCTGACGTCACGTGATCACTCACTCCAGTCCTCCGACCGATATTCACACCTTTTAAGTTTAAGTTTAAACATTCATGAAAAGCAACTCACCACGTCCAGTCATACCAAGATGACAGCATGACAGGCCGATCAGGTCACAAAGTTCACTAAGAACACACAATAATAATAATAATAATAATAATAATAATAATAATAATAATAATAATAATAATAATAATAATAATAACAATAACAATAACAATAATAATAATAATATAATAACAATAAAAATCGTCAGACACTCATACGATCACAGGACGAGAAAAAAAAGGGGGGGGGTGGGGGGATAAACTAGACACGCTCATTAGATTTTATTTAAATTATAAACAAAAAATTGTGCTAAAAAGAAACATCGCTACATACAGCTGTTTATTCGACCACTATAGCTTAGATGTAGAACAGTGGTTCGCAACATTCTTAATGCCACGACCCTTTCTTACAATTCCTCATGTTGTGGCGACCCCACAACCACAAAATTATGTTCGTTGCTACCTCATAACTTTATACAGCATATGTGTTTTCCGATGGACTTAGGCGACCCCTGGGAAAGGGTCGTTCGACCCCCAAAGGGGTCACGACCCCCATGGCTGAGAACCGCTGATGTAGAACCTTTGGCAGGAATTCAGATCGACATTGAATGTGCTTTGGGGAATGTTAAACCACGGTACACGTGCACTTGCTATATACACGTACAGTTGCTTTATACAAGTGTACACTTGCTTTATACAAGTGTACACAAGCCCCGTCCGTGTCAAGAGCGTCGTATCCACAAGCGTAGTAAATGTACACAAACATCGCACATGTAAAACACGCCTCGTGAATACACGCAAGCTCCTTACATTTACACAAGTCTCTGACATGTCCACAAGCCGCGTACATGTCCAAGCCGTGTACATTTACACAAGTCTCTGACATGTCCACAAGCCGCGCACATTTACACAAGTCTCTGACATGTCCACAAGCCGCGCACATTTACACGAGTCTCTGACTGTCCACAAGCCATGTACATGTACACGAGTCTCTGACTGTCCACAAGCCATGTACATGTACACGAGTCTCTGACTGTCCACAAGCCATGTACATGTACACGAGTCTATGACTGTCCACAAGCCATGTACATGTACACGAGTCTCTGACATGTCCACAAGCCATGTACATGTACACGAGTCTCTGACATGTCCACAAGCCGCGCACATTTACACAAGTCTCTGACATGTCCACAAGCCGCGTACATGTCCAAGCCATGTACATGTACACGAGTCTCGTACAAGAAAAGCTAATGTCAGCCCTTTCAGTGCAGGCCTTGGTCTTAATATATTTTGAAAATGGACTATATAAATATATATATATATATATATCTAAAGATTACGCCTAGTGGCAGCCTGATAAGATGAACGGTTCGATAACCGAGTTATGTCATCGCTACCCCCCTTTTACCACAAGTGGTTCTCAGGCCATGGTACACGATCCAAAGTCGGGGCAAGGAAGATGCGTGTTATGTCGGTCGCAAGCAACAAAATTGTAGACCCGCCCTACTTAAATCGGTTCCGTTTAGGTCGTCCATGGACTAGTTCCTGTACATTGATGTCAGTTGTAAACCGTTGGTTCCCAACCTGTGCTTCTCGGGGCCTTAAGGGCTAGGCGTGCACTTCTGTTAGGCTCATGGGCTCCGCAGCCGCTCTCATGGAAGCTCCTAAAACTATTAACCTAAAAGATGCATGGTAGGCCTAAAGACCTCCCCCCACCCCACCCCATTTTTTTTTCCACCGATAGCTATTGATTCTTAAACGTAAAAGGGGCTTCACGAGTAAAAAAGTTTGGGAATCACTGGTGTAAAGTTTTCTAAATTTCAGTCAAACAGTGAACCAAATGAGAAAACGCGTATAATAGTAGTGCCCGGATGAGATGCGGTTGAACACAACTACCAACCGGTGATGTGGGCAGGGGTTCAGCTTCAAGTGCATGAATATCATGAATCTGTCTTTAATGAACATTTGCTTGCAATGCTTAAAATAATAACACGGGCATGTTATTTAGTTAAAATAATAACACGGGCATGTTATTTAGTTCTATGAATCTAATTGAAAGTCACGGGGGCAGTTACTAAAATGGGCTTTAGTGTGCCTCTTTATGGGCTTTAGTGTGCCTCAGTGAACACCATATTATCTTCACGATCGGTGTTGGGTTAGGTTTTTTTTTTTGGGTCGGGGTGGGGGCGAATAAAGTTTAGATGAGGCCTGGATGAGGCCTGGATAAAGTCTTGAGGAAATGTGGTGGAAGTCTGGTGGAAATTTGGATGAATTCTGGTGAAGGTCTGCGTAAAGAGTAAAGTCTGTACGAAGTCTGGTGTAAGACTGGATAAAGTCTGGAGGAAGTCTAAAAGAAGGGTGCGGGTGAAATCTGAACGAACTGAAAAGATTTCATATGAAACTCACGACTGAAAAGATTTCATATGAAACTCACGACTGAAAAGATTTCATATGAAACTCACGACTGAAAAGATTTCATATGAAACTCACGACTCCAAAAAAAAAAAAAAAAAAAAAAAGTCAAAAATAGTTGGGTTTTTTTTTGTTTTTTTTTGTTGTTTTTCAGTATCACGGAATTCAAAAAAGAATTTATTTAAAATATAGTTTTTTTTTTTTTTTTTTTTTTGTTTAATTTAATGTCATGATTTCAAATGCAAGTCAAACTTTGAGACAACAAACAACAACAACAAACAAGCAACAAAAAAAAATAAAATAAAAAAAATATTTAAACATTTTAAATTAACATTAGATTCTCGTTTTAACCGGCGACTCTACGAACCCCCCGGCTGTTTAAGAATATACAGAGATTGGTTCATTCCTACAATGCAGCCACAGGTTGCCGACCTCAGCACGGAAGGGGGGGGGGGGGAGCTGGAGCTTACTCCCCACCCTTTCTGACGCCCATTACAGGTGTGTGGCGGCGTGGCCCATCGACCGGTGTCTTGGTGGCAGGAAGGAAAAACCTCCGTCTCGCGGGGTCACTCGGGGGATACAGGCGTATGTCAACAGATCGAAGTGGAGCGATTCTTTTACACATTTGGAGCTTACGAGCTTTCGACTCCACAGCAATTGGGACGTTTATTTTAGGATGTCTCTTCATGAATATATATATTTATCAGCAACCTATGTCACGTGACGTCATAAAAGATCTATCTTCTTTAAAAAAAATAACTGTTTCTGTATGGTGAATTCAGTGGCGGATCCAAGGCCCTTGGTTCAAGGAGGGGGAGGGTCATAGTAAAATAATGATCCCAACTCGCCTGTGGTCTGTGTGACAACTGATCTTTAGGCTACACTCTATTTACACCTGACGTCACGTGATCACTCACTCCAGTCCTCCGACCGATATTCACACCTTTTAANACAAAGAGGAATAAAAAGTAAAAAAAAAAAAAATAAGAAATCAATAAAGTTAAACTTTGATAAAATAAATTTATTGAAACAAAAAAAAAAAAAAAAAAGCATTAAAAAAGAAATTATATTTTAAAACAATATCAGAAATAAACTATAAATAATCCCAGGGGATGATAAATTATCGTTATTGACAGATAAATAGAAAAAATTATTTAATATAAAATATAAATCAACATAATCGCTTGCGTATTTTGTGTGTGTCATTTTTCCTGCACAGAAGTGTCAAAAGTGCAAGCCAGTTGAAACGTTTTTGCCCCATTGTACTGCGAAGCTGACTCTTACCTTATTTATTTTTCGATTCATGTCTGGGGAGAGGTAAAATTTGTTAATGAGAGTTATTCCCCTTGAAAAAGTTTTAAAATGGCTGCATCTATAGGTACCCGGGTACCTACGGTAGCCAATGACAATTCGCACCCGGAGTGGCTTCGTACATATTAAATGGATTCGAAGCCGAATGTGATAACAATAATAATAATAGTATGAGAATTATTTTTTGAAATTGTTTTTTCTCCTTGTTTATTTGATTGATTCATAGTTTTATTATTTTTAGTTGTTTTTTTAATTTTTGCTTTGTTAATTTCTCTTAGTACCGGTAGATTTTTTTTCTTTCTTATTTTCTTTTTTTAGTTTAAGCCATTTTCGGAGATCAATTTTTTTTTTTTTAAATCTAGTAATGAAGATGATTTAGATACATGTACTGTTTTTATTTGAATTTTAGAAAAGTAATAATATTAATTTAATTATTAAAATTAAATCCTTTATTTAAGATTATTTTTCTGTATTGTTTAAGTTAAAAGATTTAATCACACAGTACTTTATGAATTAATTAGGTATTCTAAATAATGAAAATTTCATTCAGAATTAATTTCAACTATTCCTCTAGAGAGCTTGGCTTAGTCAGAACAAAACTACCAATTTTAAACCTTTTCCTTGGCACTGGGAGTCATACATGCGGACACTAACTGTTATTCCTGATATCTTGAATATCCTTTCAACAAGCTTTCTCATTTGACTTGAGCTAATTCACAAGGCAGTTGCAATGAACATCTTAAAGTTAAAGGATGCCATTGTATAAAGTATGAGAAGGAGACTTATTTTTGGAGGACTGGTCTTTTTTTTTTTTTTTACCATATCTGTCTACTGGGTCTAACACACTGGTACATAATTTAATAGAAAAAAAACCCTTAACTGACTTGCAAACATTTTTGTTTGGTTGTTAGTTATTTGAGTTGTGTACTCAAGTAATCCATAAAATAAATTAGGGGCCAGTATGGAGTAGGCAGCCATTAAACTCATTCAATTAGGTCACATCATTCCTTTGCCATTTGTCTCCTTTTACTTTCTCACCTTCCTTGTTGGTACCCGTACAGTTAACTATTGTTTGTACGGTATCATTTCTTCATTTAAGTACAGACGTAATGATCGAGTGGGAGCAAATATATGTGATCTGTGAAGGGAGTTTGGTTTCAAGGCAACTAAGTCATGCCACATTGAAAATAAAATACTGATAACCTAAATAAATAGAGCCATTGAAAAAAATACAGTACATACAAACCATACACAAACAGAAAGACAAAAATCCACTAAATTTTAAAAAAAAATTTGTTGTGACTTTTATTGCAAAAAATTAAACATTTAATACCAATTTT
Organism: Lymnaea stagnalis; assembly: GCA_964033795.1. NCBI lineage: Eukaryota > Metazoa > Mollusca > Gastropoda > Lymnaeidae > Lymnaea > Lymnaea stagnalis. Next base: position 271,880 of record CAXITT010000374.1, on the reverse strand, counting down.
GACTTTACGCAAAATGATTAAAAACAAATTTGTATTGCATTGTATTGTAAATTATTGTACTGTATTGTAAATGAAACTTGGCATACATATTAAGAATAACATTGACAAAAAGTTTAAAGAAGATTATTACACAGCAGTTATTGGAATTGTTACAAATGGCATGTATGTGGGGGTCACATAAATATTTGAGAACTCTTCAGGGGTAGCAAATGTAAAAATGTTATAAAACTTTCTAGTTGGATATATATATATATATATATATAAAAAAAACCTCTTGAATTTCGTAAAGAATATCAATGAAAAGAAGCATGCAATGTTTGAAGGCTGTAGCTAGAATACTTTTCCTCTCGATTCATTTGGCGTTCCTTAAAAAATCAGGAAAATGCAAAATTGAGAAAAATAAAAAAAAAAAATAAAATAAAATTGTGTTTTTTTAAATTAGAGGCTGCATGAACGATATAGGATGCATACACCATGTACATATATCCTTCATGATTTAAAAAACAATTAGAAAACTAAGACAGAAAAGATAGGAAAAAAAATTAACACACAAACCTAATAAATAAAATGCATAAATACAAACATTCTCTGAAAACTTTTCCTATGAGACATTTGTTTAAAAACAATCCATCATAAAGTAAAGAATCTCAATATAAATAAGCATGCAAAGTTTCAATTATGTAGTTCCAAAACTATTCCTCCTGATTCATCAATTGATGTCAGAAAAAAATATAATGAAAATGCTATAGTATATAAAAGCTGAAAAAGACACTGAAACAACATTGATGCATACATCATGAACACATCCCAAAAAATTATTGTTAGGTTGTAAGACAAAATTTGGTATCAAATGAAAGATAATTGAATGGACTATATGTTTGTAAACTTAATTCTTCAGTTTAACTAAAGGAACATTAACTAAAATAAATTACCACAAATGACATCCGAATAGGTCTATTGGACCCGGGTTTGAATAGCGACAGCCATTTATTTACAAACATTCACATCTTTATTTTATACAAGTAGTGAAAAATTGTTGGGGCAGCTATCTTTTTCTTTTCAGGGTAAAATTTTGCTTTACCTTCGGTCGCCCCTTTGGGCGAACTCTGTCAAAGTTAACCTTCCCAAAGGAATTAATACTATTTTCAGTTTCAATTTTTTCGAAATTATTTGCAGCAACTGTTTCCTCGTGGGAAAAATGAATGTCATTTATATCAACAAAATCAATTAGTTGACTTTGAATGAAACTTGTTTGTGGTTCACCTTCATCAAGTTGTGACCCCGATTCATTTTCATCTAAATTTTCAGGACTTTTCCAGAGACTTATAGTAGTTTCAAGAAAGGATATTTTCTCTACAAAATCTTGTTCTCCTTGCATCGCCAAAAAATTTGCCAAGCCCATACAAATTCTTTTAGCATGATTAAACCGACCCTCTTGAGTCTTAAAATTATTGTTTCTAGTAGATACAATTTGAGAAGTTACTGAACCACTAGAAGTAGAAGCAACCACTCTAGGAACACTATGTTTGCTAAAACGGCATGGAATTAACTCTGAACAAAATTCTGGAAGCTGTAAATGTCTTCGAACTGAAAAAATATGTCTGCAAGGTAATGCCATCTTTTTAGCAAATGAACAATTACATTGAACTGATGTTGAGCTAAAAATACGTTCCTTATAAGCTACTGAAAAAAGTTCTGCCTCTCCAGGGACAACAGAGTACGGAACAGATTGTGACAATTTGAGCTGATTGAGCAATAGAGCAGCTGCAAAGGAAGTAGCAACACTTTCAATCTTATTTACACTTTCATCATTATCAGATGACGTATACTGAGCTGTGTTTGCAGCAAGCAATCTTAAACTGTAATTTTGCAGTTGTCAAAAGACATAAGGTTACGAAGAGCAGATGAAAAAGAAAGATAATGAGTCAAACTCTTTTTTATTTTGGCATGATAAGACTCCAAGTGATTTGTTGTTGTCGCATGGAGTCTTAAAACATCAGCATTGGATGATGCTGCCCATAAATGGGCCTTACTCCACCAGTTTGACTCAAAATACTCCAAAGCTACATCAGGAAGAGTATCTTTCATGTCTTGCATTAACTTTAAAAATTCATCACACGACTCAGTATAAACTTGAGACATAAATCCTTCAAGAATTGGCTTAACATGCTCAGGACCTACATGTTTCGAAAGAAACCTGTGCACAGCCTGGTTAATGTGAAAATGACATAGATTAACAGGTACATTTGGAAAGAGATCATTTATAGCAGAGATTTCAGCCATGTCTTTGTCAACCA
>CAXITT010000374.1:226684-261520 GCA_964033795.1 Lymnaea stagnalis | reverse complement strand
TATATATATATATATATATATATATATATATATTATTTTATTCAAATATACTCTGTCCTTTATCAATATCCGAGATCCGGGCCCATTAAAATATTTCTCTATCGGCCAACAAGTCCCGGGAATCCGGGCAATTCGTCAAAACTTCAAGGGCCGATTTAATCCCTCGATCCACCTCTGGTCCTAGATGATATTCTTTGAATAAATAGTTAATTTCTTTAATCCTTTATCCTATTTTGCTATTTTAATTAAAGGTTATGTGATTTTGGAAATATTTTTTAAAGCTTCCAATTTGAGCAGAATTAGATCTATCTGTGTATCTCTATCTGGACTAAATTTAAAATGTAAACTACATTTAACACAAATGAATTGTTATCTGTACATGAGTGATTCCCTGTTTAAAAGTCTGCACGTCATTAGTGAAAAATAAATAGATATATATTTGTAAACTTCTTTTCTTTTTTTTTTAAAGACGTTCTTTCAAAGACGAGTTTAAATCACCAGAACAGAACAATAATTTAAAATTAGCTCTTAAAATGCAAAAAATGCCGAGCATTCTATGCAGGCAAATGATATGAAATGAATTTATTCGAAACTTAAATAATATATTAAAATATGTAGGCCTATTATTTTTTAACTTAGATCTAATTGTTGTTTTTTTAATTCTGCAAAGTTTCTTTGCATAATGTATTTTAAGAAATTGTAAATTATTTATACTTTTAGTGCGTTTTAACTCTTTTTTGGTAAATTTTTTTTTGTTTTTTTTTTTTGTTTTGTTGTTGTTGTTGTTTTTTTGTTTGTATTACTAGTAAATTTAAATTAAATTACCATTGTTTGATGGTTATTTTGAATTTGAAAACTCTTGAACGGCGTATTGATCCTAATCCTAGTATTATAAACTTATTTTAGTTTTAGTCCTCACTCCTAGTAGTAGTGTATTTCCAGGCTAGCAATGTTTTATAATTTGGATCTGTTTATTTCTCTATTGACACTAAAAGTCACACAATCACAAGGGTATTGTTACTGCAACTGTTTGAAAACAAAATCCTTAATCTTAATCACGTGCAAATTCATATCGCCCCACACTTCGCTAACCTAGATTAAAACCCTTATTTCCCCTTGACCTAAAATAGAATCGTCGGACCTTCTTTCCAACCAATCAGATTTCGTATAACGGGCTCAGCCTCCAAAATGTTGGTCACATGATCGGCCGATCGGCTGATTGAATATGGCACAGAGATAAAAGTAGCAGAGGATTCTAGGTCTAGATAAACTATGAAAAGGATTGTTTGGTTATGCAATTGAGATAATTTAAGTCAGACATGAATAGATTCATCAATGGATAATGATCATCAAGACTTACGGATTATTTAAATGAAAAAGGTAAGTTGCTTAGTTAGAGTTCTGGAATTTCACATTCATACTATACTCAACAACAAAGTACAAAGTAAAGTGAACCGACACAACAGCTGAAACAAAAAATTCATTTCTGTATTATGTCAGAAAGAAGCAACCTCGGAAGTGAACTTTGGACAGAATCTATATTTTTTAACAATAAATGGCCTACCAGGTGAAAGCTGTGTTTTTATGGAAATGAATGGATTTCTCATTACCGTTATTTTCTAAATATTTTACACGCGAATAGTGACACTAGACTTAGGTCTGGGGCTAATTAATTAATAATTTAGACTTATAAAAATGGACATGCAGTGTAGGCGTAGAGATAGTAATGATATTCATATAACTTTACTTTTTATAATACCGGCCTACACTTACACTTTCACTACGCAATTAATTAAATGTGCCAACTACAAGTTCAACAAGTCAACTGCATAATAATAATATAATTATTATCAAATAAATACTTTGACTATAGTATACTGTAGTCGTTGTGTCGTAGTCTTTATTATTATTTTTTTTAAAATCACAACACAAGCCTCAGACTCGGACTTAACTTGCTATTAATCCGGGAGTTAGGTCCATTACTAATACATATTTATACTAATGATATGGAACGTAACTGACTTAGACTAACTAGATCCAATAGTGGCTCTACTTAGAATTAGAAGTGATATAAATTATAAACTAGTGCTAAAACCAAACTCTACTACTAACTAGTATTACTAATATTAATTATTAATATACTTTATATACTTAATATACTATTAGGAGGCCTAGGGCTAGGCTAGTTGATGCTCATCATTCATTTTGACTTTACTTTGTTACTACTCACTCCCTCAGTAAAACACTAGTACTAAAGTCCTAGTCTTACTCTAACTCAGTAATAATAATAATATCTATAACAGTAACTGTAATAAATAGTAGTAGTAATAGTATTTAGTAATAGTTTAAAATATCACTACCCCTAATGGGCCAATCCATGAATGATGTCCCACAAATTTTGCTGATTTTTTTAGGCCCCCCCCCCCCATTCGTCTCAAAAAATTACCCCCCCCCCTCAAATATNCACATGCCACGGAAATCAAATTACTGCACCTGTGTCAGAAGCATTTCACTAGAACAGTGGTTCTTAACCAGTGATAAAAGTACCTCCTCTACTCTGAGGTGTGGAAGACCAGAAAACTGTATTTGCTCTCAATACTAGTTTTTGCTGTTTAAAAAAAAAAAAATCAGTTTTCATTCATTTTGATTTTGATTAGCAGCAGTAAATGGTTTTTTTTTTTTTGGTGACTCTTGTTTGCACATTACTTGTACTGGTAATTTTGTTCTTTGTTTATAAAAAGTTAAAGAAATAAGACTATTATAACTAAATTATTTAATTATTTTTATATTTTTAATTTTATTACAATATAATTTATACGGTTGTGGGGGGATGTTTAAAACGGAGTGAGTCTGCAGCGCTGCAAAAAGATCAACCCCCTCCCCCCTCAACCATTTTTTTGATTCCATCCCACTTCACGTGGTAGTCCTAATGCTATGACTCCCGTCTCCACATTTAGACATAAATTCTCCAGATTATCATTGTAACTACACCTGATTCTCCTCCTCCTGTAACTGATTCAATCCAAGGCCATTTCTCAGATCTCCCATACCTGTACTGATTCAGTGATCCTCGTTTAAACATAAAATAATTATAATTGTATAAAAGAAAAATGATAAAATGTCTGTAATTTAGGTTTCTTAAGTGCAATTCTTCACTACAATATACTGATTTACATGTAACGTCACATTTCCTAAGCACTCCCCCTTATTACACATCATTACAAAAATGTGACACCCCCCCCCCCTCGACATGTGACGTCATTTATGGATGGTCCCTAAGCATAAGCCTAACTACACTACTGTAGTTGTAGACCTAATACTGTAACTGTAATTGTATTAGAATAGATCTCAATTTGCTTAGGCCTCATTTTTATTATTATCCTAATTACTTGGATTTATTAAGTTTAAATTAAAGTAGGCTATAGCGAATATGAGTATAGGCTTATCTAGGGTACTAATCCTATTAGTGTATATAATATTTGCCTATATTTAAAATATTCAAGTACTCCTGGGAAATAAGAAGCCTACTTAGTTATGAGAATTGTCAGATAATAGTTTTTCTTCTGCAGGAAAGTAATAATGTAATTCAATTTATAAAACAGTATATGTTAGAAACTAGGTCATGGTAATGTCATGGACCATGGAGGAATAATTCATTTATTTCAATTTGATCATTCAAATACTGAGACCTATGAAATTATCCGATCATTATTATTGATTGACTGAACTGACCTCTGTATTCATCAATCTTGATCACCTACTATTCAGTTTATCCCTTAGTTTAGTCTTTGTAGTCTTTGTAAGTTCCTCCATTTGAACATGTTTTTTTGTTGTTTTTTTTTAAACCAGGTTTAGACTCTGAGAACATCATTACTGTAAATCATGAGTCTGGGACTGGTTGGTCGTTTTTTTCAAAATCTGAAAGGATTCTACAATGGAATCAATCCAGCAACTCTAACAGGAGCAATTGATGTTGTTATAGTGAAACAACCAGATGGCACATATCATTCCTCACCCTTTCATGTTCGCTTTGGAAAGCTTGGTGTGCTCAGGTCTAGAGAGAAAGTGGTGAGTTGATTTGTCAATTCCACATATGCCTAACTTTGGCCTTGTTTATGTTGACTTTGAAGAAAAAAAGTGTGTTCCAACAGTGTATTAATCATGTGTTAGGAGGATTTAGTGTCATACTGAATCAATCATTGTAATTGTAATTATAAATATACTATGGGCACCCATTCAAATATTATTCAAATTTATTTTAAAAACCAAACTGAATAGATTACTGTTTCTATTATTAACAACTGTATGATTTTCAATAATACCAGAAAAACAGAATATATATGAAGTCAGAGTTTTATTCTCACTGATAATTTCTCATTACTGACAGGTGGATATTGAAGTAAATGGGGAGGCAACAGATTTACAGATGAAGCTTGGTGAGGCCGGCGAAGCCTTCTTTGTTCAGGAGATTGAATCTGAGGAAGAAGTTAGTATTTCATGGGAGAAAAAACTGCTTATTTTGTTGCTTTTTTTCTTTCTGCGCTGTAATAGTTTAATCTTATCTGTTTGCTTGCTACTGCGTTGGAAAGACCCAAGCTATGGTCTACATTTTACATGAATCAGATGGAGAATCTTAACGTTAAACATTCAAATATTTTATTCATATCTCTGTACCTAAAGAAAAAACATTTATACATATGTATCAAATATCTAATGTTAAAGATTAACAGAACATTGAAATTATTTATTCAGTTATTTCTCTAATCATGAAAATTTTACTTTTCATTCAAAATACACTTTAATCATTGAGCTAACTTGTTTGAAATCTTGCTTTTGATCTAGCTTCTTACTGACAATGCTCTTAGATTTTAAGTCTTTTTTTTTTTTTTCAATTTTTTTTTTTTTTTAAAATTTTATTTTTAATAATCCTTTTTTAAAAGATATGGTTAATTATTTAGGTAAGTCCTTCTCATTTTCTTTTGTTTATTTCCTTTTCTTTTTTTTTAATTTAGCTTTTTAATGACAATGTTTTTAGTTTTTAAGTTTTTTTTTTTTTTTTCAATTTTTTTTTTATTTTAAAAGTTTATTTGCAATAATCCCTTTTAGAAAGATATGGTTAATTACTTAGGCAAGTCCTGCTCATTATCATTTGTTTATTTCCTTTTCTGTTACCCTGCCTCAGGATATTCCAGAGTATTTAGCTACATCCCCGCTTCCATCTTCTATGCAATTAATGGAAATGGGCATCCAGGACCTACACAAGCAGATAAAGGCATCAGAAAATGCCAGCACTGCTGCAGAGCTCAAGAAAGAAGAGCCCCCGGGCTCTGCAGATGTTCAGCTCAAGATCAGGGACCCTCGCAGTGACAGCTCATGGGATGAGCCGAAAATAAGTGGCAAGCCCAGGAGGAAAGTGCTGAAAAAAAAGAAGCAGAAATCCACTGGGACCAGACAGAGCCCTAGATCAATGTCCATGCCAGAGAATGTTACCAATGAAGAGGTCATGTTCGAGCTCGAGTTCACCAACTCGTCAGATGATGATGATGCCTTGAAGCGAGTCTATGGCAGCAGAAGTTCCAGTTCTCCGGAAATAAAAGACATGGACATGTCGGTTCAAGGCACTACCAGCTACAGAAGAATCAACTCTTTTGGTGGCGGCTCATTTGTTACACCCTTCAGTGATCCAGAGATGTCACCTGTGGGGAGGCAAGTTCAGCCATTAAATATTTAATTTTTGTTAAGACTGTGAAAATAATTTTGTCCTGGTTATTGTTATACCTCTGCCCTTTAATCTGGTTAAAGTTAATCTGTTTTTTGGGGGGTTTTCTTTTAGTCCCATCTGTACCCGGCCCTCCACTCCAAAGAGTGACACTGAGGTGGATAAGCAGCACACGGAGCAAAACCAAACCTCTGCGTTGATGGAGACCAGCGCCACCTGGCAGTGGGGAGAGTTCCCGACCAATGTGGAGACAACTCCCCGCTCTGAGAAGGCGATCCATGAGGCCAAAGGTGAAGAAGGTGGGCTTAGTTTTTGTGTACAGGTTGATTGTTGGCAATCCTTGTATATAAAACAGCCGATCAAAAAAAATTATTTAAAATTCATTATTATTGAAGCAATTAATGACTGTGCCTTCCTACATTTTTAATAAAAAAATTTTAAAGTAGACTTCAGAAACATTAAAACTTTTGTACTCTTATCTGTGTTGTTCTGATAAGATTTAAGACAATATTGAATCTCTTGGGGTTTTCATTATTCTTAATTATTTCTTTCCCAAATGTCTGGAGTCATTTTTTTGTGTGCCATAAATTGAGTAAAGTTTTTTTGTTTTTTTTTGTATAAGCTAAAAATAAAAAAAGTGAAACGGGTAGGGAGAACTCAATCGCTTTAAAGTATATTGATGCTTTGGCATTGTTTCGTTGTTCAGTATTACATCACTGTCATTTCAAGGCGTCACATAACAGTCTCCAGGCTCTCACAAACTTGTCAAATCTTTCTTTTCCATTTGAAAAGTAATTCTCTTTTGCTGTGACTAAATGTGAGAAATATTGTGTGCATGTTGAACCAAACTCTTGATTTTTATAAAGTCACTTGAAATTTACATCATGTTTATTTTTTTATTTATTTTTGCCATCAGTGAAAGGAAGTGGGGGCTTCATGTCCATGTGGAGGCCATCCACCATCAAAAAGGCAGAAGGAATATACCTGGATGATCTAACAAGCATGGACGATCCAGAGATGGCAAAGATTTACCTTGGCAGGACGAGGTTCGTAAGCAATCTCATTAGCCTAGAGTTGTTTCTGGGGGCTTAGTTTAATTTTCAGGGCTACTGATAATCTGACTTTTTGATGTCTCTTGATACTTGATATCTTAAAGTAATTTTATTTCCCACCTGCATTTTCAGTATTCGTGAAAATGAGGATGACACAGAATCCGGAAGAGGCCAGTCACTACCCCAGTCCCCCAATTCTGTAGAGGGTGCTATCGGTGGCCCTGTCAGCTTTACTATGTCTGAAGTGCGGCACCTGGGCCCCGTGGCTCTTTCGCTGTGTGGTGGTTTGAGTGATAGTGATACCATAACTCTTGACAAGTTCATGCAGAAGGTTGTGACCTTTGAAGATCTGGCAGAGAACCCAAACATCACTTTGAACCCTGATCTTGTTGTCAAAATTCATGACAGGTAAGGAGAAATTATCAGAGTAATATAATCTCAAGTAAGAATGACTTTTTTTTTTGTTTTTTAGGAAAAATCCGTCATTTATTTATAGTTGAGGAAATGTATTGTGCATATTCAAAAGTAATCTTATAAATCTATGTCATATTGAATAAATAAGCAATTCAATACTTAAATATATAATTTATAATATATAAAATTCAACATTTTAAAGTATCTCAAGGAGCAACTGTTAACCCACTTATTTTATTTCCTACCAGTTCTTTTGTAATGTTACATGACCCTTGACCCTTACATAATCCTCCTGTTATGTTAGCTTTGTATTTTTTTCCCCACCAGGTTTTACAACTGGGCAACAGCTGGCCCAATGGTGCTATCACAGATTGTCTTCCACAAGCAGCTTCCAGACGTAAGTGCATACCTAGTTTTCAGCTGTTCACTTGTTTGACTATGTTGAATTTTTTTTTAATGAGGGCAAATCCCATAGTGATTAACCTTAATTTATCATTGAACTCATTAAATAAGCTCAAAATGGGGTTATTCATGTGGCTACTAACAAATTAATATCATATGAAATTTTTTTAAAGTGGGCCTGCATACCCAGAATGATGTATTTAACTGCGCTGCTGTAGCTTTGTAATCTTCAGTTGCATACCTGGCAAATAATATGATCTAAGCTAGCAAGAGTGTTAATTTTATCTCAAATTGTTTGTTTGGATAACCTGCTGATCAAAGAATCACTGGCCACATAAGTCAAGTGATTAGAATAGTGCAGCAATAATATGAACGTTGTCTTCCTTTCAACACTGCCGCCAAATATTCCCACAATTTTTTTCCTTATTTCTCTATGCAGCCCTCACAGGTAAGCCCACTGCCACCACAGAGAAGCTGACCAGCTATGTTAGCTTTTGTTTTGCTGTCAGTTAATATATTGAAATTCTTTGAAATTTCAAAAAATCTTGCCCATGGATTCAATTCCCTTACAGATGTGGGAAAGAAAAGTTCCTGCTTTACATTTCAAAATTTTTCTTGACGAAACCCATCCCAATTCCTGATGCCTGCAAGCTAATCATTTATTGGTTTACCTGCCTCTGACAAAATCTGCTAACTATCCCATTGTTTTCCACTTTACTCAAACCCTAAATTTCCATTTTAATTTATTTTTAAATGAAATTTATTTTGTATAGAGAGGGAACTAAAGTTTTTTTTAATTTGTTGGGCAATTTATTAAAATTTCCTGCTTATTCAATTAATTCAATTCTAAACAATTTAATTTTCTCAAACACATCCTTTTTATATTTTTGTACTTATAATTTTTTAGAAACAGCAAACTTTGTGGTTAAGAGATAAAGTCAGTTTATAAGGAAAATCCTGCTTTGAATAGCATATTTCTTTCATATAAAAGACATAAGACTGTCCACAAGTGCTCCTAAAACTAATCCATGGCCCTTGCCCTTGTATCCTGATACTTGCGAAAATTGTAAAATATTTCCGTTTTTTGTCATGTACCCTATCCTGCCATCTCTGTACTTCCATCTGTCTCTGCAATTTGCATTCAATGTGTTTAAACAAGCAAGCAATCAATAAAAAGGGGACACCTTCACTGATGGTGTTTTCACTCTAGACCACATTCAAGAACTATGTAACAAGTTAACAAAAACTTTCCATTCACCACCTCAATAATTGTTTGTTTTAGTGTCTACTGGTGAACTCTTCACTGAGAATTTAAGCTTGGTGAAAATACATGGACCATTATGAAAAAGTGTTATGCATATTTGTGAAAGAAAAATTCCTTTCACTCACTTGTTGTGTTTTCTTTAAGCTGCTATTTCCATAAGACACTGAATCTCAAACTATTCCACTCTGCTTATTTTGTCTTATTAATGTGACATAATCTTCTCAATATTGTCCTCTGTAGAAGATAAGTCATCTCACATTGTAAATTAATAAAAACTAATTGTAATGAAGACAAATATTTCGTTCCCATTTCCTTACAGAGTACTAATGAAACCAACCTTATCACTTTTGTAACTTAATCATTTTTATAATTTACGTTCCTATCATCCTCTCAGTGGAAGCAATGTATAAAAAATCTCCACTAGCTGGACTAAAAAAAAAAATTTCCCATCCTTTTTTGTTGCATGTAGATGACAATGCTTAATCATGAATGGGTGTATAATGATATTTTTGCTTTTTACTTTGGTTTTCAACTGAACGGCTTTAAGAAATTGTACAGGCTACATAATTTTTAAAAATCTACTGGATGCATTTTAAACTGAACGGCTTTAAGAAACTTCACAGGTTGCATAGTTATAAAAAATACCTGATTCATTTTAAACAATTATAAGAAAATTTTAAGTAGCTTGCGGCACATTTAAAATGCTCCATATGGAAGTAATAATAAGAATATTATGTAATTGCCAATGCCAATTTGACCTGGATGCTCAATCTCAGCCTTCTTGCCCTCAGCCTGCTGTCAAGGGTCTAGAGAAGGAACACATGCCAAAGAAGAAAAAGAAGAAGGGCTGGTTCTCCTGGGGCAGATCTGCTGATGTGGATGTTGAATCCGGTCTGAGCATGACTGAATCTGCTAACCTCAGCAGCACAAACACCACAGGAATCGTGGAAAACCTGCCTCAGGTGAGTCTCCAAATTGCTTTTCTTGCCCATTAGTTTTTGTAGCTGAATTAAAGTGTATATGCACAGAGCCCATATGCACAGAGCCCATACCACCAATAACCGTCTGTTTTTTTAAAGAACACAATATACATATTAAGCTTTAAGCAGCCCAGGGCTTTTTATGATGTATCTTAAAGTAATATTTTTCCCATATTGGTTTATTATCTAAATTAGTAACAAAAACACATTTTAAAAACATTTTTTTAACATAAATAAAATTGCTGTTTTAGACTAAAGAAATTAATAAATTAATATCCATGGCAATGGAAAAATCTGTAAAGTTATCTTTATAAAAAAGATCATTGATAGAATTTAATTAATTTACAAATATCTACATCAGTTATTGTTTCTTTTCCCCCCGTGTAGAAAGACAATGCCGCCTCACCTGCCCACTCTCCTAATCCAACGCCACCAGCTAGTAATACAAGCACCCCAAGAAAACATACAGAAAAAATTGTCAGGTGAGTTCTTGGAGATATTTTTATTTAATATTTGTATATTGCTGTTTGTATAATTGATTTAAATAGGTCCCACTCAACAAATCTCCTCAAGAACACATTCTTTGTTTTTTTTGTTTTTTTTTCTGCTCTCAATTTTAAAGGAAACAATGGAGAAAAAAACACTTTCTTTTTCCATTAATTTTTTTAATCTGGAGAAGGAATGGACAGTTAGTTATATTTATATTCAATATAAATGGGCAGAAGATTATTTTGTGTGCTGATAGTGAAGTTGAATTGGGTGCACTTGTATCACTTATTTATGATTTCCTCTGTTATAAAAATAAACTAAACAGTTGAGTGAATATTGCATGAATGACTGCTTGATGGTCACAGGTTACAGCATGATGAAAACACATCCACTGAAACTGACACAGATGCCTCAGAGAAAGATGCTTCCAAGTCCCCCTCCCCGCCACACCCCCTTCCCCCTCCTCCCCCGCCTCCCCCACCGCTCTTGGAGGTCCCACACCAGGACAGTGAGTCGGATACAAGGCGGAGACACCATTCTTCTGCCAGTGACACAGCTGCCGCAGCCATCAGAAACAAGAGGGAAAAGTTTATTAAAACCCTCCGACTGTCCTCAGAGCAAATTGTAAGTTATTAGTGTGGGTGGAGAGGGATTTGGGGGGGGGAGGGGGCTTATTGATTATTAGAATAGTCATGTTTTTTAAAGAAAAAGGGAGAAGGCCATCTGATTGCTTTTAGTGTATTTATTAGTTTCATTAAAATCTCAAAAAAGCTTTCTCCTTCTCTGTGGTACCATTTACTACCATGCTCTTCTGCTCTTCACCTAGACCATCTCGTCATTTCCTTACCACCTTGTCATTTCCATACAATCTCATTTCCTTACAACCTCATCATATCCGTACAGCCTTGACATTTCCTTACCATCTCGTCATTTCCTCATAGTGCAAGCTGAACCTGAAGGAGGGCCACAATGAAATCTCCTTCTCTGTGACCACCCAGTACCAGGGAACTACACGCTGTGTCTCCCACGTCTACCTCTGGAATTATGATGACAAGATTGTCATTTCTGACATTGATGGAACCATTACCAAGTAAGGTTTTCAGTGTATTTTGCATGGAATTTTTTTAAGTCACTTTTACCTGCGTAAATGAACAATATTATTTTCAAATTTGATGAGAGACATTTTTGCCCAGATAATTATATTTTTTTTATAAAGTGAAAGGCTTTTTAAAATAACTCAAATAGAATTAAATTAGCTCTTCACTCTATAAAAAATCTGAGATTTAAAAAATATCTTTACCAGTAATTCAATTAAAAGGGAACGTGTAATAGATGAAACATTGTTTATATATGCTATGATTCTTTTTTAGGAAGGTTTTATTTATTTTTCATAATGATTAGTTACATTTTTTTGTTCTTACATATTTTTCATATTTCCTCCTAGATCTGATGCACTTGGCCAGATTCTACCCATAATAGGCAGGGACTGGTCCCAGTCAGGTGTGGCCCAACTATTTACGCGGATAAACAACAATGGCTATAAGCTTATCTACCTATCAGCAAGGGCCATAGGCCAAAGCCGCAGCACTAAAGATATGCTAAAGAGTATTCGACAGGGGGAGTTAGTGCTTCCTGATGGACCTTTGTTCCTTAACCCAACTTCTCTGTTCAGTGCATTCCACAGGTGAATTGATTTTTACAAAAAAATATAAAGACTGTTTGCACACGTAAAATATTTAAATTTAGAGAATTTGGTAATTTTATTATTTTGAGTAATCTACACATGGTATGGATGTTAAGTTACTAGTATCGATTATTTTAATTTTTTCACTTGCGATCTACTTTTGGAGAAAGAAATTATGACACACAAAAATTAAGTCCTTAGGTGTTAAAGTTAAAAAAACAATATTTCTTCTGTGCCCAGGGAGGTCATCCTGAAGAATCCTGAGGAGTTCAAGATCAGTTGTCTCAAAGATATAGCAGATCTCTTTCCCTTCTCACCATTCTATGCTGGGTTTGGAAATAAACTGAATGTGAGCTTTGCAGAGATTCTGTTTGAAATGTATCCAACATAATTTTAGATGATGCATAGAATTCAAGTAAAAAATAAACAGTCTGTAAGAATTTAATAGTGTTGAAAAAAAAATATTTTTATAAAAAATTAAAATAAAGATGGGCTTTGAGAAATAATGCAAATTTTTGGTAAGGTATTGGATATATATTATATACCTTTATAAAATTTTTTTTTTTATGTTTCTGGTCTTGTATTTCCAGGATGTGATAGCATACAGAGCACTAGATATTCCAAGCTTCCGCATATTCACCATCAATCCCCAAGGACAGCTGAGACATGACCTGTCACTCACATTCTTGTCTTCGTAAGTAAAAATATATCGGCTGTTTTAAAAATATGTTGTCCATTCTACCCCAATGTCTTATCTTCCTGAGTAATCATTTATTAGCTGTTAAAAAAATATTTTATCCATAATTCTAACCCATTTTTTTATTACATTTATCTACATTTTTTTAAATTTTAAATTTCCCCAATGTAAATATACTCAGTTGTTGAAAAATAGATATTGAAAATATAAACACCAAATAATCAGAATGTTACAGGAGACTTGCTATATTTTTATTAAGAAATCATTGCATTCTGCTCAATTGAATGTTTAAGATTTTTTTTTTTAAATAAAAAATTTGACACAATTCTAATTTTAATTGTCATCCACAGCTATTCCGGAATGTCAGATATTGTTGATCACTTCTTCCCATCACTGGACCAAATTGACAGGGGCACATCCGTTGAGTTTAATCCCGTAAACTACTGGCGGTTCCCCATCCCCACGGTCAGCCCAGAGGAGCTTGAGAAGCTGTCCAGTTGTAGTCAAGTCCCAGCAGAAGCTGAGAAGAAATGACATGGGGACCATGGGCACCCAGAGGAAGGAGGGAGCAAAATGAGCCCAGAAAAAAAACACAAGGTGAAAAACTCAATGTTAAAAAAGACAAATGTAAGACATGAGCCACAGAAAACTGTACAAATTCAATGTGATAATGACAAGCCTCTAGGGATTACACCTCACAATGCCAAGAAAAATGTAGAGGCCTCGTTTCAGAACTCTGTCGGCACAAAAGCTGACAGCAATGTTGCTGGTGATTCACTAAGGGAAAGGACCATGCGAACCAAAGAAACTGTTCATCAGAAAATGGCAGTCATTGCTGCAGGAATGTCTGGTGGTGGCGGTCAGGTGACCAGAGACTCTGCAAATTTGTCCAGGTTTGATTCAGAAGAAATTGCTGATGATATAGCTGCAACCCCCTTAACACAAGGTGTCCTAGACCACAAGCTGGAAACAGCCAAGACCATGAAGGACAACAGTGTTGATGTGAATGGAAATTCCCAAAATTATGGTGGGGACCAATGCAATAGTGTTAAAGGTTTCAAGCCCCAAACTTACAAGTCTGATAATTCACATTATGCATTACACCAGGGAAGTCATTCTTCTTTTCATTTTTATAAAAAAATTAACCAAAAAGAAACTCCTCTTGCATCCTCAGATTCTTCTTACTTGAAGAACTTTCTGAAGAAACCCCAAACCAAGTCTGCCGCACTCAACAAACGTGGCGATTTTGTCGGAATGATGAAACCCCAACAAGACGGTCCAAACTCTTATGGCCGTCTAGAGCACATCATCTCATGCAGTCGTGATCTGGTTCCTTCAATCGCCCCCAATGTGTACAGCAGCCAAGGACAGATTTATGCAAGTATCCGCAGTGCAGTAGCTCAGGAAGGGAGGGAAATGTGTGGCAGTAGCCATTCTAAAACTCACCAGAGGATTTCGTCACATAGTTTCGGATCCATGTGCACACCGGGAAAATGTTTCTGTTTTGGTGACCAGGTTTTCTCCTCAGTGTGGGAAAGAAGTTTCCCATCGTCAGATGAACTTTATTACGACTGCTTTGAGCCTGGTGACTACCCTGATAAATCCATGGTTCATTCATCATCAGCTTCATCCTCCTGTTTTTCACTGAAAGCATCAGACCAAAATATGTCACGTTCGTCTTCAACATCATCATTCAAATCAATCCCGGGTTCTCCGGACCCACCAGCAGCCTGCTCCCCTACTGCCTATTTTTCCCCACGCGAAATCACACCCATTTTATCATCAGCGGCTTTGCAGACATCTAACAAGTTCACGTTTTCAGCCTTGCCGTCATCACCTTCTACACCTTGCACTACGACTTCATCACTATCTTCAACAATCTCCCCACCTTTTGGCTCCAGCCGCAACCATCAGCAATCATCTATGCCAGTCATGACTTTGTTTAATCATTCGGTTAACTTTTGGATCATGGAAATAGATTAACCAGAAGATCATATTGTGAAATTCATGAGAAAAAGCTGTTTACCTGCTCAAATAACTATAAAAACAAATGCATCAAGCTTCATTGTTCTTGAGGCATTTTAAAAATCCTCATTTTAAGTCAACCATGATGTCAGTACTCGGCTACTTCCATAAAGCAGTGCTACAATGGAGGACTATAAAAAAATTAAATCGCTTCATTGTTAAGGTTATACCCTGTTTTTATGACCGCATCTCTTCAACTTCAACATAAAACTCTTTATTTTTTAAAATCCCGGTAAATTGATTGATTTATTGTCACAGTAATGTTGTGCAGTAATGCATATCTGTTTTATTCAATGTTTTTTTTTTTTAAAACAAAGAATTCTCAAGTTTGCTTTATCTTTGTATATATATTGTAAATAGTATCATGAACCCATAAAGACATCTAACTCATAATTTTTTTTCCTATTGTTACTTACTGAATTACATATATTTAATGTCCAGGTTTTATATTAAATGTGTAGAGATAGAATTTTTTTTTTTAATACTCTTTTGCAATCATTGTTTTTAAATAGGTTTGTTGACAGCTTCAGTTTTATTTGGTAAGATTATTTTGAAATACACATAACGCTTGTTTTAGTTTTAGGTAAGTAGAAATATTTTGATTTTACCCCAATCCATACTAAGTATATTTTTTCTACTTTGTTAATCAATAAACCACATCATGGAATTAAACTATCATTCCTATTTTCCGACTGCTAAAGAATAAATGGCTCATGATTCAGTATCTTCCCCATCTTAAATTCAAATTTGGTACGGACAAAAATTATTTCCAAAACATATGAATTCATTTACAGTATTTTTGTCAGTGCTACGGCACCTCATTTGAAACATCTTACAATTCTCATCTTACAATTTCTTCTGTAAATCATATTTAATTAATGTATGTGAAGTCATTTCTCTCAGTGCTCTACTGTTTACACTTGTGTAAAACTTGCCGTCACCTTGTTGTAGCTTCGTTTCTGCATACAAGTGCATACATTATAAACCAAACAACAAGAGTAGCATATCTTTAAAACGGTTTTTAGTACCGATCAATGAGACATTTTTAATCATGTGATATTTTTCTGCATTTCAAATAAAAATAAAAACTGTACATAGTACTCTCCGGTGTTTCAATTTATGAAGAGGACAAAGTTTTAGATCAAACCTTGTTTCAAAAATCGATAAGTTTGGTTTACATGCAAAACTGAGCTATAAAAAAAAAAGTAGCTAATTTTCGTTTTATCTGTTGGCAATGTGACAAGTCATTATTCTTTACATTTAATTTCATTGTAAACACACCCATTAACCGATACAAATTTTGTTTTAATTTTGATGTGCCTTTTGGTATTTCCTGCATCATTTGATGATTTGAAGAAGAAACAAATTTAGATACCTAATGTTTTTATTTAATTTTGTTTATTTTTAATGTCTAGTATTAATCTTATGATTTTTTGTTTTTCATTTTATTTGAGATATTTTCAATGTTGTGTGGTAACAAAACTCTCCAAAGATGATTTTAAATGCAAAGCCTATCTTATTTTTTTTCTATGACAGTTGAAATTTAAAACAATGTTTGATATCATTTCATGTTAGAATCTAGTGTACATATACTCGGGTCAGTTTTTTTTAAAAACAAAAGGTAAATTATGTACAAAGTGTTGAGCAGTAGGGTATCTTCAAAAAGAAAAAGAAGAAAATTTGTGTCTTTACATTATGAAGTGTTTTCACTTCAATGAAGTTTTTTGGGGCGTCATTTTAACAAATGGACAAGCCTGGCCTCAAAATTGATACGTTAGTTTTATTTTAGCCATGTCGAATAGTTTTTTAAGGAATATACTTTACACCTATGGGTAAAAAACCTTTTAAAATAGGTAATGTTTGTGTATTTACGTGTAGCTGTTAATGATTCATAAGTCACTGATTTTATTTCATTCAATATTTCATTTCTGTTAGTTCTGGTACTTAAGCTATGCTTACCAAAGTTGTTTATAAATATGCATATTTTCCCCTATTCAATCCATCGCACTGATTTTTTTAAAATGGCATATTCAATTTTTAATGTAGATCCTTCCACTCCTGTAATTTTAGTTATCAGTTCATTGCCTTTTCATTATCTACCAAATTTCCTTGGTATCATCCATTCCAAAACAAATTTTGCACTGTTGGTACAATTCATTTTGATCACCTCTGAATTTAATGGGAGCCGTATCCATTCATTTCCTCAGAAACACAATAGCAATACCCCATAACTGTTTCACTTTGGCAACTAAATTTAAATAATGTTATGAGATGGAAGATGTAATTTTGTACCTCTCAGTGATTTCAGCTAGGTGTTTCCTTGTGTTAGTGTTGTTTCAGGTCTGAGCAGCGTCAGTTGACAGGAGGCTGATGTGCTTTTTAAAAAAACTGTGATACACATAATTCTAATGTAACCTGCCATAATGCGTACTTATTTCTTGGGACCAGAAATGTTATACATCTTCTATTAAATGTTTTTTTAAAAAAAGATGTTATAGTTTACTCCTACTAACAGCCTAACTCTATGATAGTTTGTTTTTTCCCCTCACTCATAACTGTACATAATTGTGAATGTCATCAGACTGAAAGTATAGTTTGTCTAGACTTTGCTCTAGGCTTACAAATAACACATAGGTGATATGTTGAGATATGAATTGTTACTGACAGCATTCAAACAAGAAAGAAAGTTATTTGAATTGGCTCACATTTCCTCTGAAGTCAGTATTTTTGTTTTTGCAGAGAGCTGTGAATTATGTGGCCAATTGAACTGTTTGAAAAAAGCCTATATAAACTTTCAATCGTTTGAAAAGGAAGAAATTGTTTACCTGGTATTTTAAACAATGTCTTTTATGGTATTGTGTTTTTATTCCTGTCAGCTTTACTAGTCAGAACCTGCATTGTTTTTAAGTCAAGTTTGATTAAGTCTAAGCTTCTCTATGACAACCCAACCTTGATATGTTAAGAAATATTGTTATATTTTACCATAGTTCAGTTGAGAATCTTTTATCAATCAACTCCACATTCTGTTTAATATGCAAGCTGCTTTTTCTAAACTTTATGAATTCTAGCAATGCATGTATTTTAAGCCCAATAATTTATCAGTTTAGAACCAAAATGTCCAAGAATTTATTTTGCATAGACCAGTCCAGTCGATTTCATATAAACCAGTGAATTCAAGACCTGGGACATATCAGCCTGCTGGACCAGCTTAAAACTAATGTACCCCGGTATTCTAAGAGATCTTGGCGTTTTTTAAAGTATGATGGATATTTCTAAAACAACCTCTAAGAGAAACTCAGATATTTAGTTTTTCAACATGCAGACATTCCTCTTACACCTTGGACAGTTTCTAAATTAAGTTAGTGATAACACTTTCTTAAACCACCCATTTCAAAATTCATCTAATTGTATAAATTATAAACCTATCTTTAATCTTTCTTTCAACGAACAGTTATTGTTATCTCGTCTAAGCATTTTATTTGAAAATATTGCAGATCAAATATAAAAAAAAAACACTTGGTGGTCATCATGAAATTATAATTTAAAAAAATAATAAAATTGCCCATGTCATGTAATAACTTTGAGCAGTCAGTGTGAAACATACAAATATCCAACCTTGCTTACTGTGTGATGTTATGATATCAGGTATTTACTTGCCATTAATCATTTGATTCCAAAACTATTGTATATCCATATAACTATTTGAACTAGTCAGTAGTTGATTGTAGTGCAATGATTTAGGTTATGGGTAGTGTCATACATTAGAAAGCATCATCATCCTTCAGCTTCATTAGCCTTTTGGGCATGTGCCCTTCCCGCTAATACATTAAAAAAAAAAAAAGAGTACTTTTTAAAATTATTTGTAAAAAAAAAAAATTAATTTTATTTATTTATTCATTCAATGCCACATAATTATATTTTCATAGGACATTTTGCCTTTTTTTTTTTTCATTTCAGTGTTAAATATATCATTAGGATCAAATACATAATTACAATTTAAATGCATTAGGACTTGTATTTTCTATTTAGTTAGCAACAGTCTGTATAATAAAATGTTATGTTATTTTAACCCAACCTATTTTTTGAAAATGTTTTTCTCATTTTAAAAGTTTATTTTGAATGTATTTGTTTTCCCATTAAAAAAAATGGCGAGTAATATAAATATGGTTTTGTAACCAAGACCCAAACCTGTACATAAGATTATATTATATATATATTGTGCATATTATCCATATGTATTTGGTTTGAAAGGTTAATCGGCTCACCTGTTTCAAAAAGATGTAATCACAAATCATCAATCTCTGTCTCAAATAAGTTGTGTGGACAGTGTGCTGAATAATGTGTATGATGACTCACTGTATTTTTTTAAGTACTGCAATAATAAATGATTCTATTGAATACTGTAAATGTGATCATGGCTTGAAAATAAAGTCATAATGAATATTAAGTCAGTTTGTGTCTTGATTGCAACGAATGCTTGCAGTTGTAAATGTGGAGCCGTTGATTGAGTGGGAGCCATCCAGTAAGTTGCAGAATTCAAGAGGGGATGAAATAATGTATCCCTCATTTTAAAATTTGGATTTAAACAATGCAAAAATTAGTGTATCTATTCTCCCCTTTGTTTAGTTGAGAATCAGTTTTAAAATATGTGTGTGTGTGTGCCTACTAGGCAACAAAACATTAAAATATCTGTGTGTGCAACAAATCCTCATTGCAGAGGGATAAAAACTGAGTCATGCAATCATGGGGTTGGATTGATGTTGAACATTTCCTATGATTGATGAAAAGTTGATCATGTTAAAGACAAGGCTGTAACTGTAATAACTATAGGAATACCCCAAAGAAACTGCTGCTTTAAGAACAACCATCTTATGAATTGAAAGTTCTATCCAGATTAACACTTGTAACACTTTTATGTCAAGAAACTGGTCTCAATGTTTCTCAGAACCCTGAGTTTGAAGAAAAATTTGTAAAGTCTTAACCAAGGGACTATATACCATGCATTAAGTTAAAGATATTTTTACCAACCTTATAGTGTAGCAGTTATGGTGAGGGGGTGACACTGGATTTTTGTATCTGTCCTCAGGGGTGGTGATAGAATTGCTTAGTCCAAGGGAGCA
The DNA here is from genome assembly GCA_964033795.1 of Lymnaea stagnalis. Lineage (NCBI taxonomy): Eukaryota > Metazoa > Mollusca > Gastropoda > Lymnaeidae > Lymnaea > Lymnaea stagnalis. The sequence goes on along the minus strand of CAXITT010000374.1, from coordinate 241,674 downwards.
GAATCAGTTGTCTACTGCTAAATATATTTGTTGCCATAGGAGGAAATATGGCGCTAATGTCTTACATTTGACACAATGAGTGTAGATGAAAAGTACCATAACAACAAACAGACATTTATACTGACTTAAACAAGATTTCAGAATGTAAAAAAAAAAAATATATATATTCTTTATTATTGAAAGACTTAAACAAAATATCACATCACTTAAAAACCAGACACCATCTGAATAAAATGTACTGTTCTCTGCTTTTATGTTAATATATCTTTTAAAAAATTCATTGAAAATTTCTCTACACAGCTAAGAAGAGGGAGTGTGGAGTGTTTCAATTTTTATTTTTTAACATTCAACATGTAGATATTGATCCCCAGTCAACAATGCAACCTTTTGTTTCAAATACAGTGAAAATTGTTTAACACGAAACTGAGAGGACCGAAATATATCTTCATGTGAAAGAATTTCGTGTTAAATATGCATACCAAAAAAAAATGTACTCACCAAAATTACATTTATTTGAGAACATCACTATTTACATTTCAAATTATTATACATTTTGTACATACATATGTATGTATGAGTAAGCATGCATTTAATTAATAAAAGGAATAAAAAATTTAATAAAAACTTAACTTTAGTAATAAAAACAAATAAAAAATGTATTAATTTTTCGGAAAATAATCTGATATTTTTTTTTTGTGAATAGTCTTTTTTAGCATCAAATTGTCAACAAATTGTTCAATATGGTCCCTTGTATTATTCATTTCCAGTTAGCCTTCTTCACACGAGACAAGACCTCTTTTTTATTTCAGACCCCTCTACGATCTCACTGGCAGGTGCATGTATTTTGTTTATTCCGAGAAGTGAAATCTTTTAGTGTTATTTTTTTTTCATGTTAACAGAAAAAAAAACGTATGAAAATACCCAGTATTTTGTAGGGACCACATTAATATGTGTTAACCGATTTTTCAAGTTAAGCGTTAAACATGTTTCACTGTATTCAATAAATTATTTACAAATTTGTCCAGTTTTTCAGTAACAATGAAATTTCCACCATATGCAGGTAGCTGCTGTAAATTTAGTGTCATCACAGAATTAAACAGGCAGCAGATTCGCATTTTTCTTAATGTCTTGTTTTAAATTGAAGCATTGTATAGCCAATATTCGATTACTTAAATTTAATTTAATTAAAAAAATATAAAGTCTGCATACAATATACAATATTAAAAATACAAGTCCTTAATTACATAAAATGCAATATTTAATTTATATATTGCTTGTGGTAGCTAACTTCCAATGTGTTCCATCCCTTGACACTAGAGAGGAGAAGTGAACAGTAAATTAAATGAACAATAAGTGTCGAGTAAAAATGCATTAGAATTTAACAATTTATAAATATTATTTTACCTTAGTTTGTCATGCTTCTAAAATTGTTCAGTTTCAATACAAATTTAATTGTTGATATTTTTAACAATGAGTTGGCACAGTTGAATAAGATTTATAATTATTATGACTTAAGATATTGCTTCTTAACAACATTCTCATAAATTATCTATAATTCAACTTTCTCAATTAGTTTTATCTGTAGTATAGTTGATTTCTTTGGAAGAGATAGTTATAATGGGTTTGAGAATAATAAAACTTTAATGAATCAACAATGCGTTGAGCAAAAAACGACATACCAACAACATGATCCTTTTGAAGCTTCTGGAGATGTAACGTAACATTCTGAGCTGCCATTTCAAAGACGTTTTCATGCACACCCTTCAAAAAAAAAAATGTCAGGTTTAAGAGTAAAAAATACTGTTAAATCTTATGAACTTTAAAAATATGTTTTAGAACAAAGTACTGACAAAGCTGGCCATGTTTTTTGATGGTCCCAACAAACCAGGTTGTAGTGTTAAATTTACCATGTGGTGACCTGAGTCATGCGAACATGATATTCCTTGCATCAAATCACTATTTATAACTTCATATGAAGGACCAAAGCTGCAAAAAAATAAACTATACAATAAATATTTCTTCTTTTTTCCTTATTATTTAAAAAAAGTATTAACTGAATGATGTGGGGGAGGGGGAGAGAGAGGAGGGACATCAACAATAAATAATAGTTACCTTGTATACGCCTTTAACAATATCCATAGCTGTTAATTCTTGCCCTAGATTGTCTTTGAGAAACTGGATGATCTGCTGCTCCCTGTCGTGCCGATGCTTGATGTAATATTTGATGACCTGCACAGGGTTTTCAATGACAGGTCCATGACCTGGGTAGATGACTTTAGGCTCCATCTCAAGAATTTCATTCAGTGATCTCATGTATGACTGTAGATCCTCAATTATCTGAAAATTGCATTTAAATATTTTTTTGTGTGTTGAAAACATCATAATCATTTTTAACATCATGTCGAGTATTGTATTTAATCTATTTAAGCTTATGAAATGTATTCTTCTCATTTATAATTACCAGTGACGACAATTATAGAGATACTATATGTAAATCTATCTATCATTCATGTTGTGGACTAGATTAAGCGTCGTGAACATTTGTTATGAAAAGTTGTTGGCCCTGAGTGGATTTTGTGAGGGTGAGATGTGATTAATCAGGAGGGGTTAAGCAAGGTCAGATCATGGGGTTAGTTTGTGGTGTTCAGTTTAGAGTATGCTTAGTGATAGTTGTCGAGAGGGATTGAAGTAGTTAAACGGTAGATGTGAAATTTAGTCTGAGGACAGGAGGTAGTGTCGTGAGGAATTTCTAACAAACAAAATTTTGTAAACTGCCAATTATTATAACTAATAAAGGTTTCATTACTTCAATTGAGCGTTGGTTATTGTCTTACGTATGAACCAAGCACAGCTCACGTGTGTATGTAGTAAAGTAGGACCAGGCGCTAAGAACATAAACCACGATAATAAGGTTTACCGAAGGAAGATCGTAACAATTCAGTAAAAGAAGGTTAGGGTAAAAAAAAAATTGATAAAACAATGCTGTACAAAACAAAGCCACCAAACTATGTAAATTATTTTCTGTTGATCTCACAACTCACAGTTGTACTGCCCCCTAAAATAGTATCTCCTGAAAACACTGATCCGTCCTCTTCAAGCTGTAAGACTATGTGGTCTTCTGAGTGTCCTGGGCCATGGTAGGCTCTGAGGAGTAAGCAACATCTTGCTACATGGAGAAAAAAAACTCTGTAAGATGGTCACGTCTTTGCAACAGTCTGTCTTCATGAGACGATGGTGTGGCTTGTTTTTATTGACACCTTGGCAGAGGGGTTCTTAACTTGGGCGGCACATGAGGCAGTGTCAAGGGCAAGAGTCTCAGAAAATCAAGTTTATTTGCATTTTTATTACCATTATTTATTGTGGGTCTCAGGAAATATGTTTTGAAATCAAGATAGGGATCTGGGGGTGTAAAAAAGTTTAGAACCCCTACCTTAGCGAGTGTCTTATGATGGTATTTTACTGATTTTTTAGTCTACTGATTACTTACATTCATCATTTTAAGGGAAATCAGGGGTAAACAATAATACTGAAGCTACAAAAGCTTGATTCTCTAAAAGTAAATACCGTACCTTATGTTTGATCCAGCTTAAGCTACACACATAAAAAAATATGTAATTCAATAACAATTTAAAGCTTCAGTCTCTGCAGGGCCATGATATTATTGATACACTTTCTAGTGCCCGCCTCTACACTGCCAGCAGTTAAACAAAATAACAAATCTGAATTTAGGTCTTCTATCTAGATCTAGAGCAAGCCTGCACAACTCAAAATGTTAGGCTGGCCATAATACATTGTGAAGAACTCGAGTGGGCCAAAAGAAAATAGGACAGGACTTGTGCGGGCCAAAATAAATAGGTCAGGAGGAAAGCTATTAAGAAAATAATAAGAATAAAGAATATTTCGTTACTTCCGGGCTGCAAAGTGGGTGCTGGCTGGCCACATGGGGCCCCAGGGCCATATGTTGTGCAGGCCTGATCTAGAGTACTCTGTTGTCTCACCAGAGTGTAATTAGACCAGTTGGATAAATTTAAAAAATTGCAATTTCATTTACATCACAATCTGGAGGAGTATCTTTTTCTTTCATTTTGGTTAATGAAAGCACATATATATTGGACATTGCAGGGATTTGAGTTCATTAAAGTACTTTCATACTGTCGATTTGTTGATTGGATTCTTAACTTTCTGTGACTATGTGCTACGCTGTGACCCTGTGTACTCGCTGCAACAAAAATGGGGCTGTCAAATTTCATTTTCACGGGTTTGTGAGTGTTGAAGTATAATGTTTGCTGGCCATATACAAAAACTATCCCATCACATTTTTATAATTCACATGCTTTGTCATCACCTGACAGGTTGACAAAATAGCAACCGGTATAAAATGGAGAGGTCGCACACACACAAAATTTCTGGGGTGGGTGGGTGAATATACCTTTGTTTTTTGCTTACATGCTGTTTTTTATTTCATTTATGTATTTTATTTTAATATCATGATTATGTCTCTTTGCTAATTTTTTTATGTACAGCGCGGTGAGCCCAGTCCTAGGCTGGGGTACCGCGCTATATAAGACCACTTATTATTATTATTATTAAATATGATGAATTTTATTTTATATCAGTGAACTCATTTACAAATTTTAATTAATATTTGTATCGGCAATCGATATAAACTTTGTGACATAAATTTAAAGTTTTATTTAATTGGAGTGGGCAAGACGAAAAAGATTATAGAGAAACCATGTCTTGTTTTTAAAAAATGGAATGAATTAAAGGTTTAAAAAAACAATTTGTACTTGTTAATTTTCATGGCACAGGTGGTTATTGGTAAAATCATAGATAAAAGAAAAATGCCAAATTTATTCCTTCAAAGAGCCAAAGGCAGCTGCAGGTTATTGACCGTTGCTAGCACATACATTTAAGATTGATAGATATAGACAAAAGTTCTGTATCAGATTTCAAAGTTGTGCCTGCTCAGTGTGGACACCAACGTCGGATATCTGTGTCATTGATTTTTAACATTGGATTCACCACTGAGATTTGTGGCTTCAACAAATCTGCTGTGTGAATGTAGCTTGAGAATGGCTTTTTCTGATTTTACAGTCAAGAAGGTGTTTGTTAAACTTTTTTCATGTTTGTTAATGACCTTACTGAAAGGTGGCAAGACATTTTTAACCCTTAAACTTTTGAAAGAGAATAACTTGTACTTTTAAAACATATTTTCACTAAGGGAGAGAGGTTTTATGTTACAATATAACTGAATTTTGGGCTTGAATAACAATTTCAAAGTCTAGTGTTTAAAATTTTTCTAGTTAAAAAATGCTGTCTTAATAAGAATATTTATCCATGTGCTGAAAATGGATATGTACAAAGTAACACATTTCTATTTATTTGGATTAATAAAAGAATCTTGCTCAGGTAAAATATAACTGAGTTCTTGATTTCATTTCATGGCTACAAGATTTAGCTTTCCCCGCATATTTAACCTTAAAATCTAAATAAGCCAAACCCCCATTGACAATCTCTGGCATAAGTTCAGCAATAGGGTTACAAAAGTGACTCAAAACTTTTGATTAAACATTTAAACCGGATTTCAATTTCTCAAAGACTGACTAACCGAACTTGCTTCACACAGGGAGCTATTAATTAACGTTCACTTACTTGAGTGTGGCACCTTCAGTTTTAAAGACCTGCCTATCTTTGATGAAATTGTAACTTGTTTCTAGCAAAGGCAAGTCAGCAGCTGACTCTCTTTTTATCTTGGAGGTAAGAAACCCTTTAGGAAAAGAAAATCTTATGAATTAATGAATTCAAAAAGTAGTAAATCTGTGTGAGCAGAGGTTATAATTTGCATGATTTGAAATAATTATTCAACTCCTGGGAAAATTTTTTTTTTTTAAACACTGTATAACATAATCAAAACACATATTTCATTAGGACGGTTTTTTGTGATGGGGGTGAAAGGGGGGGGGAGAAAGGGGGGGGGAGAAGAGTTAAGCAATGTAATTCCAAATAAAAAGTGGATATAATTGAAAGGATTTTTACTATAATTTATTTTCACACCGATTTTAATGATTAAAATTTTCTCTAAGTTAGTGAATGCTTGATTGTTGATTGATTGATTGTATTTTATTCCATGTTTTCATTTTTTTAAACTATGATCACCAGTAGTATCGGTACTGTGGAGAACCGGTATATGAGTATGTGAGGTCAGAGCCCACCCTGACCACCCGATGAAGTTACAGGACGAGAGTCCAAGGTGCAGTGACTTTGAACGTTGAGATAATTCCTTTTAAAAAGTAAAAAATGCCAATATTGGAGCCTGAGGTACACGTGAAGTGGGATAGGTCAACAAAAAGAAAAGATTGACCAGGAAAAATTAACAAAGTGAATTTTTTAGGGAAATGTTTCTGACACCGTTGCAGTAATTCCATATCCATAGGGACTTCACAGGTCTATTGGTTTTAGATAGGAAATGAAAGCATAATTTAATTTAGACCTCCCATCAAAAACTGCCCAGTTGTTTTTAAATGAATTTTTTTAAATTGTTTTTTTTCCCCCAATAATTAATTTTTGTGAATTGAAGACAGCTGGAGCAGTAAATGTTTCTTACAAATTTGACAAATCAGTTTGCAGAGTAACATTGAATATATAATAAAATAAAAAATGAAAGTGATTTGAAACATTAGGTGAATCAAAGAATTAATTTTAATTTTGAAATGATATTTGTGACATAAAATTTTCAGGGGATCTAACATTTTGTAATGGGGAGGGGAAGGGGGGAAGTGAGATTGAGTGAGTGAGTGAGAGACTGAGTGAGTGAGAGTGAGAAACTGAGGGAGAGAGAGAGTGAGTGAGAGAATGAGAGAGAGAGTGAGAAAGAGGGAGTGTGAGATAGTGAGTGAGTGTGAGAGTGAGTGAGAGAGTGAGTGAGTGAGAGTGAGTGAGAGAGATTGAGTGAGAGATTGAGTGAGTGAGAGAGTGAGTGAGACTGAGTGAGAGAGAGTGAGAGTTTGTAAAAATAGGCAAAAACAATGTGATTTAATTAATGTATGGTTCTTAATTCTGAATGTTCTTAATATATTTTAAGGAAAGATTTTAAAAAATGAATTATACACAGATACATAAATATTTATACTAAGCACTACTTGCAATTCCATGTAAAAAGAATTTATACAAAATGCATACTTGATCCAAGAGCTCGACATATTCCATCCACACCTCCCACATGATCATGGTGCCAATGTGTCACAATGATTTCTTGAATATCAACTGAATGATCTGACAAGGATGTCTTGAGCAATTCAATATATTCATTTACATTGGGGTCTCCGGTGTCTATGAGGATTCGTCTGCAAACAGCCAACAAGTGAATCTATAAAAATTTAAGAAAAACTCTTATTTATTTCCTTTGGCTATGGTTAAATAAATAATAGATCAATATTCATAACTTAAAAACTACTATACTACAAATAAGAAATTAACCTAGAAAATTGGTTTTGATTTCCTTTAAAAAAAAATTATTTAAAGTTTTAGTTATCTCCATATTTTTGAGGGGTGATATTTTTGTATACTAAACTCAAGACTATCTGTGAGCACTTATGGTTTAATATTTGATATGTTAATGATAGGTCTAATAGGTTAATCAATATTATCATTAATTAATAGCAAGACCAAAACCAAAAATTATTAAAAAAATAAATCCACTATGATAAATAGTTAAAATTTAAATAGGCACTAAACTAAAACTATTAAAAAATTGAATGTTGAGAGAGTCTCTGGCAGGATCTTTTATAAATAATATTTGACATAGTAATATTTTAAATTAGAGATGTAAACTGTTAAGGACTTGAATGTATAGTGTGATTATGTGTTGTTTGTAGAGTATTTGGGTAGATGTTGATATTAAATGTTTGGTATTTTGTGACGTATTGTGCTTACGTGGAAATGACGTATTGTTGTGGAGTTTGTTGTGTTTTTGAATAATGGCAGTTGATGATGTAGTTTGGTTCATAAAGATACTTTATTCTAATAATCAATGGTTTTTTGTCATTAATATAATAACCCCTAGACAAATCGAAGCTAACAAACTTGGTAAGAACGGGTTTGTAACATGAACCAAACCCAACACGAACTGAACACATCAAACTCAAACCCTGCTGATGACAGAACAGAACCTGATGGCGACCAAACCGAACCCAAATTTGAACACCATTGAGAATGAACCACATGAGCCTATTCCAAACATAATAGATCCAAAAATGTTTTACAAATGTGGCACATCACTAATTACGCCAGAAATGCTAATATTTTAATTAAAACTAAAAAACCCAATGGTGAAATGATTTTTTGTAAACCAAAATGATCTTTTTTATCTTCCCCGCCAACAACCTTTTGCACATAGGCTTTATTTGCATTAATGCGTGAACAAGTAATCAACAACCACTATGTAGTTGACTTGCATCATTTAAAAACAAACAAAATTAGAATTGTGTATAAATCTAATATGCTTTGTGCAAGAAAAGTATCAGTGACACTCAGTGAGCATTTTAAGGTGGAGAAGATTGGTAAGCCATTTTGAATTGTCTTTTCAATACGATAAAAACATTAAACTCAATAAAAAAAAATTATGATTCCCTATTTTTTCACTAAATATTAATGACCCATACATTTATAGTGATATAAAACCCAGTACTATGAGAGCTAAAGAAAGTGTTTTTTTTTTCAATTTTAATGCACTGCTATGAAAACGCTTAGTTTATAAAAACTAATATTACTGAAATTGCCAAACTTCAGTGGTTGCTGAACCAAACCCTAACTTAAGTTGTTACTGAATCAAACTTCTAAAAGATTAGAGTTTAAGTGTAGGTCAACTAGGCATACTTTAATTCTAAAATTGGGAAAATTTACGTTTGGCAGGCCACTTATTTCCCATGGCTGCTGTCTTGGTTGCATTGATGGCAGACGTGTCATGGCAATCAAGGAACTATCAAAACATGGATCTCTAGCTTCCTCAGCAACTGATGCCAGGCAGTAGTGGTAGATGGCACAACTTCCTCCTTTGTCTGTGTTAAGTCAGGAGCCCCCCAGGACTCAGTGCTAGGCCCCTGTTTGTTCCTAGCATCAATGGCCTGCCTGAGAAGCTGACCTCCAAGAGAGACTGTTCGCAGATGACATGGTGCTGTACAGAATGATCACTAACAGTACTGACCAGCACCAGCTACAACAGGAACTCCATCGGTTAGCTGAGTGAGAGATGAGCTGAGACATGGAATTTCTTCCCGTCAAGTGACAGACCCGGTCAGTCTCCAGAATGGGTAATAAGGGGAGAGACTGCAATCAGGTTAGTACAAAATAAAATGAGTAAAACAGAGTAGGGTTAAACCTGAAAAAATAAACGCAACAAAACAGCGAACGTGTCGGCAGAAAGCCTTCGTAAGCAAACAAAACAACAGAAAAAACGTTATAAAAATAAGAAATAGCACTTAGCTGGTAAGTAGTATCTGTGGGCAGCAATAGATACTACTTACCAGCTAAGTGCTATTTCTTATTTTTATAACATTTTTTCTGTTGTTTTGTTCGCTGACGAAGGCTTTCTGCCGACACGTTCGCTGTTTTGTTGCGTTTACTTTTTCAGGTTTAACCCTACTCTGTTTTACTCATTTTATTCAGTCTCCAGAAGCAGAACCCCTCTACACCACCCTTACGAATTGCATGGCCATATTCATGATCCACTTTCCTTCATAAGGTACCTCAGTGTTATCATTTAAAGAGAGGTCCGCTGGGAGGAGCACATTAACAATGTGTGCAAACGGGCAAACACGACCCTAGGGTTCCTAAGTCAAAATATGAAGATCGGCAACTCCAGCTTAAAAGAAAAATGTTTCCACATTTCTTTTGCTGCCCACGATACTACTTCTAAGCTAAGTGCTATTTCTTATTTTTATTTTATACCGTTTTTTTTCTGTTGTTTTGTTCGCTGGCGAAGGCTTTCTGCCGACACTTTCGTTGTTTTGTTGCGTTCCTTTTTCTAGGTTTAACCTTACTCTATTTTACATTGTGCTAACCTAATTGCTGTCTCTCCCCTTATTACCCTGTAGTGTAGTCTGCAGTATAGATAGATCCCAAGCCTTGCTATGCACTTCTAAGCATAGACAGTAATAGTAAAGACTTAGTTTAGTAAGTTCTTAGACGCTAAGACTAAGAGTACTAAGACTAAGTCTAAGATTACTAACACAAGAGTAGTCCTTATTTGTATTTGTTTTTTCCATGGCGCTACACTATCGCTATTGTCAATTGTTAATGACGACTTATGCACAATCCCCTGCCCCTAGTGTGCCCATTGCCCAAGAAAATGAAAAGTTTGAACACAACACTTTAGTTTTTTTAACACCCTTATCTATTTCTGAACAGATAATTCTTTTTATGTTATTAGCAATTGTTTCAAACAAGTTAGTCACAAAATAATTTGCAAACGTATCAAATTTTGGCTCATTCCAAAATAATGTCTGGGCCACAGCCACAGGGACTAATTTAATAATAATAATTTGCAAGATAATAACCGGGACTGAGGCTATACACACAAAAAGTAAGGGTTAATGCTTTTAAAATTAATTGAAAAAGATTTTTCAAATTTAGAAAATAATAGATTTAAATATTTTTGTGACGTCACAAATTTTTTTACCCCCCCTTCCCCCTGTCACAAATTCAGCTAAATCTGAGGACAGCTGCTACAGGGTCTTCTGTGTTTTTTATAGTTGCAGTGAATTAGGGTTTAAGTTAGGCTGAGGTGTCAATTTAGCTTCAGGTTAGGCATAGTGATCGATTTAGGGATACATTGCTGAAATTTGATAAAATATTGGCAGTGTTCCTTGTAAATTACACCAAATTCTCCACCCCCCCCCCCCCCCCATTTTTTTTCCAACCCTAATTTGCAAACGATCCCTAACTACGTAGTAAGATAAAAAAAAGTGTTGCTTGTACCTTTTTCCGGTTCCAACTAGGTAAGTATTAGTACCTTGCAAGGTTGCTGGTCCGGGATTGCAACCCAATATTCGTATGACCCGTTGTGAAAGTTGCATAAATTTTGGGATTACTTCTGCCATTTTGATGATCATTTGGGCAGGGCTGCCACTCACTTTTTTAAAATTTCCCAAGATTTCGTGCGCAAATTTCCCAAGAATTCCCAAGAACATAAAAATATATCGAAGTGGCTATAGGTACCCGAGTACCCATCGTCACCAATAACTATTCGCACCCGAAAGTCTTAGTAATCGAAAAAAAAACATGATCCGAACCAAAGGCTTAATAATCGACAAGTTTGCCGCGCTTTCTTTTATAAAAATGGAGGTTGGCAGCAATTATGACACCTATACGTCTTTTAAAGACGAATTGAATTATTTTTGTAAAGAACACAATGTGTGTTTCACTAAAAGATCGTCAGAGAAGATGAAAGATCCCAATTTTGAACACCTTAAATATGAATATATAATTCACTGTTGCAAACAAGGAGTTAAACGCAAGTCAAAGTCTTCAACGACAACAACAGGCCAAAGAAAATCACAAGCGTAAGTAATAAAGTAATAATAATAATAGGTTAACTTTAAATTTATTTGGACTTGTCATGTAATAATTCTTTCTCCAAGCCAATGATTCTTACCATGGTAAATGTAGAGGACGAATGCCACTATTTTATCGATGGCCGCGACTAATGACTAATGAGTCACTAATGTATCCCTAAATTGATCCCTATGCCTATGCCTAGGTACTTTGACACAAAATTTAAATATTGTCCGATCGACATGAATGATACATCATTTTAAAGGGCTAGCTATAAGCTTTACAACAACATCAATTTCATCTTTCTATCTTTTATAGAAGTGGAGTTATGATTTTTTTGGTGATTTTTTAAGACCCCCTTCTTTATCTTAGTATTTAACTGAAAAAATGTGTGACCCACTTTCCAAATTTCTGCCTTATTTTGCCCAAAACTTTTGGATTTTAAAAGATAATGCTACCAAATTTTCAGGAGACAATCTCAATGCAATATACAACCCAATAAACAACAAAACTTTTACATAACATCAAGACTTTTATTTTTTTAAATTATTTATTTGTGGGTATGTTCAGAAAAAAGTGAACAGAAAAATTGGGAAAATCATCACTATACAGGAAAAAACGAAAAAATAACATGTTTATTGAATTTTAACTAATTTTATTATGCTTGATTTACATTTTAAATCAATTATTATATTTATAAAAAGGTAAGTAGTCTTTTTATATATATATAAATTGGAACGCATGTAATTATAAATAAAAAATACTCAAAATCATCTATGATGATGAGACTAATTTATTAAAAAATGTTATTTGATAAATTAAATAATTGTCTATGTACTGCTTTTCTATGTTCTAATAAAAAATATAATTACAACGATGATGTTGTTTGATTCTTGTTTATTTATTTGATGTATTTTAATAAAACTGTTATATATATGCTTAACTAAAAAATATATTATTAGTAAGTGTGGTTCTTGATTGTCGTAGTACTAGTAATAGAATTATGATTATGAAAAATTAAGCTTAGGCAGGATTATAATAACAGTTGTTTATAATTATAACTGATATATCGGCCTAATTTTAGTAATATTCTCTGAAATAATTATTAAGAGAAAAACGATTATTATTATTGACATTACTATTATAACACTATTAAATTTAAATATTGATTCAATAATTATGAAGAACGATAAACTGTCTACCGGTACCGTACACAATTTTTAACGTAATAAATAAAACTTAAAACCAACCCTTGGTTACTACATAATTAAACTTTGGTTATAATCTTTTCTTAAAATTATTCATTTTAAACGTCTTATCATTATTTAGCTGTTTAAGGATTTAACATTAACGAATCACAGTGATAGCAGCCATTTCCGGCTTCTTGATCAAAATAAAAAAATGACAATTTTGTACCCCCACTCCTTCGTGGGATGCATAACTTTTTATAGACAATGTCAAGATAATAACTCAAATAATGAAAAAAGTCTTAAAATGAATGTAGATTGGGTATCACTAAACCTTATTTTGGTTGCTTAACTAGTAAAAAAGTATTTTATACGATTTATATACTAACCGAGTCATTATAATAATACTGTCCGGGATACACAAAAAAATCTAGTGGCATAAATCAATATATCACCGGAACACAAAAACTGATACGTCACTGATGAGGAAAGCATTATTTAATAAACAAAGGCTACGTAGTATGCAATTTTCCAAAGATACCGTGTAGCCGTACGCCATATTGTAGAACACATTTTATCGACATTTTAGGACATGCGCAGAACTGTGCGTGAACAAGTATTGTTATCCCTACTATGCCTAACCTGAACCATAAATTTAAATCGACCCTCAACCTAACCTAAACCCTAATTCACTGCAACTATAATAAAGAAGCAAATGATGCTGTGGCATTCGTGCTCTACATTAGCCCTTATCACTTGTGACTTGTGGCAATTCGTTGATAATTTTTATATTTTTCAGTTCTTTCAAATTGGAATGCCAGGCCAAAGATAAAGCTTGTTGCCCAGAGAAATCCTTCTCTGCTAGAAATTACCAAATCAATGCTTGAACATACTGGCCATGAAGTATCAAAAGAAGTAAGTGCATGTGCTGCGAAAAATATTTAGACATAATAATAATAAATAGCATATTCTTGTGGCAGGTTGTTTCACCTACAGTACATAGTACTATTGACTATAGAGTTTGAGATGGATGCATTTAAAATAATGTTTTGTACCATTCATTAACCAATTCAATCTAGGGCCCTCAGAAATTTTATCATTGAAAAATTTAGGTTAAGGTTAGGGTTACCACCCTTACCATAGAATTAGAAAGGTTTTGAAAAAAATTAAGACAAATCTATTTAACAGTATAATTAAATTTAATAAATTCTAAATAGTCCAGACAGAGTTTTAATCTTAATTTTGATTATTGTGACATATAATAAACATAAAACATTTATCCCCAAGGTGAAGGTTAGTTATTTTTATGTACACAGCGGTGAGCCCAGCCCTAGGCTGGGGTACCGCACTATATAAGACCAATGTTCCCTCTAAGGTTTGTTGTTTTGTGTGCAAAATCATAGTTATGTGGAAAGTTTTACAGCATCAATTTTTTTGTGTGCAAAATTTTACAGTCCAGAAACACAAACACACACTTACTGCACGGATACTCAAAACTGCAGCGCGGCGTCTGTGAGATAGGAACATTTTATAAGACCACTAATAATAATAATAATAATAATAATGTTTGCAGGGCATATTTTTTTACATAATACTTATTATTGCAAAGTAACCTTTGTGTGTTTTTTTCCAGATGTGCCGCTTGTACCCTGAAAACAGCAAGGTGGAACTAAATGCGGCAACGCATCTGTTGATGTCCTGCACCACGATTCAGGCATCTGAGGCCCGGCAAGTGCTTGAAGAACAGCATGATGTGGATTTGCTTCCCAGGGATATTTACAATATTAAGTCAAGAATAAATAAATCATCTTCTGATGCAACTGAAACTCAATCTATACTTCATTCTATATCACAAGCTGGTGGAAGTGTGTCCTATGGACTAACAGAAAGTGGAGAATTTAAGTATTTATCATACATGACTGATGATATGATTAGAATTATTGCCCAATATCCAGAGGTTTTATTAATGGATTTCACATATAAAACCAATAAATATTTATATCCACTTTTGAGCAAGTTTCCTCCGTAAAGTACCTGGGTGTTACCATTCAAAGAGAGGTCCGCTGGGACGAGCATATTAACAATGTATGTAACCAAGCAAACCAAGCCTTAGGGTTCTTAAGGCGAAATCTAAAGATTGGCAACTCCTGTGTGAAAGAAAGAGCATATAAAGCCTTTATCCGTCCGATTTTAGATTATGCATCTTCAGTCTGGGACCCATTTACCCAGAAGAGCATTGACAGGTTGGAG
>CAXITT010000374.1:135559-221804 GCA_964033795.1 Lymnaea stagnalis | reverse complement strand
TATTTTTATATTTTTATATTTTTATATATTTATATTTATAAATATATATATATATATATATATATATATATATATATATATATATAATATATATAATTTTAAAAACAAAATACGTGTTCCTGATTCTACTTACCATAATAATAAATGCTTAGTAATATGTCTTTTGTTTTTCTCCAGTGGTAATATTGCCGTACATACAAAAAAGCGAAGCCACTTATTTTATATCTCGTACAGGAAATCTAAATCCGAGAATGAACGAGATATCCTGATAGTGCAAAGACGAGTGAAACCAAACAATAAAGAGGCAGCACATTGGATTTTTAGGCTTTAAAAAATTGTCAACCAAATTATGGTTGACTCTTAATCAGCAATGATTTGTAGTATTAATCTGCATGCCCGAGAATGTCGAATCAAAGGTGAATTCTTGGCCGGTTTCTTTAAAATGTGTACATAACTACGGCCTATTCTGAGTCTGAGTACTTAACTATTCTCTTCTGACTTCTGAGTATTCAATTTCTCAATCTTTTTCTTAGCTAGCCCCACCAAACAAACTTGTTTTTGAAAACTGATAAGACAAATTAATTGTTTAGTAACGTTCACACAGTTCCTTTAGCAAAAATAGCAGGTGCTCTACCAATTCAGTGTCGGTTATTAAAAAATTGTGTTGTTCCTGCTTGAATTTGAAGAAGAGGGATTTAAGATTTAAACTGCCTGCTGCTTGTTATTATTCTTTTATTGATGTCTGTTAATAGTACAGTGGAGAGAGGGCCATTGGGTTTTCAGTGGTGTAGAGAGGGTTGGGGCTGTTTTCTTGGTTAAGTGCCAGACTGAAGTTTACAGAAGTGGGTAGACATAGACCTTCTAGTTCTAGTCTACTTATTTATTGAAAATTGGATGGATGGGCGGTTTATCATGCAAAGTTCAAGTTTAAACCAGATAGATCAGAATCAGACATGGAATCCATGAACACTCTGTTGTGGTCCATCAATCAAAATTTTGAAGATCCAAATAACACTTGTGTGCACACACATAATTTTGCCTTTCATTGAAGTTTCATATTTGCATGAGTTCATGTGGGTCAATTGTTTTCATGGAGATGATATTTTCAAGAACTTTCTTGTTACCTTGGGGAGAACTATGCATAAACTCTAAAATAATTTAAAATTTTGTTTTGGATTATTTATAATATATTCGTGATAAAATAAACATGTACAAATCATAAAAAACAATTCCATTTATTTGAATCAGAATTGTATCTTAACAAGGCAAAAAATAACCATTTAAATAACACATCAAACCGGAACAACATGATTTTTGAATAACAGACAGACGCTGAAGTGGTAGATAACCGAAAAGCAATAGTAAAATACTATAAATTGTCTCATTTTTGTTATTAAGTTAAACGAGTTTCACATTCAGGCCTATCCAATCAGTCCAATGTTACTCAAGGTATGTAGATGTAATCTTAATTAGTGGCAATGCAGATGCTTAAGACTCAAGTCAATTCGATCTCACTTTTTATTATTATTAGGTGGTTTTATAAAGCGCAGTACCCCAGCCTATTGCTAGGCTCACTACGCTTCACATAAAAATTAGCAATTACAGAAACGTATGCATTAAAAAACAATTGTTATAAACTTGACCTCACCCACCCAAGTACTATCTACCCCTGTCTAGCCATGGACAGCACCCAGCAGAATCGAGTGTTGTTTATCAGTCAGAAGTGGGTGAGAATGAGTTGGTATGGTACAGTTTGAAGAGATGGGTCTTGAGGACAGTTTTGAAGGCTGTGATGGTCTTTATATTGGGGATGTTTAATGGGAGAGAATTCTACTAGGCTAATATTTTATTACATATATTATATTACTTTAATAATACCTTGATTTCACATTGGATTGTTTATATAATAAAGCATTAAAACCTATTGTGACAAAATTTCAAATATAATTTTGAATGATATATTGTGGAAGCCAAGTGCCTTAAGCCTAAGATGTGCTCAGAGGCAAGGCAGGCGATGTCTTCCACTGTATACATAGAGGTTCCCCAGGAAAACTAGCGAGCATAGTTCGGTATTCAAAAGATTTCACTTTTTAGCTCTGTATTTGTTTGATTAAAAATCATTAGGCAGACTGCTGTACCAGCAGCAGATTTTTACATATGCTAGTGTAGAAGTTAAATTTTGAGATGCATTGTTATATTGTTGTTGTTTTGTTTTTTAAAAATATAATTTGACAAATAGCAAAGTTATTTATAACATAAGCTACCCAGAAAGGCTATTGAAGGAAATGACAAAATTTGTGAGGCCTAGGCCTACACTATACAATTGTTTTAATCACCATACGCAAGATTTGATCAAAGTGTCAATCAGTTGTTATGTTCATGTTCCATAGTGAATTAAAGCGGCTGAGTGATGACAACCTTGCCAAACAGCCAGATGAAGTTTTTGATATAATTTGTAAAATCGGTCGGGGGTAAGATATTGCTGGATTTAAGCTTGTCAATGCTCCTTCATGTTTTATAGCTGTTTTTTTTCTTCTCTAACTTAGTGCATGTGTCTGCTTTTTTATGGGTAACACATTGTTTTCTGCCTGCATTTAGCTTGACCCTTGGCTTCCCTGCATGAATGTTTAAGTCAACAAGAATCTTCTCAGTCCTTTCCCATTTGGCTTGGTGTTGAAAATGAATAAATTTATTATTTGGATTTTGATTCATCATGTTGTATAATAATAAAGACCTTTGTCATTGTTAAATTATTTAATTTAAATAATTTTTTTTCAACATAACTTAAACTTTCATTTAAGAATTCCTTAAGGTGTCAAATGTATAAATTAATGTTAATTGCTTCACAGAAGCTTTATTTGGATGTAAGTGAAATTCCTTGCCTTGATGTTATAATTTTCAAGCATATTAAATATTATACAAATAATGACAAGAGACTAAACTAAGAAAATAAAACTAAGTTGATATGTAAAAGATGCCCTCCCACTTACATCTTATTTGTGGGTTTTTTTCAGGATTATTCTCAGTGTTTTTTCTCACGTAGCCATGATGTAGTATTAATTTGTTCTTTATTGTTTTTTTATTTGCTTTGCTTGTATTTTCTTTTTTTTACTTCTTTTATTCATTGCATTTTCCTCCCTATTCCGCTTCCTTTCATTATGAGGCATTTAGTAATGGAATAACTAAATTGAGTGAGGAAAGTCTAACCAGGCCACCTGAAGAGGTCTTGGAAATTCTTGAAAAATTAGGAGAAGGGTAAGATTTGGTACAGTATTGTTAGTTTCTAATCACTTTTTAATTAATAAGTTTAATATACGTTAATTAAAAGTATAGATGATGCTATGTATTTTTTAATTTATTAATATAGTTGCTGGGGGGGAAGGGGCAACGCCCAGGCAAAACGAGGACAAAAAAGATTTTGGTAAAATACCAAAGCATAATGGAGACCTCTTTTAACTATGAAAATATGTTGGGTCTCTCATTTATAGTAATTTGAATCTATTCAAGAATCTCATGCTTACAACTAAGACAAAGAAATAAAAAGTTTTCCTGCTTATGATGTTTTTCATAATACTAGTTCCAGAAACTGTTTGCCCTAATAAGGGACAATTATACTTCTTACCCCACCTATTGCATTTATTTGATTTAATTTTTGAACATCTTTTGTCATTTTGTGTGGAGGTGGCAGTAATTTTGCTTCAGTTTAGAATATCAGTGGTACATTTATTAAATGCCTTCAGGTCATGTTAACTTGGGTTGATTATTAAAAAAAAAAGAAATTCTAGAATATTTTAAACTTATTTCTTGTGGGGTTTTTCTCAGCAGAAAATATATTTTTAGATCACATGCTGAGTGATGAAGTAAATATTTCAAAATATATATTAATACAAAATGAACACTATACCTTTGGCAAGTGAGTAGTAACACCCACTTAAGTCACCAGGAAAAAAATCAGTCCTTCAAATTTTTTTTTTTTTTTAAATGTGTAGCAATAAGTAAGATTAAACTAACAAGGTATCAAATGGTCCCTGTTTAATAAACCTAATATATAGGAAAATGTAAGATACATCTAGTGTAAGGTCTCAGATGGTCTCTGTTAACTAAACCTAATGTGCATGAACACCTAATCCCCCATGCCTGTTGTTTTCCTGCTTCTCTTATCAAATCTTTAAAATTGTAATCACATTGTCCTCACACATCAGCTGCATGATTGTGAATATTAATGCAAAGTTATCCTTGTGTCAGCATGGCAGATTTTTTTTTTTTTTATTGTTTTATGCATGCATGAAGCTGTACCGTAATACAGACTGTACCACATTTAGTTTTAAGTTTAATATTTTATTTTTCATAATTTGTCTAAGGTACTAATATTTACTGTCAAGTATTTCAAAATGTTGTATGTATGTGGGATTGTAGACAGCAGCCACAAAGATAAAGAGTATGACTAACTAAAGCTTGAGATTTAAGGTTTCAAGTTAGTAATTATTTTAAAAGTCTCATATGAGAGTTATTTCAAGCAGAGATCTTTCTTATATTTCCTACTTTTAAATAGAGAATTAAACTTGAGCTGTGAATTTAAACATCCTTGTCAAAGTTGACACAGGGCAGGATGTGATATAAATCAGTTACATGGCTGAATTCCATTCCATGAATGGTTTGAAATTTAACACACACAAAAATAATGCTACTTTTGTGTTTGCATGGGCACTAATTAATGGCTGATATTCAGTTTATTTTTTCACCATCCCTCTGGTGGTATATGCAGTCAAAAGCTATAAGAGAGACATACTTTTTTTTTAATTTTTTTTTTTTAAATTTTCAAAGTAATTTTCTGCATAACTTAAGTTTTAGACAGTCATTGCTGACATAAATTTACATATTTTTAATGCCAATTTATTTTCTTCTTTAAAGTTGTTCAGGTCGCTGCTCTTATAATTTAAAAAAATGCATTTTTATTTTTTACTAGTCCCTTACTATTGTTATTAGTTACTAGCAGGCTTGATATTCATATTAACTCATTACTCCTACATTAGTGTTTAAAGACATCATTAAATACCAACTTAGTGTTCTTAATATTAATTGGTATTTTGTGTCTCATTTACTCAGCATTATTTGATTTGATTAAATGAATACTATTTATTTATCTCCAGATCCAGAGTTGTTAAAAGTTCAATCTTTTAAACTTTAGTTCTTAATCCCCCCCGGCAGCCATTCTGAATCATTTTCACTCAGAAAACCTCTTGGTTTCAATTCTTGAAAACTAGATTGATTGTTAGGATTTCCATTGTACGTTTCAATTTGAATGGTTTCCAGGAAAATCCTTGTTAAAATTGTTGATCTGCTGAAGGCGTTTCTTTGCCTTTTCAACTCAAAAGGAGCATATGCCAGCAAAAAGTATATTTCCACCCCTGCTGTCTCTTGCAATCTTCTCCAACTCATTTTCCAATCCTAACCACAGCCCTCATCTACCTCTCTGTTGCCTTTTAAACTCCCAATGGAGCATAGGCCATTAAACAGTATCTTTCCATCCCTTCTGGTCTCTTGCGATAGGCCACTAGTATCTTTCCACCCCTTCTGGTCTCTTGCAACCTTCTCTTACTCGTTTTCCAATCCTATGCCCAACCTTTGTTAACCTCTTTGTTGTATCTTTTATGTAGTGACAGTTCATTCCATTGTTAATCCACGTAAAGTTACTTGATATGGGTCACTGCAGAACCATCATTTTTCTGATGCAGGTCCTATGGCAGTGTCTATAAAGCCCTCCACAAGGAGACTGGCCAGGTGCTGGCCATCAAGCAGGTGCCTGTGGACACAGACCTCCAGGAGATCATCAAGGAGATTTCCATAATGCAGCAGTGTGACTCTCAGTACATTGTCAAATACTATGGAAGCTATTTTAAGAATACAGACTTATGGGTTTGTGACCAATCGTTGTTTTTTTTTATAACTGCTTGTATCATCCTTATCATCAAGTGAAGGAAAATATAATTTGATAAAACAAATGTCTTATAGGTTGTTTAGTTTATTGTTTTATTGACCATGGCCTTACCTAATGATTTATAGTCAGGCATCTTTATCGAGCTCTTTCAGTATGTCACAAAAATCACTAAACAGATTAATAGTTAGATTCTGTGCCAGAGTGCTGCAAATGACTGAGAGTTCATCTATGTGACTTCTAACAATGCTATTTATGTTTTAGATTGTCATGGAATATTGCGGAGCAGGGTCCGTGTCTGATATCATGAGACTTAGAAACAAAACGGTAGGTTTATAAAATACAATTTCATAGAGGATTCACTTTTGTGTCTGCCACTTGGACATGTGGGGAAGTGCTAATTATTATGTATCACTTAGTATTATGGCTGCAAAAGGCAAGGAAGCTTGCTATCTGTAAAAAATCTCATCAAAAAATTATTTAGCCTTAATCAATTTCAACAAAAAGTATATATATATATATATATATATATATATATATGTGTGTGTGTGTGAACTCAACATGCTTACCGAAAGTGATAAATGGGTCAAAGCCTCATGCTTGACATATATACCTTCATAATTTTTTTTTTTTTTAATATTAAATATGTATTTATAAATTATTGAGGAGAGTTAAATTAAAATATTTTCCTGTAAATTTTATTTTATTATAGTTGTCAACCCTGATCCAATGGCATTTTCACCAAAAATGGATTTTTGCCTCACCACTCTTTTTTTTTTTTTTTTTTTTTGTCCCCTTTTCTTTTGTTTTTTTTTTTTTTTTTTTGGGCCACTCTTCCTCTAGCTTTCTTATTTAACACCCCCCCCCCCACCCCACCTACCCCCAAAAATAAGGTTCACCAACACTTTGCTGACATCTAATAACATTTAACAGAGATAGCTAGAGAATGGGAATGCACCATCAAATACCTATGCACTAATGGTGGATTGATTGTCATTTAAATGTTGTGTTATAAACAATTAAAGGAAACTGATTTGTCTCTGAGAATTGTATGAATTGGAAAAGATTAGCATGATTTTGTAAAAACAATTGTATGCAATGTGCTATTTGCGGCCAAAAATGTGTTGGTAATGTCAGACATATAAAGGATATCTCCTGATTTTTAAATCAGAGCAAATTTTAATCGAGTCTGTTTATTTCAGCTAACAGAGGATGAGATCTCAACTATCCTGTTCTACACACTCAAAGGTCTGGAGTACCTTCATTCCAGGCGGAAAATACATAGAGATATCAAAGCAGGCAACATTTTGTTAAACACAGAAGGCCATGCAAAGTTGGCAGACTTTGGTGTGGCCGGTCAGTTAACAGTGAGTACTTTTTTAGGGAGTGTTTTGTTTGGGGCTGTGCAAAAGTTAAATAAAATTCTAAGTACTTGTTAAAAACTGAGGAATAAATTAAACATTGTTGCACTACTTGGATTCCAATTTAATGTTGGCATGTTATTCCCATCCACAGGACACTATGGCAAAACGTAATACTGTGATAGGTACCCCGTACTGGATGGCCCCAGAGGTGATACAAGAAATAGGTTATGATTGTGTAGCTGATATTTGGAGTTTAGGTGAGAAGCTGCAAAAAAGATGTTCATAGATCTTTGTTTTCTAAGTCAGGGAAAGTGGCTCAGTCTGAAGCTCTTGTCATTCTTTACTTAAAAGCTAGGGATCTAATTTTGTTAACTATTTTAATTGACAAGTCAAAACCATTCAGTTGGAGCCTGGAACCCAGTGCTCATCTGATAAACTCAAGCTAAAGTCCAGCTACTTTAGATGACTGAAAGATGAAGACTGACATTTGAAAAGCTCATAACATCTGAATATTTGTATGATTACATTTTAAACTATTTCCAGGTATTACAGCATTGGAAATGGCTGAAGGGAAACCCCCTTATGGTGATATACATCCTATGAGAGTAGGTAGATCTTTTTTTTTCTCCCTCCCCCCCCCCCCCCCCCATTATTAAACCTGCTACGTATATTTTAACTTTGATTTCTTTGTTCTAGTTAAACATTAAAATTCATTTTGTTTCTTTTAAAAAAATGGAGTTTTTTTTTTCCAGGCAATATTTATGATCCCCACTAAACCGCCCCCGTCTTTCCGTAAACCAGACAAATGGACACCAGAATTTATTGATTTTGTTTCAAAATGTTTAGTAAAGAATCCAGAACTGAGAACTACAGCTGCTGAACTTTTAGAGGTACACATATAAAATTAGGGTTACATTATATTATAAGTTGTTTTTTTTTAATACTGCTTAAATTACCTTCTGCCTCTACTGCTTCATTTTGAAATCTTGACAATGATTTAATACAACATGAATCTTTGCGTCAGTCTGTGTTTAACATCATTGGGTAAGGACTAAGTAGTCAATAGGGTCACCCTGAAAAGTCACTGTTTATAAAGGAGTACACAGTTTTGAATTTTAAATTCACATTGCATTATTTAGCTCTACTTATGAAACTTGCTGGCAATAATAAATTGATTTTAAATGTTCATAGAAACAAGATATGAATTTCAAGTATCCTGTTTCAGATATCAAATTATTATGTCATCATCAAGCTCTTCTCAGTGTTTGGCTGTTTATTAGAATACACAGAATTTTTTTCCTTCCAAGTTTGTTTAACAAAAATATATGCAATTAAATTGAATATGTAACCTATTTTCTTAATATTAATCTGGGTTGTCAAATTTTTTGCAGCATGATTTCATCAAGAACAGAGATTCCTGCTCAGTATTATCTCACATGATTCAAGAAGCCAAAGAAATTCAAGAGGCTCAAGCAAATATTGTAGTTAATGGTGATGACTCGGTATGTTTTTGTAAATATTTTGTTGTTAATGGTGATGACTCATTATGTTTTTGTTATATATTGTAGTTAATGGTGATGACTCTGTATGTTTTTGTAATATATTGTAGTTAATGGTGATGACTCTGTATAGTTTTTTTAACAAGTAAACATTTTTTTTGTGGGAATGTTGTAGTTTTATGGTAAACTGAAAAATATTCTTGATTTGGCTGGGTTTTCATTAAACCTTCAACATGCTAATTTTATGTCAAAGGGAGATGAAGATGACACAGATGGGACAATTGTGAAGAAGACAGATCAAGAAGGGACAATGAAACCACTACCAGAAGGTATTTCTTATCTTCTTTCCTCTTTGCTGGAGTATTTTATATTTTTTTGTAGACAAGGGCAAGTAATTTATGCAGTGGAAAAAATTTAGTTATTTTAAATTTGTGTTGTTCTTATGGCATTCCCTGATGTTGATAAAGGGAGAAAAAAATTGGAGTTATTTTAAATTTGTGTTGTTCTTATGGCATTCCCTGATGTTGATAAAGGGAGAAAAAAATTGGAGTTAAGCAACTCATATTGTTTACCAATATTGATCATTTTTAAAAAACGGCTCACTTGCAAAAAAAAAAATATATCTTATTTATCTAATTAATTAAATACATTTTTTCCGTCAGGCACTCTCACTCCAAGTGGCACAGTTGTCATCAGTAGTGAGTCCTCCACTTTAGAGTCAGAACTTGGAACTATGGTTATTAATGATGACTCGGATGATTCAGCAGGCACCATGAAACGTACGTGTTGGTATAACAGTAAAAATATAAGTCAGCATTAAAGTTATTTTCTTTACACTGTTTCATAAGCAAAACTTAATCGCATGCTGGGGGCCATTGGAAAAAATACAATTTAATTAACGGAAAGGGAAAAATTGATTGATTTGACCATCAGTTGTAAAAATCCATCATCAATGAGTTTTTATAAATTTTGTTTTCAATTTTGCATTCTTTAAGGGCATGACACAGCCACAGGGGGCAAAGACCCGTATCGTCCATCATTCTTAGACCATTTTGACAAACAGGACCGTGAGAAATTGAAGACAACGGCCTCTGCAGCAAAAAACAGTAATCAGCAGCCGCAAAGTCAGCCTCAGCCCCCTCAACAGCCTCAGCCCCAACAGGCACCCCCTAAACAAATAACTCCGCCTCATCACTTCCAAAGATCATTCATAGATGGAGACTTTGAATTTGTAAGTGCATTGGTGTTTTGAGCATAAGATTTGGAGACTGATGGTTTTATTTTAGTTTGTGCCTGGCTAAAAGCTTTGCAAAACTTAAAACATTCATCACTTCTAAAAATTTAATTTATTCATTTCCAATTATTAACCTCTTTTTTTGTGTGTGTGTTGAGGATAGAATTATTCAATTTTGTTTAAAATGGGAACTAAATTTAAATAAATATTTTAAAAACTATTTGTTTCCATCTTAAGTAATTAACTCTACTTGTTTCCATCTTAAGTAATTAACTCTACTTGTTCCAATCTTAAGTAATTAACTCTACTTGTTCCAATCTTAAGTAATTAACTCTACTTGTTCCAATCTTAAGTAATTAACTCTACTTGTTCCAATCTTAAGTAATTAACTCTACTTGTTCCAATCTTAAGTAATTAACTCTACTTGTTCCAATCTTAAGTAATTAACTCTACTTGTTCCAATCTTAAGTAATTAACTCTACTTGTTCCAATCTTAAGTAATTAACTCTACTTGTTCCAATCTTAAGTAATTAACTCTACTTGTTCCAATCTTAAGTAATTAACTCTACTTGTTCCAATCTTAAGTAATTAACTCTACTTGTTCCAATCTTAAGTAATTTAAAAGCTAGCAGTAAGTTTTATGGAAAGTTTTATTTCAGCTCTAATTTTTGTGGGTTTTTCATAAATTTATCAAGTAAATAGTTTATTATATGTTGTAGTTTGTTGTATGTTATTTATGTAGGTTGAAAAATTCTTTACTGCTTCAATGAGAATAGTACACATTTGTTGGTGTGTTTTTAAAAAAGTAAAATTTTATATTTTTAAGAAAACCAAATCTACTAAGGTTAATGAAAATTCCTGTCTTGCTTATTTTAGCTACGAACATTAGCATTTGAAGAGCTGGAAAGACGATTAGCAGACCTAGATCCAGAGATGGAGCGAGAAATAGAAGAGTTGCGAGCCAGGTATCAGGCCAAGAGACAACCAATACTGGAAGCTATAGATGCAAAGAAGAAAAGGCAACAAAACTTTTAGCTGTACTCCGTTTATTTGCTTCATGTTTGTGAAAAATATTATTACTAACTGAAATCTTTGTTTCCCATGTTATAAAAAAAATATATGGCTAATATAAATACAAGTATTCACATAACTCAAAAGCATTTAAATTTTAGAGAATTAAATGTAAGTATAAGCTGCTCATCGAAAACTGTGGATCTAATTTGGTCACATAATAATCATGCAGATTGTAAATAGAAAACTGAAATCAAGATAAGATAAATTCTGTGAGGGGGAAGAAATAATTTTGAAGGATGGGAATGATTTACTTCTATAGTAGCTGGTTAACATGAAATTCATATCATTTTATTTGTTCATATTATAACTCAAGGAAAGATCTACTTAATTGTTTGTGAGGAATATTGTTCACACATGGTTCGGCTTACATCTATAGTGGTGTCTTCCATGTGCAGTATAACTGATAGTGTTTTTGTTGGTTTTTTTACAGGGGTCGCGGATCAGTAAGGAATTAATAGTTTATTTTCCATTTTATAGAATATTAAAGCACAAAAGTAAATGCCCATGTCTTCTTCAAGTTTTATAAAGAAGGCTAAAAAAAATTTTTTGATCTCGAGATAGAATTGATCGGTGAATAATCCTATTTGACTGTAACTTAAATCAGATGACTCTAAGAATCTATCATAAACTTTTCCATTAAGTTTGACTTAGTGCCTTATGTTTAGATTTTATGTAAGTAAGTAAGGGCAGGTGATGATTAAGATCTAAACAAATTCTGATTGGCTTAATCTTAAAGCTTCTGCTTCTATTTCATTCCCTAGCTCTTCATATTTCATGTCAAGTGTATCTCTACTCAGATAAACTTAATTTGCGAAAATATGACGCTAGAGTGTTAGTGGCTCAGAATATTGGGATTTAAAGAATAAGGTCATTAGTCACATCAAGAATCTTTCAAAGTACAGTGGAATCCCGCTATAACGCGATGATCGGGGTCCATAAAATCGGATCGCGTTAGAAGCGGTTTTACAATATTCAATTTTTTTCCGAGACCATATACGTGTATACATGTACAATGATAAAAAAATCGGCTTATCATCAGATGAATATTAACTGGAATGCATTAATTAAGATATATTCAAAATAATCGATGGCTAATATATTTATAAGTTATTACTGTGCATTAAAAACATTAAAATATTTTGAAAAGTTGTGATTTTTTTCGCTTTAAAAAATGGCTTTCCAAGCAATGGATAAAATTTTCAAAGAACTTAGACATGATGGAGTAAATGAATTTCAAATTTCGGGAGCCATGCTATGACAGCGTTATATCCGAATTCGTGTTATGGCGGGGCGCATTATAGCGGGGTTCCACTGTATCTCAGAGCTCCTTAGTTTATCTGCCACCTGAAATTTGAGATAATATATTTTTCTGGCGTTATGAAATCTTTGACTTATGCTGATCAGACAGCATCTCGTTGAAGGTTGCAAACAAATTATTAAATACCAGGCATTGTTTGAAGCTAACATAGCCTATTCCAGCTTTGTAAAATTTGTTGTGATGAAATTTGTTCACTCTTTGTAAATAATTGTGTGAGGGAAAAAAAATTACACTTTGATGACATTTACTATCAGAAAGAAAACTATTCACCCAGTGTGTTAACAAACCTATTTTTTATGATGTTGAGTAAAAAAAAAAGTCTGCTGTTGAAACTGTTGTTGAGGCTAACAGCTCCACTTAAATTAAATCAAATTATATCAATGTATCTTGTGTTTATTATTTTTTCCATCGATTTCTCAAGTTACTAGTGTTGAACTTCTTGTGTCCATGTTTGTTTGTTGTTTTTTCTTTTGAGTAGCCAGGCTCCATTACTTGTGTGAAGTTTTAGTCATCATTTGAGTAGTTGTGGGTCATGGCACCAGTCATTGGGTTTATCAACTTTCTTTTATGTACATTTTGTTATTGGTGATAAAATCTCTATGAGAATATTTATCTCACTTTTTGTGTGTTTTTGTTTGTTTGTTGGAGTGAATGCATTGAAGGTGATGGTGATACAATTGCTATGTGTAGTAATGCTTAATTAAGAGAGTAAAAATACTGAACTGCCCTCCTGCTGTTGTGGATTTATCATATTTTTTATATACTGGTACAGATAATATAAAACCGTTAGACTAGAATTTTTAAACATTTGGATTACCGTATTTAAATATAAAGTTATAAAGTCAATGTGAAATTTATATCTTTTTATTTTTTAAAATAATGTTTAAAACATTTTTTTTTAAAATGGTGAGTCTGAAACCACATTATTTTAAATGATAGCTTTAAAATGTATAAATTACCGTTATCAAAACAAAATTTAGACTAGACCTTTTCTTTGGATTGACCCAAAAATCACCTTACTCAATTGTTATACAAAATATTATTTTTTTACTTCTCTAAAAGCATAAGCTGCTCATTGACATTAGTTTCCAGTATCATTTTTCAATTTGATGTAATGTAACCCTTGGGTTTAGATAATCCAGGACTGATACACATGTGTTGAATTGATTGTTTTGATAATGGAGCCTTAAATAAAGAGAGGAAAAAAGGTTGGTGAAGACATTCAGAGAAACATATACAAGTATACATATTTGTTATTAAGATAATTTATTTTTGTGCTGATTTATCACTGCATGTATAGGGGAGTGATTTTTTTGTTCACTTTTGATGTGTACATTTGAAGAAAGTCTGCCAAAAATTGTACTTTGTACACAAATCATTACAAATGTAAGATGAAAAATATCAGCCTTTTTGTTTTGTTTCTTCCTTCTACTGTTTCTCCCTTGAGCAAAAGTAAGGTGTTCAATTTAATTATTTTAACAATATTTTTAACTCGGAAGAATAACGGTATTGTTTTGTTGTTTTTTATTTGTGTCGAAATCGATTCACCGAGTACGACACATTCGGTAATGAAAAACTATTCTTGTCCGGGCTTAGAGTTTGGGCAAGATAATCTCATAAGCATTTGATTAAAACTGATGCAGTGTTTTTGTTGTATTGCTGCATTATGAGCTGCACATTATGCACAAATCTACTCACCTTCTCTGGGAGACTTATTTTTTAAAATAAAAATAATACTTATTTATTAAAATAATACCAGAATAATCCAAAATATTGAAACCTTAAATGTATTCTCCATCATTCCACATAGCAGTATACTTGTTTAGATCACGGTATAGATAAATGAAATACTCTCTCACTAAAATAAATTTGTAAAAATATTTTTTAATTGTTAGTGCTTTTATTGTTTTCAATTTTTTTTTTCTTCTTTCTTTTGTAGAAGACTTAATAATGTTATTCGTATTCAGCAATGGACTCATCACACTGATACTTAGTATAATTATAATGATAATCAGCTTGCTGGATGATCAGACTACATTTAGATTCTTTAAATAGAGTAAAATAGACTCTGATTAGTGTCCCATTATTTGATTATTAAGTCTATTTATGTACCAAACAGAGTTCACTCTCATTGGGCTTGTGCTGGGAAAAATTTTTTAAAAAATTCGAGTAACTTAAATGAAGACTGTATTATCCTGTACCCAAGTCACTCTCAATATGGTTTATATGAGATTTTTTTAAAATGTCCAAGTATCAAGTGCTGTAAATTTCAAAATTGAAATCCATCACCATCTGGTATTGTCTGACAACTATGGCTGTTCTTATTCTGTAATTTTTTCTCCCAAATTCTGTGAATGCACAGTGATTGGAATGAGGTCATTAACTCACTGTTCACTCCAATTCTTCTTTTCAAGATGTATGATTTGATATTGTATCTAACATTACACATAGATAGGCCTCTTTATAGTTCCTCTCTTGTCAAGTATCGGATTTATCGGGTGGATTTATCAGGACACTAACCAAAACGCTGATTGTGTCAGCATAACTAACATGTCACACAAATTTGCAAGTAAAATGCTGTAATTAATGAATGCTATTTATTTTTGTCCCTAGTAACCTGTGTCTGGCATTTTGTCATTAGTTCTACATAGTCTTGAAATGTTTTATGATCAGTCATCATTTGAGAGATGCCTCATTGTACAGAATTCTTGATGAATAAAACACTAGATCCAAGTCTGAGACAACTTAATTGAATAATTATATTATTGCTCTTTATTGTGCAGTGGTATTTATTATTAAAATTGGTTGCATATATATTTCTATAACAGTATTTTAGATATGAGGTTTGAAAGGTATTTTAAGTTTTTACAATTTTATTGGGGTCAGCTTGACAAAATTTAAATAACATTTTCTTTTGGCTAAGATTTATTATTTATGGTGTTTTTTTTTAAAACCTCATTTACAAGGGTTCATTCAAAATCTGAGCATTGTCACTTATCTAAAAAAAACGAAAGTTGGCTCATCCTATTATGTAAAAATGATTTAATTTGAATTCTTAATCATTACAATAACATCAGGTGAAGGATTTACATAAAGCCACCATGTGGTCCAATCCACAGGCTACTTTGACAGCCTCTGCGGGCAAAGCTACCTGAAAATTAAAAAAACAAAAAACAAATTTAAGCACTGACTCTCATTTTCTCACATAATGCCTGAAAACAATCCTAAATTTTTGAGAAAGTTAATAGTAAGCTACCTAGTGGCGTGTGTAGCTATGGTTAGTGCAGACCAGAGCAGGGCAAAATTTTTGACACCCCTTAGAACAAAAAAAAACCTCAGTGATTTTGTTATTTTTATTGAATAATTCAATTTTGATGGAGGACTCCCTTGGTTTTCAAATGCACATCAAAAAGCATAGGGTCTTACTTAACCTGTAATAGTAAAACCTGGGAGAGGCAGCCAGCAGCAATGATGACTTTGAACTTTCTCCTTATAATGCACTCCATTTTGTTGCCATCTTCTGGCTAGCGGTCACAATATTGATGATATTTTCCAGAACATTGCATTTCATCACAAATTGCTTAGTTGTACAAATTGAGTGAATACTGAAGATATTTCATGACAAATTGCATAGTCATAAAAATTGATTGATTACTGAAGACATTTCATCACAATTTGCATAGCAATACAAATTGATTGATTATTGAAGACATTTCATTTCCAGACCTGTTTACCCTCAAACTCTTAAAATCGTACAATATCATCACAAAATTGTTCAATACATTATCTTAATAGTAAAAATAATAAACATACAGGATATATAAATATGCACCTCTAAATCGTACATTGTACGCCAAAATCGTAAGAGTAAACAGGTCTGCATTTCATGACATTGCATAGTCATACAAATTGATTACTGAAGACATTTAATCACATATTGCATACAGTGATTGATTACTGAAGAAATTTCATTACATACAATCACACACATTGATTGATTACTGAAGAAGATACATGAAATAAACAAAAGGAAAACTTACCCTCCATGGAAAAAACTGATTCTTTTCTTCGTTGAGCCCCAAGACGCCATTATTATTGCGACCCCATGTGTACAAATCTCCATTATCTGAAAGAATCCATTTCTTAAATGTCGGTAGATCTATTTACTTTAACAGAGCTGAAGCATTTTTTTTTCATACAAGAAACTCAGCATTTCTAAACCAACAGAACTTTGATCTTATAACATTCATTTAAACTGGTTGGTAATATTTAGAACTTTATGTAACTTGAAACTAATGTAAGCAAAATTTTTTAAATTAACGAATAGGACAGTGAATCCACATACCATTTTTAGCTGCAAGATAAGTAAGACCAGACTCAATGTCAACTATTTTAGTGTTGGGTGACAGCTCATTGCGACCAAATATGGGTTCTGGTATCAATGACGGAGTGGAAGACATCTCAAGTTTTGGACCTTTACCCAAAATGCCAAAGCCCCAAACGTAAACCTGACCTTGATCTGCAACACAAAATTGTACAGCTATCATCCATTTTCAGTAACATTGTACAGCTATCATCCGCTTTCAGTAACATTTTATCAGCAAGATAAGATGAGACAGACGAAATTCTCGTTCTCGCTATATAAGACCACTTATTATTATTATTATTATTATTATTCTTTTATTTATCCAAATAAATGGAAATGTTTATTTTTTATTACATTGTAGATTTTCATTTTCAGTACCTAGATAATTTTCTTACAAAGACAAACATGTTAAAGCTATAACAATTCAAACCTTACACATCCGAACTATTTCACAAGTTAAATCAGCCATCAAATAACCATGGAATTTCACGCCATTTGTGAAAATATTGACTTAAAGAGTGATTATCCATCATCTAGTTCATTTGAAATACAAAGCTTATACTTGTGCAGATGAACATTAAAATATAACTGAAGCTGACAAAGATGTTTCTGGAATACCGGTACACCAAGGGATTATTTAAAGAGAAATGTGGGCATGCTTTGTATTGACAAGCAAATGAAATCGTGGTTTGAGTGTAGACAGAGCTACCGGTACCAACAAAGGACAACGAGTATCCATTCTGTTCCTGTCCTTCGTCTTAACGCTCAATGACAAAAAGCCAGTTTTGCAGAAGGAAATGGGATAAGAACTTACCTGGCAATTTTGGTATGTACAGGATCTTCAGCTTTGACATGAATCCAAATCCAAAAAGTTCATAAAAATGATATAGGGGTGGTGAAAATCCTTTGTCAGCAGCTAATTGCAAAAACTTATCTTGAAAACTGACCTCCAAATGAGTCTTCTCTTGGAAAGCAAAACTCAAAAGGGTCAATTAAATTGGTAAATACTTCTGTTATGACCCTTAAGCCTTGTGTAGAGATGTGTAATCAAGCACTTTCCCTGCATTCAGTTGGTTGCTGTTAAGTCGCGAATCATAGCAAAACAATCTACAGCCGACCCTTCCATGCCTCTAGTTTCGTTAATGACCATCTAGCTTTGTCAGGCATTCTGAAGTTTGAGAGCCATCATTACGAGCTCATTTGAGCTGGCAAAAGATATCTGATAAGTAAGCCAACTTAGCTACGAATCCACGTTTCCAAAGTGTCCTGACCAACCTGTTTTTTTCTTTCAGAAATTCTGTAAGCTCCCTTCCCAGTTAAAACTCTTAATAAAACTTTTTCATTTGACAACCAGAGTACTTTGGCACGCAGTAGAAGTTGTTTGTGTTCAACCTTCATATCATCACAGAATGCAGCAAATAGTCTTAAATTTAATCCATCACAATTTTACAACTTGCTGAACACAGACATGTAGACATTCTCTTGGTGGCAAGATTCTCGCAGTGAATGAAAAAATATGCTAAAAAACAGATTTTTATGATTAAGAGAATCTCAAGTTATGAATTTGTTTTCAAATGAGAATTAAACATAAATTTTCATCTAATTTCTTGACAAATGTCTTACGGAACGGTAACCCAAGGCTTCCTGACCAGGCCAGTCTGCAGACACCATTTGGGGAACACTGGTTTATGGTTTACCGAATACACTGATGGTTTAATTTCACTCACCATTTAAAAGAGCACATGACGAGCCACCAGCAACAGCTTTAATCACCTTCCCACAATGTGGTACTGGAATGTGTCTCGGCAAATTAACTTGTGTCTCGCTGGTCACCAACCCAAGTTGGTTGTACTCAGAGTTGCCCCATCCAAACAAATCACCACTCTCTGGTCAGGAAGTACATTAATATACATATGAAATCTTGAAAAAGATGTGAACCATTTTTTTCATGTAAATGTGAAGTGCTAGATGCCAAAATGCTAAGACTGATGAAATCATTTCAATGCTTTCAATTTATTTTACTCTTAACCTTGCTGTTAATGATTTGTTCCATAAGTGCATTTTTTTTTTTTTTGGTTTGTGTTTTGTATACTTGATTTGTTAGTGAGCTTATTCGATTTTGAGATCTATCGTGCAGCTGCTGTTATGTGGTTTGTATTGGTGAAGTTTCTTGGGAATGAGTATGAGAGATGATGGTGTTATTTGTAATGGTTTTGGTAATTAGTCAGTTGATGAGAGATGGAAGGAAGAAGGTACGCTAAGGAGTTGAATAAAGAATCATATGAAATGTTAATCTTTGTGTTGTTACCAGCTATTCCTAGACTAAACGAAGCCATTAAACTGTTTATGCTATTAGTCGATCGCAACACTTTTCAAATTCGCTTTTTGTTTCCATCACCATGGCACAGTCAATAATCAGTATGAGATCAGTTCCTGTACTGGATGCACATTCGGTTGGGATTCACTACATCATAAAACTATTATTTACAATTTCTGTGAAACTATACACACTTGATGTAAAGCTGGCCATTTGATTATTACACAGCAACCAACCTACCAGAAACTGCCAAAGTGCAGTCACCTCTTGAACCCACTGAGGTGACCTTGACACCGTCTATGTCTCCTTTGATGCGTGTCAGCTTTGATGTGTTGTTGTAGTGGCCTACACCTACATAACAGAGTAAGAATATAAAGAAGAAAGTCATGCGTAGCAAAGTATCCACTTGATTCCGTTTATTGGGAACATCAGGAATAAATTGATGTTGCTCAACTTATTTTAAATTTCATGTAAATGATTAAAACAAATAATATGCCGTGAATGACTACTGTAACTTAATACTAATCGGAGAGAATGAAAATGCACTTTACTTTCTAATGCTCTTATCAACTCTACCCTTTAGCTTTCTCATGACAGACAAAAAAAAAAAAGATAAATCACTGCAGGAATCAAGTGCAGATAAACACTTCTGGCATGAAGATGCATTATATTTTGGTAAAACTTGGCTAGTCATTCACTTTTAAGCTTGTGACTTTCCAGGCCTTGTGTTGTGTTTCAATTTTTTAAACAGAAGTGAGCTCAAAAATGTTCATTGAAAACTATTAGTGTTAAATACAAGCAAACTGATCATACAACAAGCTGATACCGGTATATCTTTTTAACGTCAGAACCTGTCCTCAATAAGTCTCACCAATTTTAAAACACAAAGAAACTAGTGACAAAACAAATAATGGCAACAATATGTCCTAATCAACTGACATGAGCGTCTCAATGTAGCTAAATAAACTGTTTCGTTATTTAAAAATTAATATCATTTCTCTTTGTTATCTGTACCAAATAAATATTCTGTTCCAATGAATCAAATAGTGTGTACTTAACTGAATAATAATTAATATCATTAAAGCTGAACCTGTTTGTCCATCGGCTCCAAGACCACAGCTGTATACCTCTCCCGACTGAGTGAGAAAAAGGGTGTGGTCTTGACCACACACCACCTGATAGTTTTGGGGGAAACTTTATGTATTAGTTGTGTTAATGGTATGTATTTAAAGAACACATTTTAAATAAGATTAAAAATATTGTTTTTAAACAGTTTTTTTAATAAACGAAGGTTACTTTGCTATAAAGTTTATTTAATATCTACAATGAAACTATGGTGTTTAAGTGTTAATCTGCTACCAAAAACATTTAGCAATGAGTATTCATTACCTTTATAATATCCCCCGGCACTTCTGCCAGCTTATTAATAGTTTGATTTTTGCTGAAATTAGAAAGAAAATTTATAAGATAAAAAGTGTTTCAGTCTAATCTCCTAATCTCCCAGCTGACTGCTTAGAAAATTTATTTTAGTGTTATTTAGTAGCCGAAAATTTTAAAGATGTGATGAAAAAAAAATCATCAAATGTAAACAATAATAACTACATTCTTAATTTTAAAAAATGATTTTACCTATAATCTTCCCCTTCCACAATAGATCTTCCACACTGGCCATATGCATTATTACCCAAGGTAAATACTGAAAAATATTGGTCAAATTTAAATATATTAATATATTTTATTTTCTAAAGTAAATTATTCCAAAGCAGTGATTATTCCCTCTTCAATTTACAATCAGATGTAGTTAGTCATCCAGGGTGAAGAGTTTGGTGATCATTTACTTTTCGATAACCACGGTTACAGCATGCTGGTAAATTCTTACAAAAGTTTTGGACTGCGATACAACTTTAAAAATAGATTTCATCAGTATAGCAACAAAACGTTTAAATAAGTATTAATTAAATTTACATAATATATATACACATATCATACATTTGTCGAAACGTTTACTTGTGTATTATGTAAAATTATTATTAAAGCTAAACATACATTGTTATATTTTATTAACACAAATTGCTCGTGTCTAATTTATTAATAAATTCTTACAGAATCTTATATCTTTCAGTCTTAACTTTGAGAGAAATAATTCGCACTGATTGAGCTGATCTTAGGTATCTGTGATGAAGAGGGTGCAATGCATCATTAACAATTTTTTGTAGTTTTACAACAGCATTTTTCTTCAAATAGTTCTGCAAGTGAAGGATGTTTAGTTTGTGTGATATTAACAGCTTTCTTGATTAGTCTATTTAATTGGTGTTTGATGTTAGATGATGAATTCCCACACCAACATCAGCAAATTTTATGATTGCAACGGTGTAGCTTGGGCTCTAGATATCATCAGTATATATTGTATACAGGACAGGGGAGAGTATGCAAACTTGTGGGGAGCCTGTACTTATTTCTCTAGTTAATGATATTTGGTCATTCATGAACACGCCACAAGCTTCTTTACTTCCTCAACAGTTCAGACTGTCAACTCCTATAACGTCTTCTTGGATTGATTACATTCGTCAGTTCTTTCATACGTTGAAGCGTCGTACTATTCTCACTATCAATTAACAAACTCAACTCCTTTTCATAATAACTATAACTTTAATATCTAAGTAAATATTACATTCGTCAGTTCTTTCATACGTTGAAGCGTCGTACTATTCTCACTATCAATTAACAAACTCAACTCCTTTTCATAATAACTATAACTTTAATATCTAAGTAAATATAATAAACATCCTATCACTTCAAGGTTCCACTCAAGACTGCGCACGACTAAAACATACGTCACAACACTGCATAGACAATACGTCACGACTCAGCATAAAAATACGTCATAAAGACAATGGCGGGAAGAGCGTTCACTAACTATAATAGTCAAGCGCGGGAAAAGCGTTCAACAACTAATGAACATAATATTAAGTCGCAACAATTCCTAATGAACGCTCATACTCGACACAGACTGTACCATTCAGTCAACGAGCCAAAGGCAATATCTTACCTCCTTCATTCTCCACAATAATAACTGTGTGGGCCCTGCCACACGCAACTGATGTTACACGACAGTCATCAGGCTTTTGAATTGGCAACTTGATATGACTTGGCTCAATGAGCTGATCAAGGATCCTTCCTACAGAAGATGATTTTTTTTTACAAATTAATTGTGATGGAGTTGAAGACACATTGCTGTATATACTGAGCAGTAGTGCAATAATCTACATATCACCCACATCTGTTTAATGCTGGTGGGGTTTTTCTAAATGTATTTAATGCTGGAAACTAAAATAAAAAACCCTGCTTATTTAATAAAACTCCACTTTATTAAATCTGCCACATACAGAAGAGCAGTTTTTATTGGGCATAACTTGATTGTAAATATACTCATAAACTAAATAAGATGAGCGATAAGTAAAGATAACCATAACATCCTTTGACTAACCAGAGCCTTTTGGTGTTTCGTGATAGCCGATCTGGGAATCTGTGTTGACCCCTGTGCCTAAGACTATTCTCTTGTTTTGATATTTAACTGCTACAACAGTGAAACCATAGCCACAAGCAATGTCGTAAGGCTGGAGATAAAATTGTAGAAACACATTTTTAAAGAGCAGTGTGAAATATATTATACAAGTATGACAACCACCATGAAACTTATGACACTTATTTATGCATTACAAACTGAATGAGAATATGTGAATGGCTAGTGACATGAAAATTGAAAATGGATGATTTAAAAGTTAAATAAACACATTTTAACTTTAAAATTTTAGTTGGAAATGAAAATCTGACTAAAACTAAAATTACCATAAAAAAAAAGAAATGTATAAGTGGCTCAAAAGTATTCTTTATCCAAATCAACAATGAAAGTAATTATTTAAAAATGTCTGTATTTTTTAAGGAGTTCAGACACCAACACAATCTATTTAAATTGCTTCAGTCAAGTTAAGTTTAAAAATGTAACCACCTTCATTTGGTTGATGTCGAAAAATCGAACACGAGCAGGCCTGTTGATTTTATTGATAAAGATCTGTTTGCCCCTGAATTTAAGGTTTGGTTTAACATAGCTGGCAATTCCTGGAGAAGAATTTATAAAGGCATTGGATAATGTTAGTGCTGGAAGTAAAATTTGAACATTATAAAATAAAAAACAAATAAATAAACAGTGTTGTGTTAATCACAATTATTTATCATAATCGGTTGAAAATTTTGAGTATATGATTCTTTACTTTCATCATTAACAATTATGAAATGATATTCAAACAAATGATGCAGGTGAAACTTGCAGAAGAGGTTATACTACTGACTAGCTCTTCACTGTTACATTCATTACCTAAAGCCCCCGACGAGGCTTGTCCCCAAGCATAAATCAAGGATGTTTTTTTTGCATTTTCACCAACATTTTCATATATAACTTGTTTTTTAGCCTCTCGTTTTGCATAATTTTTCCTCCAGTTGTTTCTTTGAGGAACTAAACTGTTAGCTGTAACAGGAGCGAGCAAGAGTTTGTGAGTTACCCCACAATGACCACATAATTTCTGGACTCGGAAGCCGATTATGTGAAGTGAAGAGGCCATCTAAATTCTAAACAAAAAAACATGTAAACAAAAAATATTTGTGAGGTTCAATCAAAACAGAAAGTTGAGTATTTAGATTACATTTTTTATGCCAATCTGCAAGCATGATTAATTATGTTTCTTTCATTTCAGTTGTGCTATTAATCATTTATTTACATTATCCCAGGATATCAGATGTACTTTATATTATCTATTTTCACTATTGAATGAAAACTCAAATATTAAATTGTATAGTCCTTAACTTTAACTGTACGGTAAGGGTTTCAGTGAGACAAACTTTCCAAGCCAAAACCAGTACGAACGGTCACTTTTTTTGTCTCTAGGCAGTCTCAGACATTGAAAGTCCTATTTTCTATAGTCTGTTCTTAGACTACAATTCCTGTGAGTATGCCATCAGTAATATTAGTAATATTATCTTTAACGTGTTGTTTAATCAAATTAATGTGTAAAGTTACAGTAAAGTAGTCTCATTAATATTAGTAATTAAGTCATAGCACCCTAGTCCTAGGCCAGTCTATGCAATGGTACTATTTGGTAGAGCAGGGTAAGACAAAAATCTTAAATATTGGCATTAATTTTAATAATTAGCTCCTTGTCCTTACCTATTAATTAATATTAATTTTTATCAGGCCTAATTATATAGTGAAATGTGAAGAAGGCTTTAACTTTAGTTAGTGTCTTTAGACTAGTAGGCCCACCTGGTCCGAAACTGAACTGGGTCCAACTTGAACTAAACAAAAGTAAAACAAATGAAAATATTACTTTTTCCCCCTTTCTCGCCAAATTTATATATACTTTTTAATTTTAAAATTAAAATAATTCATATCAGTCACATATCAAAATTATAATAATTGCCAAATAGTAAGATAGTAATATAATATAATCATAACCATTGGTAGCCTAAAATCACAACTTAGTTTTAAGTTTTGTTGATACTGGCGGTTTTAGAAGGAAAAGGTTACTATTTAATTTATCAATATTTATAAGAAAATAAATATGTTTTATTTCCATTTACTTTGCTTTAAGAATTATTAAAGCATTTATAGCACTTTTGGTTAAAAATTAACAACGAAAAGAAATTATATTTTTTTAATGCATTGAAGTAAAATAATATATCTAAAGCAATGAAATAATAATTCGAGAATATGTTTAAAAAAACTCAACACCGCCTTGAAGGGGTCGTGTGCAAGCAAATGCGAAAGCGGTCAACCAAGTAAACAACGTTTCTGGCGTTGAGGCAATTCGCACTTCCGTACGGAATCGGACTGGTATGTCTTTTTTTTTTTACAGATTTAATTCCAAATCATCATTACAGTCATTAAAAAAGAAATATTCAGCGCTAATAATTCTATTATTATTCTGATTTGAAATATTAATTTGATTTACTTGTCTTTTGAGAACAGCTTGTAAAATAATTTTAAGTTGATTCCATGTTTGGTTACCTGATATCGATAGTGACGAAACTAGTATGAACCAGATGTTCTTTACAAAGAGTCATTGGTAACTGTTATTTAGTTGTTTATGGTTTACATTTTTTTTTTAATAGGTTTTATATGTTCTCATGGACCTTATTTCAAAAATATATATATTACAACCTACAATTTTCTAATTCAGAATTTTATCCCTACTTACAACTAGTCTAACTAGTCTACTAAAACTAGGCCTGCCTACTAATTTTATTAATGATATTCTCTTATATGAGTAATGTCACTAATGACAGAATTACAATTATTATTGTTACTATTATTGATTATTGTGTCTATAAAGAAACTGATAAAATGTGTAGGCATACAGTTGCAAAATTGTTAGCTTAAACGAATTCTATGACTACAGTCTACTGGTATGCTGATACTTATCATTATAATTTAATTTATATTATTTGATTGGCTACCAGATTGAAAAACCAGCTGTAGCCGAATTGAATCTAGACCACATTTTCTCATTTTAAGTGTATGTACAAATTCAACTGCAGTTTTCTCAATTATAAACATATTCTTATGATTAATAAACCATTTTGTAGGTAATTGAATTGTCTATAAGATAAACTTGAAACATTTGTAAAGTTAAGTTTTGTTGGGAAATTAATTGTTAAATTACTATTTACACAGAAAATTTTTTTTTAAAATATATAAATGTGCCAACTTGTGTATAAATTTTAAATTTCCAAATCAATTAAAGCCTTTTATTTGGTAGTTTCCAAATAGTATATCCAGTCATAAGAAAAATGCACATATGAACACAGATATTGAATAATATTTACACTTTCAATCATTTATATGCCTTTAGTAACCCTGTCACTTGTTGCTACAGTAAACAAGTAATACAACAGCTCATTTTTTAAAACATTCTGCCGATAGCATGCGGTTCGAATATAAACATCCTGTCTGTAAATTAAAATCTCAAAGCAAAAATGGGAACATACTAATTTAAATATTCAACTCGATTTACTATGATACAAACCTTGGCTTACCAGCGGCTCGTGTCCGTAACAAAAGAAATGCCCAGTCGCTTCCACCGGCTCATGGTAGTTAACCAGTTAATCAAGGGACAAAACTAGTACAAAATTCACCAAACTACACAAAGTAAAATTAATAAAAACTCTTTATTTTTTATTGGATTGTATTAATTTCTAATACTAATATTATTGTAAAACTGTTTCTCATTCATTAACCGATTAGTGTTCCACAGATTTTTAAAGATAAACAATAATAAAAATATTTTATATTAAATTGATAAGGAGAGCCATTTCCGACAACCCAAGTTTTTTTTTTGTTGTTTTTGGGGGGGGGGGGGGAGGCGAATTTACAGAGCAGTTTTACGATAAAACACTGTCTTATGACTTAACATTAAAAAGTATTAAGCTATTAAAGTACATACCGATACTACAGGATAAATATGTTGCCTGTCACAAGATACACCATGATGCAAATATGATATCGCAATGTTTGGAAAAATATGCCCTCTACTTCACTGATGACAAAATTGCAAAACAACGAAGTCCTCCCTGAGCCAAATGTAAGATAAGCACAACAGTTTTTGCATCATTTTTCGGTATGTGCAGACCGCATGTACATGAGAGTTTCCTGGTCCTTAGAACTAGTGACTAGACCCTACAACAAAACCAACTAATAAACTACCAAAATTGGGCCAAATTAATTTGTCAAGAGTATCTCACCCTAAGCCCAGTGACATGAAAATGTCCATTTAATAAATTAAAATTCAACTTGCAATGTTCAAAAGCAATTAGAATAAAAGAAATTTATCCTTGGTAATATCCCATTACAAACACAGAAAAATTATGCACACATGTTAAAAATGTTGTCATTTGACGGGTTGAAAAAAAGTACCATTATGCTACATTTCTACCAACTCTCTCTCTCCCCCCCCCCCTCATGTTAGAGACATATCAACTTAATTTTCTAGGGAGGGTCTCATACTCGTATTATAATAGGTAGGCCTACCAACTTAACTGAGTCTATCTACTACTAGGCCAATGCTGTTATATTTATATTTACACACAAAATTGAAACATTAAAGAATCACAAATGATAGAGCATGTAGGCCAGGTGAATAATTTAATTAGGCCTGGGTAATAAAATCTAGAGCAGTCAAATTACCTAGGCCTTCACAATCACTCTAATTCTAAAGCGGGGGGGGGGGTCTGGAAACATTGGCCTGCAGGTCTGGCCCACCAGGGGTCTGACCCTGCCCTCTTGGTGCTGTACGGGTAGCAGGGTAGCAGTAACAAATATGGAACCAAACATTGACCATCTCATTAGCCCAAAGCAGATGCATACTTCCCATTTAAGATATTTTATGAGTTTTTTTTTTTTTTTTTTTTTTTTTCTCTACAAATAAAAATATTAAATTTTGTGCATTGTGCTTGAGCAACTGTTTCATTTTTTTTTTTTTTTTTTAAAATGTTTGAGGACTCCTGCTCTGAAGTTAAAAGCTGCATTTATTGGTGCAGTTTATTAATGGGTGCTGGGTGCCAGAGTAGTCCAAACTGAACAAATCTCAAGTTGGTGGTCAAGAGTTCAAAGCCCAATCAAGCAAAAGCATCACCAGCACCCTTGTTGGATGAGACCTGTTAACCTTGGATGGCAACTCATCCAAGAGAAGGAAACTTTGAATTCAAAACCCGGAGATGGAGTCCCGTAGGCGTATAACATTGATACGATGAAACATTCGAGAGAACCAGCTTATAATCCTAGAAGAATAATCCCATTTGTTCTTCCATTGACAGTAGAACCCTCTCAATCCCAAGAACCAAAACTAAGACCATCGGTGAACGCTCCTTCTGCTTCCATGGGCCCACGTTCTGGAACCAGCTCCCCTTCCATATCCGTCATTGTGAAACCTCGTCCATTTTCAAAAAGTCCCTTAAAACTCATCTGTTTAGGTCCGCCTATGACCTGTGATGCACCCTCCTTGCCCTGCCTCATTTTCTGTTTCGGGTTGATCCTGAAGTATAGGCCAAAACGTGTCAAAGTGTCCTCGTTTTATAGCCATTTTCATTGTTTCTATAGTATAGTTGTTACTATCCTGGTGTCTCATTTTTATTTTACTTAGTTTACATGTTTTTAATAATTGTAAAGCGCTTAGAGCTTTATGGTAAGCGCTATATAAAAATGCCTAAATAAATAAATAAATTGTGGATTTTGTCCGCAAAGTCCTCACCAACATCATATTATGACGGATAAATGCCAGCAAAATTTAAAAAATAGCAAATCCATGGACCCAGTGAAGCAGTGAAATTGGAATATGCCTTTGTTTACTTTGTAATAGAGATAGCAACCTACGTTTTAATGTGGCATTAAAAGTATGAAAAAAGATGTCATCATAAACAAAATTGTATTTTCCACAACATTTTACTTTTTAATGCCATTATTTGAAAAGAACTAGGAGTAAAAGTAAAATAATTGGACATTTTCATGTGAAGTGGCACTAAGTAATGTCATGACTTTTAATTAATCTTTCTATTTCGTTAATAATTTTCACATCAAATTCAGTTGTTCTTATTCTTTTGTGCAAAAGAATTTAAGAAACTTTTAAATGCCAGACACTCTTTAAGGCAATTAGACAAAACACAAAAATTAAATAGCCTTTAAAGATTTAATTTAGACCCAATAAATTTTCAAATATATTTATAGTCAGTCAGAACTTACGGGACATTTCTGACTTAGTTAATATATTCTGAAAGGTGGGGAGGTTACATTTCCAGCTTTAAAGTTCTGACCCATTGCAATTAAATGTTCAAATATAAGATAGATTAATGATAATTAGACAAAAATTATGGCACTTTTTGGCATAAATTAATATGTTCTTTTAAAAAAGGTGGGAATGTTAAATTTCAAGACTTGGCACATGAAAAAAAAAAGGGCTTCCAATTTAAAGATTAAAAGTTTTTCATATAGCAACTCCGCACATTTATGATAAGAAGATCATATTTATTTCACAAAATGTAAGGTGCCAAGTTTTTTTGTGACGGTATACAATTTAAATAAAATAAAAACCATAATATCAACTTTGAAGAAAAGGAAATAAATTTTAATGGGTTTTCTATCCTTCTTTTCTATGTATTTACACTTTGACTTAGTCAACACATGTGACATTTACTTGGGCTTAAAAGAATGTTTGTGGAAGATCTAGGCTACCGCACAATGCATGGAAGTTTTATTTTTTGGCTCTGGCTTTCTTTCAGCTTACTGATTTGTAGTAAGATTGTAATTATAGAGAATTCTGCTTAAAGCTGCATTAGTTTCTTG
Source organism: Lymnaea stagnalis (assembly GCA_964033795.1). Classification (NCBI taxonomy): domain Eukaryota; kingdom Metazoa; phylum Mollusca; class Gastropoda; family Lymnaeidae; genus Lymnaea; species Lymnaea stagnalis. Next base: position 192,310 of record CAXITT010000374.1, on the reverse strand, counting down.
TTTTAAATTTTGCCACCTATTAATTCATTTGGGATACCTTGAACAGCTATCTACAATCGAGTAGACCATATAAAGGCATGGATTTATGTGAACATGGTCATAAATATGGGGTAGGGCTGGGATGGAGGAATATCTCCAGAAGATAAGTGTGTCCAGCAATACAGACTAACATAATTAATTTTTTGGGTGCTTTCTGTTTCAAAGGCAGAATTGTGAGTAATTAAGACACAGACAAGTATGCTGATGTTCTGGGGGGAAAATTCCAGATACAACAAATGTCCACACCAGTTTTAACCCCAATTGTGGGATATACTGCATACGGGCATCACTATTGTTGCTTACCACAGCAAAATATAAGCATGTTGAAGACAGATGTACTGGCCAACTTGGCGCAAAACATGGTACAATGTTAAAATGCTGTAAAATTATTACAAATAAGAGTATAACTGAAATGAAAATTTGACTGAAACCAGATCAAGGAGACACTTGTACTGGTAGCTAGCTAAGCATATTAGTTCATGCAGGGGCGTTAGGGTGAAGAAGAAGAGAGGATAAATGCATAGCTAACTTTTCATTCCTTTGTTTAGTTGAGAACTTGTTAGTTTAATAATCAACTCTCGTTCCAGAGTCCAACTCTGCGACTGTTTTTTTAAATATATGGGCTATAAAGTTAGCACCATTTATATAATAAGCATTTATAAATATTAATCATATTATTCTATTTAACATTTAGTCTTGCTACCCCCATTTTATATATTGTTTGTATGAGTAAATCCACTAACTAGACCTGGGTACTTCAATAGAATTTTCAGTAAATATTTTTTTAAATACTTTTTTGAATTAACTTCATTGTTGTGTGACCTTTTAGTCATTGAAGTGTGAAAAGATGTAAATTATTTGGTCTTAGTTGTATCTCGTGTGAATGTTACACCGGTCAACCCTCCAGTCTTCTCATTATGGCATTTTTCAATATTTGAACACAAAATTAACTGATGATACTTAATTTAAAGATTTTAAATCCTCAGGGACGATGGCTCGTGGCCAACAGAAGATCCAGTCCCAACAGAAAGCAGCTAAGAAGGCTGCAGATCTCAAGAAAAATGCCACAACCTTCCAGGATCAAAAGAAGGCGGCAGCAAAGGCATTAGTGCACATGTGTCCTGTTTGCAAGGTAGGAGTCATTTCCATTTATTTTTTAAATTATAGCAATTTTTTTTTTTGGTTGGTTATTTACATAGACGCATCTGGCAAATCTTGTAAGCACATAATACAGCTTGAAATTTAAAATGTTATTTTCTTTATGTGATGTGATTTTAGTTATAGCTTACGCTGGTCAAACAAGAATCTGCTCTAAAAAATTTTTCAAGGTTCCCTTTTTAATGACTTATTATTATTTCACTTTTTAGGCTCAAATGCCAGATCCCAAGACATATAAACAACATTTTGAAAACAAGCACCCCAAATCCCCTCTCCCTCCAGAACTCCAGGATGTGTGACAGGTAAGATTTTATTTACATTATAAAATTAAAATACTGTTTAATGCGATAAGTTTAGGGTAAAAAAGGGTCTACTTAAAAGTAGTAGTCTCCGTTATGCACACCTGTAATTTTTCATTACCAGAAAACTACAATGTATATATACTAATATCAATGCGATTAAATCTTCTCGACTTGCGCACATTTGGCAACTATGGTGCATCATATTTGTGCATATCACCAATGTATGGGTATGTTGCATCCCTTTGACTGGATATAACAGGGTTCCTGTTGCCTCCTGGAAATCTCTTACAATTAGAAAAAAAATCCAGGAACACTTCTTAAATTATCAAATTTCTCCTTAAATGTCCTGAAATTGTTTTTTTTTGTATGTCTTTTCCTTGCTTATTCATAGCACCCCATAGTAAATCTCATGATGCAAATTTACATGTCAATGGTAAATTGAATTAGGATTGATTGATACAAAGGATAATCATTTGACAGCAATAATATTTATTTTTTATAGTTTACGCCATACCTCTGTTGATTTCAACTTAGGGTTAAAAGAATGAGCAAGAGTGGCCGGGGACTATTGTCCTTATCTGGTTAAAACTTGTTCCAAGCTGACCCTTTCCTCATTTATTTCTTTTCCAGACAGTTGAGCTTTGTGAGAAAATCAAATATGAGCAGCACCTGTGGACCGTCACGTCAAAAAGTTTTTGCTTCTTTACTACTATGTCTGGGAAAATCAAAGTTTTTTTATTTTTATGTTTTTTTTCTAAATGTCTTGAATACTTTCCACTAAAGTACGATTCTCTGATGTCTTTATCAAATGTTTGAAAACAAAGAGGTCTTAAGTTGTTGGGTTTTTTTCTTCTCTTGGTTTCATTCATTCAACATGTTGTGGTGTGTGTTCTCCTTGTGTGAATGCTGAGATTGTCTTGTAGTTAGTTTCCTATGAACAACAGGGCCATGGTTATAACAACTTAGCTCTTTTGGGGGGGGGGGTTGGGGGTGGTGGTTAGGAGGGGGGTGGGTTTTTTTTTTTTTGCACAATGCATAGTCATCGGGGTGAAATATTTATAAACGTGTAAACCCTGATGGTAAAATGAAGCCAATGGTCCGATCAAGCCTTGCAGCCAAGTTTGTATGCATTCATTCCAAGGGATCTTGTCATAGGTGTACATTTACAATGAGCTTTATTAACCTGCGGGAGGGAAGCGGTACATGGATGTTGGGTTGGATTAATTACACCAGGGCCACGCTAGCTGGAAGTACATCAATGCTCTGGGTGTAGTCGCATAAAGAGCTTTAACCCTCTGAGTGGCAGCTTTGTAATTGTGTGGATAAACTTTTTTTTTCTTTCCCACAGTCAGATTTTTGTACAAATCCTTAACTAAGATATATGTTAATTTCAGTGTTGGTTGAGCTGTTACTGTGGCTTATATTGTGTAACGAGTAAGTGTTACTTGGTCTCCTCTTGAAAACAATATGTTTGAATGCCAACCTTGTGCTGGGCATATGACATCACCCACTTGCATCGGCAGGTCAATTACTCGTGAAAGTATCGGTTATGGGCACCTCCCTCCTCACATCAGGTTTTCTTTCTTGTGGTCGGGTTGTCCTGGTTGACTTTTTAAAAGTGGTGGTCTCTCTCTCCCTGGGTCTGCGACGCTGTTAAAATTGTTATTTGCACCTGGCCACGGTTTGACCAAGATTTCATTGTTGTGCTGGGTCCATCCTGATGCCGTGATCATGGGCGGCCCTCAAGTGGTTGGCGCCACTGCCTCATGTTAAGTCTTGTTTGTTTTGTTCCAGATACTGAACTCACCACATGCGGTTGTTGTGACATGTTTCAATTCAAGTATTACACTTCACCTTACCGTACCAACTAATGGTGACGATTGTTACATCTATTGATACTCAATAATAAACAGTAAACAGCTGTGTTTTATTATCTGTTTAAAGATTTGTTAAATTTATGAATAGCATTTCTTATTTTAATACGTTGTTTATATGGTTGGTATAGTATACCTAATGCTCTAAAAATGTTGGTCAAGGATTGTCATGTAAGGGCTGTACGGTCTCTCTGCTCTTCAGAAAATGTTTGTTAATTATTTGATTATTCTACTTAAAATAACATGACCAGAATCAAAGTACCAACCATAAATAATTGTTCTGTTGAGTTTGTAAACAGAAAGAAACAGACTTTTCTATGAGCAGTGTCAAAGCTAAAAACAAAAATTATCATGAACTGTGTCTGATACATGTTTACCTACAGGATTGTCATCTGAATATGAATTAATCCGTTACATCCCAACTGAATATCTTATGTTACGTGGCTGTTAGGTTCAAAGATGTGATGACTTCCTGTTTTATTTCTGTGTAGGAGGGATTACTTTTGTGTCATAGTAGGTGCACGGTGTCCATAAAACAACTATTCAACAGCAGCTCTTATATCAAAAAAACGTCATTGCCTTCTTACAACACATGATTCATTGTTTTCATTCTCTAGAAATTGAATCCCATCCCTATCAATAAATGTCATTATTAGGGCGTCTGGAGCCCAGCTGTCACTGTTACAAGAATTGTTATTCATTTTGTGAAGTAATGCGAAGACCGGCTGGGGAAGAGCACTCCACCAATGAGATGTTGCTAAAAAGATGTGAATGAAGAAAAATCTGATTAAAAAAAAAAAAAAAGGGATTTTTATGCTAGCGCTCTGTCTGCCCTAAACTATGTGAAGTAATGCGAAGACCGGCTGGGGAAGAGCACTCCACCAATGAGATGTTGCTAAAAAGATTTTAATTAAGAAAAATCTGATTAAAAAAAAAAAAAGGGATTTTTATGCTAGCGCTCTGTCTGCCCTAAACTATGTCATGCATTTCAGGCCCTTTTTCAGTCCGTTGAAACAAGTCCATGTGTTAATATTTATCTGTACTAATGCCTGGTCAGATGTGTTTTCAATCATTTGATACTCTTTATTTTTGGTCTGTTTTGCGTCAAAGACTATGGCGGCGTGTCTGAAGCCATAACCACTGTCCAATGTATTCCTCAGGGGTGGGCCACGGATGACTGCATTATTATGTTTACAAATCTGCTGCGGTACATCAAACAGAAACTACCTGGGCGTGTATTACTTTGTTTAGGCTAAACACTTTGATGACGTCTGGGAAATGAGACTTGAGAAATTATCATATCATGAATTGTGTGTACTGATTTGTCAATGTAATGCTCACTATTAAAACAACTGTCATTTTCTTTTCAACTGCTCTCAGTTCACTTGTATTCTAATTATTATATTCAACGGTGCTGAAGTATGGACATGACATTGGAAACAAACAAGAGAGACCTCCCCCATCAACAAAGTAGATATGAAAGTCGTTTACCTCATGACTAGTCAATCATCTCTGTTAATCTATAGTCAGAAAACAAAAGTATGGGAAAGCCCGAAGTTCTTATAGTAGATACTCTGTTTTACTTATTTCCTTCTACTTAAGAAGAATTTTTTCAATTTACAACTACAACTTGATATGTATTTTAGTTTACCTTTTTTAGTATCTTGCCATGTTTCGTTATGTCAATGTTATCCGCCTACGGGACTCCATCCCCGGGTCTGAATTCAGAGTTTCCTTCTCTTGGATGAGTTGCCTTCTCTTGGATGAGTTGCCATCCAAGGTTAACGAATCCCATCCATCCCGGGTGCTGGTGGGGATTGAACTCCAGACTATGACCTTGAGATTGGCTCCGTCTAGACGACTCCGCCACCCAGCACCCAAATAGGATGCACTCCAATTTAATTTAAAATAAATACACACTGCTTACAAAATTAATTGAAAGAATAAGTTATATCCTGTTCTTGTAATTTTTCCCACAACCGAATGGATCTTGTCTTAACTTGGTAACATCGTACGGTATGCCACCAACATTGTATATGAATGATGGAAAATTCTTCTGGACGTCCTATGCCCCATACATACGGGGGTTAAAAAGGCGTAAGAATCAAGAAGAAGAATTATGAAGAGATTTGATTGCCGGTAATCTATTTATACTAATTATAAGTGATTGTGTTTTTACTAAATCGAAGATAAGATTAATATTTCAATTGCAGTGATAATTTTCCGAAACCTGTCCCAGATTATTTTATAATTTATAAAGTAAGGGAGTTAACTACTACCGGCTTTTCCCTAATATTTTTTTTGGATGATCAGCCTTTCGTATCATTCCTAAGTTCTAGTTCCGGCGTTCCCCAAAAAGGTGGTCAGTCAGTGACCCGGTAAGGTAACGGTCCGCACAACATACATTATACTTATTTGAATTTATGATCAAATTAAAAGAAACTATAAAGCTGGCACTGGTCATTGGTGCAGTTTCAAAACTTGTTCGCCAAACCTCGAAGTTTGGGAAACGCTGCTCTAGTACTAGTAGTGTTACTAGGACTAGTACTATACTACTAGTCTAAATAGATTCATTTCTGGACAAAATCTTTTATTGCTTCGATTCGCAATACGGTAATTATGAGAGGGACTACTATCTAACAATGCGTTCATTCATTTATTTAGGAGGTCTAAGACAGTTTTGGCTGTTGCATTTAAGGTCAGGGCATGCGGAAAGATGTTTGAGTGTAGCCTACGCGATTTGAATTTGACATAACATTAGAATAAAATTTAAAAAATAATAATCTGTAACACTAGTATTTTAGAATTCTGATATTGCCGGTTAAGGAATTGAATGATTCCAAGTATGGGCTACTGTTCAAAGTTTGAGACTTATTATATGTGACCTGAATTTTCGTGGGCTTCTTAAAATTCGTCACTAGAATTAGAACTAAAATATATCTATAGGGCCTTAATTATGAATAGTTAATTAAACGATAAAATTTCCCGAACTTTGCAGTAACAAGGGGACTAAAATCGACCTTTTGCTGCTCCGTCCCGTATATAAGTTATATATATATATATATACATGGTGGTATTTTCAGGCTTCGCCCCGGGCGCCGCCTTTCCCCGCCATGGCCCTGCCCCCCCCCCCAAAACACACACTGCCATTTGCGTATGTAGGGTGGGTGCCGCCAGAGGTGGGTCCAAGATTTTGGTCACCACACTTCATACTTCATCGTAAAAAAAAAATGCAGTCGACCGCGTCTCAAAATGAAACGAAAAAATGTCGCTGGCTTGGGGGGCCGGACCACCCCCCCCCCCTTTTTCCCCACACACACACTTTTTTCCTCTGCCAATGCATGCAGCTGATCATTTTAAAATGAACCGTAGCGTTATGCTGAAAACACCGTGCTTAGATCCCCGTGGCGAGTCGTTTCTCCGCCTGACCTAGATAGAGACAAGTTCATTATTATTAAATAATGAACGAACTCTATTTTTACTACCGGCACGGCAGCGCAGCAAGGCATTGATTTCTTCAACAACGTGCCTAGTCATGATACCACTGACGTCAAGGACCGTGGAGCAGTGGACCCCGTGTGCTGCTTAAGACGCACTCCACTTGATCGAATCAACGCCCGGCCTTAAAGGTAAACGTTCGCCCTGTGCGAAGCCACCCGTTCGGCGCCTCCTTCCACATGACCCTGTTTGGCGCCGCTCCTTTTCCCGATTACGACGTGCTTATTCTGCTTTGCGCTCGCTTGCGATTTTTGGGCCCCGTAAAGCTGTTTGTTCCCCACATTCTTTCTGCTGAAATAATTTGTAAGAGGGACAAGGAAATACGGTATTAATTAATTAATCTCCACGCCCTTTCGGTTGGTCTCAACCCCCAGTGTTAATTAGTATCCACATTAAGAATGCAACTTCCATTGTATTAGGAAAACTCATTGTATGAAAAGCGATTGTACCAAAAGTTAGAATACCGTTTCTCGACCCCCGGGACCCGAGGCTCACACTTCAGTATAATAAACTAAGGGAATTTAAATGTATACTGGGCGCCAGTGGCGTAGCGAGCGTGTTTGGCGCCCGGGGACAAGATCCATTTTAAAGCGCCCCTTTTTCTTTTTTTTTCAACTCTCAAACCCATTATTTTCATCAATAAAATAATACCAAAGCGCATTTTGGCGCCCCAAACTAGCTGGCGCCCGGGGACATCTGCCCCCACCACGCTACGCCTCTGCTGAGCGCGCCTATGACCACGGCGCTCTGTGCGCTCTAAGGGCCGGCGTTGGTTGAATCATTTATGTGAACTTCTTAATTACCGGTATCAAAAAAGTATAAGCCTATTCAGACATACATACATAATAATAATATCCTCATTATATTTTTTTTTTTAGAAATTTGTGTTTCTGTGGTTACTATTTTTTTTCCTAATCTCAGAAGAGGGCGTGGTGCTGTAACATTGCCCTTCGATACAATAATATGTGAACCTTACCGGTATCAAAAAAGTATAAGCCTATTCAGACATACATACATAATAATAATCTCCTCATTATATTTTTTTTTTTAGAAATTTGTGTTTCTGTGGTTACTATTTTTTTTCCTAATCTCAGAAGAGGGCGTGGTGCTGTAACATTGCCCTTCGATACAATAATATGTGAACCTATGTCCAAAAAAAAAAAACAAACACTATTTGTTCACGGTTCACGGCTGTACTGTAACTGTAGCAAAAATGTTCTTTCAGCTTTATCCTTCCGGGAACCTTCAAATGTCACGTTAGAAAATAATTGTGTGTTAACAGTGACCGTGCTGAATTTCTAGGGTGTTTTTTTTTTTTTTTTTGTTTTTTTTTTTTTTAAAATAAAAACTGGGATTTTCTATTTAAAGTGCACACCATTGAAATAGCTCTGCAGTTATGTAGTGATCAATGTCACATGCATGTCAGCAGATGGTAAAGGGAGATTATTGTAAATATTAAACGTAGCACTCCCTTGATGACATGTTACATGTGGACCTACAACTTACAACAGCCACAATGCACACGTGGACCTACAACCACCAAAATGCACATGTGGACCTACAACCACCAAAATGCACACATGTGGACCTACAACCACCAAAATGCACACATGTGGACCTACAACTACAACCACCAAAATGCACACATGTTGACCTACAACCACCAAAATGCACACATGTGGACCTACAACTACAACCACCAAAATGCACACATGTGGACCTACAACCACCAAAATGCACACATGTGGACCTACAACTACAACCACCAAAATACACACATGTGGACTAACAACCACCAAAATGCACACATGTGGACCTGCAACCACCAAAATGCACACATGTGGACCTACAACCACCAAAATGCACTGGGTTACTCCCCCCAGCTTGTACAAATCTACAAATGACATCACTCACCCACGAAAAAAGTGCACATTTGTGGCGATGTATTATGCGGTTGTCTATACGCTATAACTTACGGCTACCATGGTTGTCTACACGCTATAACTTACGGCTACCATTACCATGCTGCTTGAATTACGTCCCAGTTTCAATTTCATTTTACTTGGAAATTATTCTGTCCGATTTCCGAGAAAGTTCGATTCTCTCGAGCACGTCGATTTAAGAACGCAAGGAGGGGGGGGTGGTGGTGGTAATTTAATGTTAACACACAGAGTGTCAATTTCTAGCTGGCATTTCGCTACTACTTGACACGTTTTTTCATACAGGAATCAACTTCACTCACGAAATATAAAAAAAACACTCCCCCCCCCCCCCCNCCCCCCCCCCCCGCGCTTTTCAGAAGTAATTGAGAACTGTACGGGTACATACTGTCTTTTAAAATAAATAGTAATAGTTTGTTTGTTTTTTTTTTTTTATATTTTTTTAAAGATCTGATATCTGTTTTACTGTGGTGTCTGTGACACATGGATGCTCGCCGCTGCACATGAGTAGTAGTTCTGAGAAGGCTTCCTCTATTGATTCGACCGGTTCAGGTCGGTTTAACCCTATCCTCCTCGACATAGCTTTCCCTATAGCGACTTGGTGGTGCACACCCGTACACTTGTTAAAATGGGGAAAGGTGTTACCGGCTATTCCTGGTGACTGGGTGGGCTACACCCATAGGATTATTTCACAGTGAATGATTCTCTTTATGATATCGTCTTTTTTTTTACTATGTGGCATGATTTAGTTGCCTTGAAACCGAACTCCCTTCACAGATCACGTAGATTTTCCCACTGAGGCATTTCTTCTATTCCAGTGGTTCTCAACCTTCCTAATGCCGCAACCCTTCAATACAGTTTTTCGTGTCGCGGCGACCACCAGCCACACAATTATTTTCGTTGCTACTTCATAACTGTAAGGATATGTGTTTTCAGATGATCTTAGGCGACCCCTGGGAAAGAGTCGCGCGACCCCCAAAGAGGTCGTGACCCACAGGTTGAGAACCGCTGTTCTATTCGATACATTCATGAACAAAAATGATACAAATGACTGCACCAACAGGGAAGGTGAGAAAGTAAAGGGAGACAAAAGGCAAAGGAATGGTGCGATCTAAATGAAAGCTTTAATTGGCTGCCTACTTCTACTACTACTACTACTACTACTACTTCACTGGCAATCTTCATCTACTACTTCACTGGCAATCTTCAGCTACTACTTCACTGGCAATCTTCATCTACTACTTCACTGGCAATCTTCATCTACTACTTCACTGGCAATCTTCAGCTACTACTTCACTGGCAATCTTCATCTACTACTTCACTGGCAATCTTCAGCTACTACTTCACTGGCAATCTTCATCTACTACTTCACTGGCAATCTTCATCTACTTCTTCACTGGCAATCTTCAGCTACAACTTCACTGGCAATCTTCATCTACTACTTCACTGGCAATCTTCATCTACTACTTCACTGGCAATCTTCATCTACTACTTCACTGGCAATCTTCATCTACTACTTCACTGGCAATCTTCATTTACTACTTCACTGGCAATCTTCATCTACTACTTCACAGGCAATCTTCATCTCAAAAGCATTTCATTTTCAGTGGACTTTTTATTGAGCCAAGTTGATGGAAATCCTATTTTTAGGGTACATTTTCAATGAAAAGATTCAGCAAACTTGTGATTCATATTTGCTTTGACAACAATGTGATACTAGATCAATCCTGTATGATAGCTCGTTACATATCTGATCCAATAATAAGAGATGTATGCGAAGCATTCCTGAGAACTTTGGCAAGGTATTATGTTCCTGGAGAGAACATCACAGTAGGTGAGCTACTGGTTGATGGTTGGTTTCAGAGGTTGGTGCAGATTTATTCATTATATGCCAAGCGAGCCAGACAAATATGGAATACGGTACAAATCTTCTGGGCACGTGAATCGTCTTCAAACTATCCGCTGAAAGGCTGCCCATATCTCGGCAAAGAAAATGCGAGTGCCCTGCCAGCAAAGAGAATTGAGGAATATCCCCAGAGACTGTGATTTCTCCCAGAAGGGAACTTGCATGGAAGTGGCCGCAAATTCAGAACATACTATTATTTCATTCCCATACAACTTACAGAGCCAATGGCCAAGAATTAGCCTCACTCTAGTTGGAACAGTGAAACGGAACCAGATGTTCCTGCCCAAGGGGTTCGAGCAAAAGAAGGCTCTGCATCTCAACCAATCAGTGTTTTTGTTCAGATTAGAAACAACCGTATCAGATTATTCAAATACCAGAGCTCAAAGCAGAAAAATGTATTTCTCCTGAACACAATACACAATCGTCCAGATATAGAAAGTGAAACTGAACGCAAGAAACCAGAGATTGTGCTCTATAACAACAAAGTAAAAGGGTGCATATTCGCCATGGACCAAATGGTAAAGGTGTTCTCTGTGCATGCAAAAAAAAACAACAAAAAAACAAAAAATTATAAGTAAAAGATGACCGCCTTAGGTTGTGTTTTTCAACATTATTGACTTGGCATCATGGCATCAAGAGTGACATTTAAATAAAAAAAATATCCGACTAGCTCACCATCTCATGAAGACAACAGACAGTCAATATTGACGTTGCACATTTCCTCACCCTCCCCCAAGTAGAGGCGATCCGCCCCAACACATGAAGACATTGTGAGGCAGAACTTCGCCAGTGTTTTGAAATCTTTACTAGCGCTTCAAACAGCTGCCCAAACCACTTCAACTCAGAAAGTTTATTAGACATATTTGCAAAGAACATTCTGTTCTTTTATGTCAGAGTCAGATCTTTGCAAGCTGAGCTGGAAAACCCTTATTTTGAAATTGTACTTGTGAATGTTCTGGAAAGGGTTGGTCAAGTTGAATACATGTTTTTTATTGTTGGTACCTAAATGCATTCAGAATATTTATTTATTGTAAAAATTGGTTAAATCTTTTTTTTTTTTATGGATGACACAGACTCAAATAATCTACAAACAATAACCAAAATAAAATTTTCTCAAGCCGATTTAGGCGCGTTTTCCTTCTATTAAATAATGCATGAGTGTTTTACATGCAGTTTTTTTTTAGCCCCCCCCCCCCCCCCAAAAAAAAAATTCACTTTCGCAAGTTTTATACAATTGCATCCACCAAGGTGTTCATTCCAACTACCTTGTGGAATAGGTCGAGTATGAGAAAGATTATTAAAAGGAAACTCGAGATATCAGCAATCACAGTCTGTCTCCGGGTGTCGGGTGTATTACACCCAGTGGAGGTGGATAGGGTTACAGTCTGTCTCCGGGTGTCGGGTGTATTACACCCAGTTGAGGTGGATAGGGTTACAGTCTGTCTCCGGGTGTATTACACCCAGTTGAGGTGGATAGGGTTACAGTCTGTCTCCGGGTGTATTACACCCAGTTGAGGTGGATAGGGTTAAAAAGCATTATTATTTCACGCAGCGGTGTCCGCAAAAGGTTTGTCATTGAATGGCGAATATCTATTAATAGAACATCCGGGGAAACGGTCTGGCCAATCTCATTAAGAAATTAATATTTAAAAAAACAAAACAAAAAAAAACATAATGATATCCCGTTTGTTCAATCTCTCAACAGCCGTTCGGTACTTCTTCGTTAATGTGAGAGCCAGCATAGTGGGTCTTAACCGAGAGACCTAGACGAAAACGTGTTTACAACTTCATTTTACGAAATATTTAACAAACAAAGTGTCACCGCCATGCGGAAATACATTGGTATATAGAAGCTATCTATGTTTTACGAAAACATTGTATAGTAACTTTACATAACGTGATGTGGGGGTTTCCCGGTCTTAGAAATGACAAACCCTATGCCTGTACGTCCCATCTATAATACTAGACAAAATATGTATTCAGATAATGCATTTTTTAAGAATGACAGTTGGCGCACACTTCTGGGCATTGTATTTTTGTGCACACCTGACACTGCTGCAAACAGCTGTACTCGTGCTCACATACTGAAAGAATCATTATTAACCAGCTACAGCCCGCCAAAACAATGGCGGTGGCGATGCGTGAACTTCAAATCCAGTGGCGTAGCTTAGGGGGTTGCGAGGTTGCGGACCGCACCGGGTGACACCATCTCGGGGGGGGGGGGGTGACACCAAATCGAAAAATTGCACATACAGAGCACACACTGCTCGGTCTAACCGAAATTCACAAAAGGATAACTGATAACACGCACATTTTCGACCCATGTATCCAATCCAAATGCGTGCGTTATTTAAAGTTCAAGGTTGATGCGTCAAAAATGAGGTGAGTCTATAATTACTACAGAAGAGAGAAAAAAAAACAAACAACGTTTGGACGATGATTCAACGCCGATTTTAAGTGTTCGGTAACTTTCATAAGTGACACTCTTGAAAATGCTTGATGCATTACATTTTTTCGGCACTCTCGAGGGAATATTTTCCTTCTTTGCTTACATCAACTTATTGATGGGATGTTTTATTTGAACACACTGGAACGTCGATGAAAACACCGTAAACAACACGTTGGAGCATGGGCGCCCGCAGAAAACTTTCTAGGGGGTGGGGGGGGGCAAAAAAAATCGATTAACTTTCCAGGGGGGGGGGGATAATTTTTAGTAATGTTTTAATGTACCGTAGTTTTAATTTACTGTAGCGTATTTGTATGGTGAACGAACGGACAGGACATCAGCTTAAGTTACTTTCTCTTTATTTTCTCTTTACTTTAATAGATTTTTTGTCTAAAAAAATTTTATCCAATCAATCCAGGGGGGGGGGGGCAAGTGCCCCACCTTGCCCCTACCTGCGGGCACCCATGCGTTGGATAAAACAGTGAATGGTACGTTTGATGAATGTGGGGCGGCGCTTGAAGCTCTTTGTGATCCTCTTGAAAATGTGAGTACAAGAGGTAAAACACAAGGTCTTTTACATGCATCATGGCATCAAGAGAGTCTGTGATTTCACGTTTATCTGCCACCTTTGGCAACTTTGGGCTGACCCACTCGAGGAAGTTAATCTTACACACCAGTATCTGCAAATGGAAGGCTTTACTGTTGACCAAGTGGTGGCCAACCAAGAACCAGGAAAGGGGGATATTTTATTTTTAGGAAAGGATATAACTTGACGTTGTTACGGTTCTTAAATGCATTTACCCCCTGACCTTCAATTAATTTGTTTCTTTTTTTTTTTGTTTTTGTTCGTGTCACTGTCATACAGTGGACTTATTTTAACAAGACGAAATCCACCGTGGAAGTCGAGTGCATGGAGTGGGGGGATGACACCAATCAGTTTACCACACCGGGTGACACCAACACTACCTACGCCACTGTTCATACCTACTAAAAGTTACTAAACAAACCACGCATGTAAGTAGCATACTTTATAAGATTCCCAAATAGTGCCACCTTCCCTTCCCCCATGCTACGCCACCGCCACTGAACTATATTAAAATTCTAATGTCCCACCCTCTTTCATACCGTAGATTTTTTAGGAACACCATGTTGAAATGTAGACCTATTTTCGTAAAGCCAAAGAAAACATTACGCACTTGCGGTATTTTTAAGAAACTCATTTAGCTCAGGTATCGGGAATTGAGTGATATCGGCGCCATCTTGTAGCGTTAGTGCCATGGTTACATAGAAAATTATGCATTTTAATATGAATCGAAGCATCTTTGAACATGAGGTCTGAGCAAAGGTTTCCCCCTGTAATCTATCTAAGCCCCACCCCCATCCCCCAATCCCCCACCCCCCTCCAAACTCCATTCGAATGAGAAAAATAAAAGTTATATGGCAGAAATGAAAGCAGGTAATCTTCTCCTGACTGCCGTATTATATTTACCCGGTTTCTCACGTAGGCCTGGCCTACCGACCTATCTTTGTTTACATTTTAAGGGAATATGGTAATGCGCTGATGGCAGTATTACAATTTATTTCATTCACGACGTGTGCACAGTATAAGACAAACTAAAAGAATAATAACGCCAGTGAGCATGCCGTGCGTCTAAACTACGGTTACCGGAAATTTTGATCGAAAGAAATTTCGTCGACGGAAAATTGATCGACGGAAATTTGATCGAACGGAAATTTGGTCGAATCTTATGTTCAGTCCACACGGTGAAATTGTTGTCAAATTTCTTTTTGAACGCACTTTACCATATAGACTATATAGTAAAACAAAATAATGCGTTAAAAAAGAAATTTGAAGCAAAATTCTCATCATAGTAATCCGAAGAAGAATCCACCCCTTAACTAAGTAAAAATCAAGAAAAAGCTGCGCCCTAGGCGTTTCTGGGCCAGCCGGATGGTTTTAAAAAAAAATAAAGCGTTAAAAAAGAAATTTGAAGCAAAATTTTAACGTAAAAACTGAAGAAAAAAAAAAAAAAAAAGGATTCGACCAAATTTCCGTTCGATCGAATTTCCGTCGATCAATTTACCGTCGACGAAATTTCTTTCGATCAAATTTCCGGATACGCTAAACTACACTTAGACTTCTCAGCGTAAAAGACCCATGCGTTGGATAAAACAGTGAATGGTACGTTTGATGAATGTAGGGCGGCGCATGGGTGCTAACACTAACTGTAGAGAAGGGTATACGATTATAGTGGAACATGTGGATGCAGCCTCTGGATAAGCGCGGGCCGCGCTGCAGCGTCAGTGCCATTCATTTGACCTATTAATAGTATTAACATGTGGATGCAGCGTCATGTCAGTCATTTGACCTAGTCTAAATCTAGTCCTTGGCTGCCCGTGTGTTCAAAAGACATGTTACGCGGCCAGAGACCAGGTCAACCGTAACCATCCAGTCAAGATGACATGGCGTGTTGAATTTAAAAGTTCATTTAATCGCTAGCGTAACGTATTCGTTTATTCAGCACTTTCTTATAACATGCTTTTAGTAACGTTTAAAGAAACCTGCAAGTTCCATTCATTGCCAAATAAACGAACGTTGATAAACGAGTCCACGGATCCCGGCCACCTCAAGCGAAGCGTCGCTTGAGAAAAAAACTGCTTTGTCACGCTGACGATATGGATTTCATTACAGTTTTGATATACCGGCGGTTTTGATTCGTTCTTTTTTTGCGGCCCATGGTAACGATACGCGCGGTTAGACATGTTTTTTTATAGTAAGCTTTAGTAGAGGTATTCGTGGTTTGTAAGCAGCATTTCCAACTAGCGGCGAAAGAGGGCGATATTCACGCTTGAGTTAAACTAACAACTCTATCGACCTGCAGATATCGCCGGGGAGAGTCTAGCTCACGCCAGCCGACGATAGATCGGTATAAATAGTGCTCTCCGTGCACCAGGTCTCATTGTGAATTTGTCGGCGGACAACTGCATGTATCGTAGATTTACTGAACAAGAAATGGCAGGCAAGACAGCAGCATCCAAGTTGAAAGTTATTGTATTTCTAGGGTCAACACGCGAAGGCCGCGTGGGTTTGAGAGTTGCAAAGTTTATCACGGGGCAACTCGAAGCTAAAAACTACGAAGTGGAATTATTCGGTAAGTTGAAATCGTAGTATAAATTATAAAATTAAAATAATAAAAAGTGAATTTTTATCTACGTCACGCTGGCGCCGGTTTGAGTGAAGGCTAAATGTCTTGTTAAATTCTTTATGAAATCTAGTAGTAACTCTCATGGCTCAGCCTTTTAACTTTACTAATATTATTACTAATACTATTACTAATTACCGACTTCCTTTGCTCCTATTTCTGCCACAATACTACAGAGGTGTAGTTAGATATGTGTACGTTTGGGCTTGGGTCATTCAATTTGTTTCTTCTTAACTTCAAATGAACTCAATGGAATTTACTGACTTTTTATTATAAGTAGCTATCAAGCCATTTTCATTAAATTTAATTTATTACATCTTAGCATGATTGCGGTGATAGGCAGGAGTGATAACTAGCGTTCTTAGCAACGGATTTACTTGTCCACAGTGCTCTCCCATATTAATTTAGTCTTCTAATAGTTTTAGGACTCCCCGAGTAGGAGTCTTGTTTTGTCATTAAAAAAAGTCTTTACCAGATTTCATTTTTCTTGATAATGCATGCCACATGTGAACTCAAAAAATCTCTAACCTTGACTGCCTTGAGACTTGATTCAGCCTTGATTAATTTTAAAACGAACATTTCATTGGTTTAAAGTACTTTATAAATTTGATTTTTGTATTATTATCATAATTTAGATCCGGTTGTGCTGAAGTTCCCTCTTCTAGAGAAAGCCCTTCACTTTTACCAGGACAGGAAAACTGCCCCAAAATTGCTTTTGGACTGTGAGGAGAAAATCAAGGCGGCTGATGCCTTTGTTGTGGTGTCTGCAGAGTACAACCACAGCATCCCACCAGCCCTTTCCAATATGCTTGACCACTTTCCAGGAAGCATTTTTGCCTACAAACCTAGCGCAATTGTAACATACTCACCAGGTGAGTTGATCTTTTCAAATAATTTTTTTTTTAAATTTTAAGTTTTATAAAAGCTAGGTCATAAAAATGTGGATTTTCTCTTGAGGCTCATTAAGTAAATAAATATATACTAGGTTTACCCGGTTGCAGTTTTTCTTACACCAGGACCGATACCTTGTATGTTCAATTTTTTTAAAAAAGGGGTTAACTTCTCATTTTGTATAATATGCCACAAAATCTACTGCCGTATGTGGTGGTGAGAGTGAATATTGCCTTCAACCGCTTGTGTCAAGAAATAACCCACTGATAGGAACATTTATTTGCCGGATCCTGTAACAGAGATGACATTCAACAAAAACCCATCATCAGTGAAGATAGTGTCTTTTTATAACAAAGGCTTATGAAAAAAGTCACACTATAATTAATAATGCCCGAGTTCAAAAGTCACATGACTGGACTGTCTTTTTTTTCGGGGTGGGGGGGGGTTTGCGCTTCATAATGGAAGCAGGACACATCAGCAGCAAAATATATTAGTTTGTTTTCTCTTATATTGTTAATGGTTGAAGTTTAGTCCAGAAAAATGCATGATGAATTCCAGATATTAATTTATAAACATTATGAAGAAAAGTATGCTTAATTTAAGCATATGCTCTTTTTGTGACCTTTGAATAAAAAATTTTAATGTATTCTTAACTCCTCTTGGTTTGGGAAGTGCGAAATTTTAAATATTTCCCAATGGCATATTTTGTTTCTGCACAAGATGATCAGTTGCAAACATAAAGTAATTTAGAAGCTTTAATTTCAAACAATATTTAGTGTGTTGCAATACAGTTTAAAAAAACAACCTCTTTAGCAATATTATTTATTGAAGAATAAATTAAAACCAATCTTTTGTTTTCAGGACCCTATGGAGGCATGAGGGCGGCCATGCAATTGAGAGCATTCCTTAGTGAATTGGGCGCACTCAGCGTCTCAAATATTTTTGGCATCCCAGAGGTTCACAAGGCCCTGGATGAGAATGGAAAACCGTTGAACGATTTCATGGTCAAGGGTGCCACAACTCTACTGACACAGCTGGACTGGATGGCTTGGGCCATGAAAAATCACAGGGATGCACATGGGGTGCCAAAATAAACACTGGGGGAGGTACCAAAATAAGTTATTCTCATCTGTAACACATTACCAGAAAGGTGACAATGCATAATCATATCACAAGGGCAGCACCATAAAAATCCCTAAAAGTGCGAAAAGAAGTGAGGTTACATCTTGTATATACGGTATTTTAATTTTATGTAGAGTTTGTTTTCAACATGTGTAATGACATGACATTATCGAATTAAAAAAACAACTAAATTGTATAAATCAAGAAAATGCATGAAACTAGTTGCCTTTTTTTTTTTAAAACCAATTTAACAAAATAATGACCTCTTATTTAATACCGGTACTTTTAGTTTTTAAAGACTTCTGTGTTTACCAAAAATAAAATTTTGTTAGGGGAAAAAAAATAAAGTAAATAAGTCATGCCTCTACACTCTCATATAATGTTGGACATCTCTGTACATTTTATTATTACCATTCCCAGCTTTTTTTGTTTCTTTGTGTGTTTCTATTCTTGCCTCTTTATTTTGTAACGATATTTGTTAAGGGGCTCTGTATATCAGTGTTAAGTTAAGGTGCTGGTTCACTGCTTATGAGTCCAAATAATCCTTCAAACAAGAAAAAAAACGCAGTATGTTATAACAATATTTTTTTTTTCTGCCATTGCTGTTAAGTCCCAGAAGGAATGTGATCTCATGATCATTGTGATACACCTTAATAAATGAATTTCAACTAGGTAGTTAGGGAGATTATTGTGATCAATTTTATTTTGCTTGCTTGTAGATTGTTATTGTACATTTTTGCAAAAGTTAATAAATATTTGTTGAAAATGTGTAGACATCTTCCTTTTTATTTGTACCATTCCTTAGTTCTCAAAATATATTTTTTTAATCATGGTGGTAGGAATGCACTGTCATATATTCTGTCCTATGTTGACCTTGACTTAAAATGGTTAACCTTCTTAGATTGGTATGCCATAAGGTAAAGGGGGGGGGGTGGTGGTGTTAAAACTGGTTTTAAAAAAATTATTCTATCCTACTTGCTATATCAGGCCAATGGCTAGGCTGCCTGGCAGTTAGTGAATCCCAATAGCTTCACTTGTCACAGCTGGTATTGAGAATGTAACATGTCCATAAAGTAAGCCAAAGTTCAGCAAACTATCATTTTCATATTTGAGTATTTACTCAGTAAGGTGATTAAGAAAACAATGTGATTGTTTGATAGAAATGTCTCACAAAACAAATTCAAAATAAGAATGTACAAAACAGGTTGAGCAGCTTTAAAAGTGTTCGCTGCCAATGATAGATTGGTACGTTTCATGATATAATGCCAAGAATAGCTCGCTTTGATTTGTTTACTTAATGCAGGGCATACGTGGTCTGGGCGAGTGTGTGGTTTGCTTCATGCCAGTTGATTGAGCCTAGACCAGAGAGTAGTAGTTATTTTATAACACGGCCCCCCCCCTCCCCTGCTCCGATTGCAGTCTCGCCATCATGGCGATTGGGGTGGACTAGGCCCCCTTGAGACCAGCTAGGAAACCTGCAGGGGTCACTGCAGGTACACACCTGCCTCAATATGCCTCATCACACGGTTATTTTTTCAAGAGGGATCGGCGAAGAGCTTAGGCTTAGGGCCACACGATTACAGCTGCTGGTTAAGGATCGTAGTGAGTGAACACAGATGTTAACGATGGCAAAAAGTGCCAACCCTCGTTGATGGGAGGTCTTCTGGGCAGCTTTTTTTAGTCCCCGTCACAAGCTGCTTTTTGTGACGTGATGTTTAATGTAGTGGCCTGGAGTTTATAATCAAACACCGATTAAAAGACTACTAGGAGCTATTCTGATTCTAATAGACTACGTTGCTGCAACCAAGTCCTGGCATTTGTGTAACGGGTTGGGAAACGGTGCGGCCATCCTAACGGCTCCTAGCGGGTGCCAGGGCAGCCTTGAAACTCGCGATTGATTTCGAGTCCACGGTGGTCCAGTTGGTTGACAGCTCTGAGGAAACCGTCGCAAGAAGGCACCAGTGGAGATTCCTCACCTCCCCCCCCCACACACACACACAAATGTGTCTGGGAGAAAACATAGGATTGAGTTTTGCCCCCGGGGTGGCACTCTCATAGTAATCCGAAGAAGAATCCACCCCTTAACTTCGAGTCCACGGTGGTCCAGTTGGTTGACAGCTCTGAGGAAACCGTCGCAAGAAGGCACCAGTGGAGATTCCTCACCTCCCCCCCCCCCACACACACACAAATGTGTCTGGGAGAAAACATAGGATTGAGTTTTGCCCCCGGGGTGGCACTCTCATAGTAATCCGAAGAAGAATCCACCCCTTAACTAAGTAAAAATCAAGAAAAAGCTGCGCCCTAGGCGTTTCTGGGCCAGCCGGATGGTTTGCCATGAGGGCCAAACACCCCGGGGGTGCCGCTTCGTGAGTAGCGATTCCCGGTGGGTGGGGGGTGGGCTCGGGGAGCTGATGCCATTCCTTTTGAGTTACATGACTCAGGTATTCTTATTAATGAGGGGGCGGGCAAACGAACGACTGTCGCAGCTGCTCCATATGCCGAATTGTACGGATCTCAATCGCATTGTAATGTACCGTAATAGAGAGTGCGCATGACCGAGGGTCAGGCAATGAAAAAAAAAATATATACATATATAACCAAATATTGATGATGCAACTCAATATTGTAACACTAACTAATAGTTTATTTTTATTGGGGTTGTTGGTGTGAGGATATAATGATCTTTATTTAACAAATGCGCCCTATTGCGTTTGGGAGCCACTGATTAACCATGAGGACTGTTCAGCAGTAGCCTTTAGTAGTAGTAGGTCCTTACTTGTACGGGAAAGGGGAAATTCCACTGTTAACATAGCAATTATCACTCCTCACACCGGGGCCTCCATTATCTATTGTTTTGTTTTATTTGTGTTTATTCTACCGCCCGTGGCCGTGGCACGAAGTCAATGGAAAAACTGCAGAATCATGCCGGTGAATATTGTTAGACCACGTAACCCCATAATGCCAGGATAAAGTTGTTATCCCTCACAGGCTTACTCCCACCCCCTATGTTTTTTTTTTCTTCCTCTCTTTTCTTTCTGGTGTTCATTCTGTTGTCTATAAATGCCGGTAAATGTTTGTTATCATGTCTGAGTTGCCCGTGGATGAATTCGAAAACAATTGAGCTTTGTTCGTTTTTGTTTTTGTTTTTGAGTTTAGAGGCTAGTAAAAGAGTAAGACGTGGTTGAGGCTACTTAACCCAGCAGACGCTCACAAAATAAAAAAAAAAAAAATTTAAAAATTCTCGAACAGTAGCAAAAGATTTAATTACATACATTCGTAAATCACAATATTGAATCAACTGGTGGATAACTACAACTTCAATCGTCCTTGAACCGAGCAGAAATGGCAGGCAAATTGAAGGCTATTTTATTTCTTGGGTCAACTAGAGAAGGACGTCTAGGATTGAGAGTGGCAAAATTCATGCAGAAACAACTTGAAGAGAAAAACTTTAATGTAGATTTGTTTGGTAAGTTGAAAATTAGGTATTTTAAATGTATACATTATAATTTATAATACACAATCAAATTGTAAATATAATATAATATAGCCTCTTCGTTATCGTATGAACTATTCGCACTCAAGTTGAGACTCAAGTCTCCCAAGTCCAAGTTAGCCGGCACATTCTGAACAGTATGCCAGAGATCGGGCGTGGCTTGAAAGTATGCCAGTGGTCCCCATGTTTAAAAAAAAAATTCTTGACACTCATGCTGAAGCTACGTTCCCACAAATTAAAATTTAACAAGTACACCGCAAAATAGTGAATATATTAACACATCTAGTCCTATATACTTAGTAGGCCTACTTATTTATTTTCAGACCGCAAAATTTCTGACTTATGTCAAGTAGTTGAATTGTAATTAGGACGAGGATGACTGGATGGTGATCATCGCTAATTTTCTCAAACTAAACAGAGCCACTACTGTCACCACGTGCATGACTACTGGTTTGTTCCATTGAAATGGAACTTGAAATATGAATTTCGTAACATAGTTCTTGATTCCCACGGCCATGTGACTTGTGAGTCAAATGGGGCTCCCTAGTCTAGGGCTTCACTATGCACACCCTGGGAACCACTGGTGTATTCACAAGCCAACAATAATATTGACTTTGAGAATATCATGTGCTGCCTCGGACCACGGCCTACGCGTAGTCATAGTCTCCATTAGGTGCTTTCTCAGAAAGATAGAGCAAAAGATTAATAAGTTGTACTGTCATTGCTTAATTTATCAAAATGCAGCCGAAAGACATATTACAAAGGCCTACTAATTAATTTAGAAATGGCAAAGAACTAAAATATTAGTAGCCCATATTTTCAGTTAATTACAAATATTTGTCTAATTTTATATTCGACTACCTTCTTAATCTTATTTGTCAGAAACTGGACCCAAATCAGAAAAAATTATTAATAAGACTAACAAGCTTAACCATGCTTTTCTTTAATGAAACATTCCGTACTCCTTGTGCTTCAGATCCTGTAAAGCTCCAGTTCCCATTACTGCAGAAAAGTACTTTCCACTACCAGAACAGGGAAGATGTGCCGAAATGGATGTTGGACTGTGAGGAAAAGATAAAAGAAGCTGATGCCTATGTCGTGGTGTCTGCAGAATACAACCATAGCATTCCTCCAGCTCTCAGTAACATGTTGGATCATTTTCCATTGAACATATTTGGCTACAAACCAAGTGCAATTGTGACATACTCTCCTGGTGAGTACTATGACTATGATTTTATTAGTAGAGAGTTCTTGTTTAAAGTGTCTAAAGCTAGTATAATTATCAGTGAAATGACTACACTAAACTCTGTGTTTACTAAACTAAATCATGTGTTTATTTGACCTGAACATTAAAGCCTGTGTTTACTACACTAACTAATTTGAATTTCAGTTATTTTAAAACTTCAAACAAACAAGTCTTAAAAGAAACATTTATTTCTAAAAGAAAAGTTCAGGCTGTCATAAATTGTATCATTTTTTTTACTATATAATATTTTTATTTAAAAATGATTAGTTCTGTTCATATCTTTTTTTATTTCTTTCAATTTCAAGCCAGTTGAACATATATCCTAATCCAAAATTTAACATAAATCTCTTCAATACAATTTTATCTCTAGGACCCTATGGGGGAATGAGAGCCGCCATGCAGCTGAGAGTATTCCTCAGTGAGTTGGGCACACTTAGTGTCTCAAATATATTTGGCATCCCTGAAGTCCACAAAGCCCTGGATGAGGAGGGTACACCCTTAAACGATCACATGGTCAGTGGTGCTGACCGTCTACTCGCACAGCTTGACTGGATGGCGTGGGCTATGAAAAACCATAGGGAAGCACATGGTGTACCAAAGTAAGAAATTATCAATTTAAATATTGATTTATTCACAAAATTTAAATCTGTATCAAGAACAATTTGAATAAAATATGCAACTTCTTTGTACTTATTTGTCTTTGAGAACTCTTGTTATAATAATCTCTAAATATTAATAATTAATATGCCATGTAAGCAAGTAATTCTTTTATGGAATTGAAATGTTCAGTAATAAATTTTTTTTTAGAAAAATAGTAATACTCGTTTATTTCTTAAATATAGTATTTTACGTTGTTTCAATCACATTTCAATTAAATTTATGCTTGGTCAGTGTGCATAAACTGATAAAAAAAAAATTACAACCAGCATTATCTTGTCTTGGCTTATGTTTGATCCTTTCAGAAGACAATTCAATTTTGAATACAACTGAAAGGTTTCTGGGACATTGTTAAAACGTATTTAAATATTTTAAAAAATCATGAGATGGCTCATCAAATTTGTCAATTTGGACAAACTTATTCAATTGGACTGATTTGTATTATTTTTTAAAAAATTTACAAGGTGTATTCATTGCTCTATTCTCAATCGAGTATGCAGCAGCCTAATTTTTTCAAGTGGGTTTGAGAGGAGGCAGAAACATTTGAAATGACAAGCAATGTTTTCACATTGAAAAAAATTTGTTTCAAATCAAATTTGTTTACCTGCCTAGCATACCGACCCACTACTTAAAATAAAACCTAAAGGCTTACAAAATAACCCTGGAAAGTTAAAATTCAGCACTGGGTGGATTGCAATATTTGCTTTTTTTATGTTAAATAAAAAAAGTAATCTATTTTTATTAAAATAAAAGAAATACAAAAATTATTGTTTTGCTTTGGTGAATATTTTTGAAATTGTGAAAATGTCCTAACTTTCCAAGAGTTTCTTTGAATAAAGTTTGTTATACTGTATCATATCTATTTTTAGTGGTGCACAAAACAGGGAATCTGGCAATAATGAATACCATATAGTTACAGTATTCTCCATTCACTGACTTTTTACCCCTGCTATATAAAATCTATACTTCAATTGTACCACAGTGAAAACAGACCTCTGTCAAAAGCTCTTTGTTTGCTTAAATTAATGGGTTCTCTCTCCATTTCATGCTTTGTAAGGCTACAAGGAAAAAGCAATTTAGTGTTTGAAATCTAAATGTTGGGTTTCTAAAGCATCAAATGTATTTTTAGTTTGGAGTCTGTCATTGTTTTTTTGTTTTCTAATTTATCTCCACCTACTAACTCATTGATTTTTGACCCAAAGGACAAACACCCAGGGGCAGAAGTAACCTGTTCTGAAAAAAAAATTCTATAGTTGTTATATTTTATTTAAATTTATCTGTTGTGTATTGTCGGCTGAAAAAGCCATCTAGCCGAAATGTCCAATTTATTTTAAAGCCTAAACATATCTTTTTCAACTATTTCTTAAAGATCGCTTGCCAGTTTACTCTATTTACCTGTTCATATCCCCACCCTTATTTGCTGAACTTTTTAAACATTTCAAATAATTGTAAACAAAAATTGACACTCTTAACTGCTTTAGATAAGGGAATTTTAAAATGATCTTAAAATTAGCCCTATCTCGACTCCTAAATTAATTAACTACTTACTACTTCAGGGGATGTTCAAATATTTGAGACCCTCCATTGGAGACGCCCCATCCAAAAAATTATCTTACCCCATTTTAAAAGTTTTCAGTTCTTAACCCATATTTGACCTGAACACTAAAACCTGTGTTTACTAAGTAAATAGTGGTATTTAATAATTGGATAGAAAGTTCAAGCAGAAATAAAATTTTGCTATCAAATCTCAAAATGCCTAATGAGCCAATGTTTGTGTGCAGAAAATCAATAATGGGAAGATTCTCTCCCTACAAATACAACAGTAATTACCTTTAAAATTGAATAAAAAAATAAATGTAACAGTAATAATAAAAATAAATTTTATTGATCATAAATCACAGCACTCAATTATAAAACAAGCTATAAATAGAAATCTTAAAAGGGTTCTTAGGTTCAAACCATTACACAAAAAGACATGCAAAAAAAACCAACTCAATCATTAATGTATGTACAGTACAAAAAAATCAATTGAAAATGACAGACTAATCAAGCTCTTTAAAGAGACATGATTTTTGTTACAATTGTGGATAACAGACTTGAGCATAAAGCCACTAATCTTTACACCACATCTGTTTTTGTTAGCAAACAGTGGCTGGCTCTGGCTGTAATTTATTTTATAATAAAAGAAGCAATGAGCTTACAACCGAATAGAGGTATCCAGGATTCTTAATGAATTATTTATATTGCACTTTAACTTTACATTGATGAAAAATTTTGATAGGGCTCATGAATGATGATTTAAAAAACAACATACATTCAATGAAACACATCTTCTGCTAAAAAAAAACCATCCAGTTAATTTTCTCAGAAATAATTTGTTTTCCTAAGGCCTCCAGTGATTAAATTCCAACATTCTGGTACTCACACACCCCACGTTTTATCCCAAGACATCTAAACCAAAATTCTCAATCCAAAGGAAAAAAGGAAGTGTGGTACTTGTATTTTTTAATTCACCCTCAAAAACATATTTCTATTCATTATAAATTTTTAAAAATGTTTGGTGTGTTTCAGACATTGTGCCGAGTGTGTCAGATGTCATGTTGAGTGTGTCAGAAATTGTGTTTGAGGGGGTCATATTTTTAAATCAGTGTCTACCAAAACTAAATCTTCCACTGTTCAATGCACTTAGACGTTTGTTTGTATTGCTTGACTGTCTGACACCCTTGACCAAAATGCAAATTCTGATAAAATGCAATGGTGGCATGGTTCCTGAAATTTCGTATATTCATTCCTAAAATGATTTTTATTTTCAAACACTTGAAAAAAGTATTGAAGATATATATATTCTCACATCCACAAATCCACTAAATCTATTTCAACTTCAACACCACATGTATGAATAAAAGTGAAATTCATAATGAATAATAAAGATTAACAAATTTGGGGAGTGAATTAAAAAATAAAAACAAGCACAGGAAAGTTGTTCCTAAATTATTCCACCCCTCATATTAATTCGTAATCTTAATAAATGAACAATATCTATTGTTTTCATCTTGTTCAAAGTAATGGGGTAAACATTGTATCAAAATAAATGGTTAAAAACAATGTCCAACAGCAAACATTTAAATCTCTCAAACATTCAAAGTATTCAGATCAATCATGTCAACATCATGATGTGAGAGGAGATGAACTCACTAAAAGCATTTAGGAAACTTTGTGTAGTAGGCTCACAATGGATAATTTATGGTACGCTTTACAATGAAATGCTCACCTAACATAGGCACATAATGATAACTGATGACACTGTCCTAAGTTAACAAAACTTGAATTAAATACAATAATTTGTTTTAGCACCATATTTCAACATGTTTTTTTAAATGCAAAGATATGTTTCATAAACATTAGATTTTTATTCATGGACACACAGTCGAAACATGCTCACGAGTGTCACTTTGGCAATCCACCTTCATCATTCCATACATCTCCTTTCTCAAGCTCTTCCGCATCTATCTCGTCCTTCTTTTCATCATCCTTATCTTCAACAGTCTCACTGCCTTTTTCAGCACCTTCTTTAACCTTTTCTTCTTTTTCTAATCTGGCCACTTCTTCCTCTGTGAGTTCTCTAATCTTTGGTCCACTGGTCAAGTCTTGTTTGTCCACAATTACCTCCTCCACCTCTTCTTCCTCTTCCACATCTTTCTTCTCACCAAATTCCTCCATGGCTTTTTTCTTTTCCTCCTCTTGTAGTTTTCTTTTTCTCTCCTCCTCCTCTTCTTCCTCTTTCCTTCTTTTTTCTTCCTCCTCTCTGGCCTTACGCAGCTGAGTTCTCAAGATGTCCAAAAGGTTTTCAGGTGCTCTCCCTTGTTCATTTTCTTTGATCAGCCCATAGTCAACAGCTTTTTGAAGGGCCTTGAAATTGATACAATTTATTATTACATGTGTTAAAATGAATTTTATGTACATTTGATAGTTTTGATACATTTAAAACAAATTTAACAATAACTTTATTGATGGCATCACAATTATAACATCAAAAGAAAGAAATTCTCATTCAAGAGCGCATTAGTTAATATTTCTACTGTTAAGCATTCAACTCTGGTGGCTTATGAAGATTTTCCAAACTTTAGTTTATAAGTATTATTTGCCCTTGTAAGCATTGTATTACTCTTTATATTTATTTTTAAAAAAATCTGGCCAGACTTACCTCCTGAGCTGCTAGCGTAGCCTTCTCTGCGGAAGGGTCTTTCTGTTTGGCAACCGCACCAAGTATCTCCAACAGTGGGCTTTCAACAACCAATGCTGCCAGTTCCTTGTCAGCTGACATGATATTTAAAAGGGTGTGGCAGACTCGATGTTGAATATCAGGCAGTTCACTGATGGCATGAACTTGGAAGATGTCAAGCCAAGATTTCACCTGTACAAACAGAACCAAAACTGTCCATCAGCTGACCGAGTCACACCAAGCATCACAACTAATAATTATCTAGATTTGTGTGTATGTATGGCTGCAATGCTGTGTTCATTAGGGGCACACAATAAAATTCCCAGAAGTTAGCAATGATTAGTGTGTTTTTATACAGTGCTTTACTTGATTGAATGCATGTTGTGTCAAGTAACTTTAGAATGTGGGAAGTTCATGTATTGTCACTGGCGTTTTTTGGCAAGTCAATTTTAGTATTTAGTATACAAAAACATTGTTCATTAGCTGACTGGATTATCTATGATAAACAGACCTAAAAACTGTCCATCATCCAGCCATATGTATAACATAGAAATGATATTTACCCACCAATTACATATCAAAAGTATTTAAGGACAAATTTATAAGCATCTAGATATTAACCAACCTGTACTATTTTCTGACACAGTGTTGGTCTTGATGATATTATAGCCAATGCCCCCATAGCCGCCCGTACTAAGGCTTCATCATCTTCTCCAGAGAAGAGCACCATCACTTTCACACGGTCGTTCTCTTTTTCATACAAATCTTGCACCTTGAAATATATTTAAGAATATCAATACAACAAAATAATAATATTAAGAGATACATTTTTAAAAAAGAACTTTCTAGAAAACAACTAGGTCTATAACTTCCAAAAAAGCAAAATTATTTTTAGGTATAGAATATAGATACTGTACATACTAGAGTATAGGTCGAACCAGTGTATAGGTCGTTTGGGATATTATAAGGCCCTTTCAAATATTAATTATATAACTAATATTTGTTAAACATATGTGACAAAAATGTTTCCAAAACAACTTGAAAACCGAAAAGGAGTCATAAAAAAACTACGTGATCTTGAATAAACATTTTTAAAAACTGACTGCCCTCTGCTTGAGCGTAAGTAAGGGATAAAACTATTCTACTTTTCTTATAGATGACTACTCCACACTAAATAACAGTAAGTGAAATTGATATTGCATGGATAGAACGCGACCCTGAATTTTATAATAATTTTGGGTAAAAAAAGTGCGTCCTATAGTCGAGTATATACAGTAATTTAATGACAAAAAAAAAAAAAACACAGAGGCCGGAAAAGACATTTCCCCAATATGATTGTGCGAAAAAAAAAACCCTGCAAAATCTCGCTACCTCGTAACCTCGCTACCTTTGTTTACCTGCTCACTAAGCAACATATTGCACATACACTCTGTGGCTGCCCTCCGCAACATGGCATGCTCTTCAAACATATAATGTTCAATGGAGGAGATACCTTTTTCAGACACAATACGATTTCTGAAATTTAGAAAAACAAAATAATTTAAAAAAGAAAAAAAAAAAAGGATTCCTTATTGGGAAATTTGCATTCCAACATTTTAGTAATTAAT
This sequence comes from Lymnaea stagnalis, assembly GCA_964033795.1. Taxonomy (NCBI): domain Eukaryota; kingdom Metazoa; phylum Mollusca; class Gastropoda; family Lymnaeidae; genus Lymnaea; species Lymnaea stagnalis. The sequence continues at coordinate 162,706 of CAXITT010000374.1, read as the reverse complement.
AAATTTGAAAAGAACTACAATAAATTTCAACTATTTGCATCTTTTTTGACATGTTAAAAGTATCATTTAAACTACAGGAGAAATCGGTTATGTCAATAGCAATGAGGTTTGCCAAAAAGCGCAAATATAACCGATGATTGAGATAACCGAAAACCAAAAGGTGTCAATATATTAACAATTGCAAGGCGATTTTTCTAGAGCTGTGCAGGATTAGCCATATCAGACCTTTCCTAACGTTCGAAGCATCAAAGAGGCTGATGTCTGCATTCGTATTATTACGCATGGACTACTGCAATGCTCTCATGGTGGGTCTCCCAGCTACGCTCCTGGATAAAATTCAAAGAGCACAGAATAAAGCGGCTCGCAAACGCAAATTTGACCATGCTAAAACACTTCAGAGAGAGTGCCCTGGCTGCCGGTCGGCGCTCACATAGAGTACAAAATTGCAACTCTGTGCTACTGCTGCTTACATGACCTGGCGCCGTCCTATCTCAAAGCACTCATGACGCCTTATGTACCCACTAGACAGCTCTTCTCATCCAATAGTGGCAAAATATCACTACGCGTGTTCGCCTTGAGACTTACGGAAAGCGCACTTTTGCATTTGCCAGCCCAACAATTTGGAACGCCCTTCCTGTCGTTCTCAGAAACAGCCAGACACTGGAGTCCTTTAAAACCAATTTAAAAACACATCTATTTAGCAAACACCTTCTGGGGTGATGCTATCTACCACCTTTTTCCAGTTAATGTATATTGACTTGTGTTGCTTATGGTTGAAATGGGGTGAAAAACTTTGACTTAATATGCTCGTATGTAGTTTTTATAATGTTGTGTCTGTTTTTAAATTTGGTAAATTTTAGATTGTTTTATCTCTCTTTTTTAATATTGTTGACTTTGAACCCCGCTTCGAGCTTTTGGGGATGAAGCGTGTTTTTCAAATAAACTTTATTATTATTATTATGTGCGTTAATAAATGCAGGTACTTAAGTAAAAAAAAAATAATAATAAAAAAATAAAAAAATAAAAAAAAGTTATTTTACCATACTTTACTTTTTTACCTTAGTACTTTCTGACATACGAATTTTTGAAGTGCAAGTTCGTTTGGTATTTTCTACTATGGACAAAGCCTCCACATTTTGTGACCTCATTCTGCTGATCGTGTCTTGCGCAATGACTATAAAGTTTATATAAGCCAACGCATCCCCTTATTACTAAAATACTATTTAGGAACTACTTATTTTGAACTTTCAACTTTGACACATGACTATTTAATTAAAGCCTTCCCTGACCAATGGTTTAATAGCTTTTGCACACGGCATACTCTTATGAATGAAACTCTTGACGTTATACCACGGCATAGCCATTGTGCAAGTGACCGTGAATGGCTGCCCATGACAACATTTTGATAATTTATAATATGGTCTCTACCGGGTTTTTAAACCTTGAATTAAAACACATTTATTTAAATTACTTCTAGGTTCATTCTAAAACACAAGTCCTGTATTTTGAGAAATAAATAATTATTTTTAATTATGAAAAACTTGTTTATTTGTTGTTTGCTATTTCTTCTTGTGGGTTCAAAAGCCAATGATTGGTCATGGGGATCGAGATAACCGAGGTTAAGTGACAAATTTGGCTACCTTTTGTGCTTGAGATATCAGAGTTCGGCGACATAAAAGAATCGACATAACCAAGGAGAAAATGCTAAGACAAAGAGAATTTAGCGGTTCCACTTCAAAAACGTCGACATAACAGGGTTGGCGAGTTAACCGAGGTCAAGATAAACGGGTCCAACTGTAATTGCATTTATTCATAAACCTATTTATCAGGCTGAATGACAGATCTAAATGGGTTGCCTACCTGACCGACTCACTAACAGATGCCAGGTTGGTTAATGCCATGAGGGCCTCAAAGTTTTGGAGGCCAGACCTGTCAGCATGGAGGAGAGACAGCAGAGGACGGACAACTTCATAGATCTAGAAGTAATGATAAATAATTGGGGGATGTGGGTGTGGGGGAAATAAAGTTTTACAGGTGATTCAAATATGAAATGGAGGATTATCTTTCATCAAATTATTTTTTAGTACAGGCAGTTAATAAAAATGATGTTCATATTTCATTAGAAGGTATTTGACCAGGTAAACTGCTCTCACCCTCTGGCCAGGAAAAGCAAAGTGAGGATCTGATGTGACCGAGATTTTGGCGAGGGCATGAGATGCCAAAATAGTTCCATTGTCTGTGTTGTTGTTCATGAGATTCAGAAGTGTCTAGGGTGGAGAAAACAAACATTTGGTATACTTTTTTATATTAAAACAATTATTGAGGTCACCAGAGGTAACGAGTGCTAACCAAATAATCATTTTGGGCCATTTCATTAAATAAAAAGTATTAACAGGTATGGTATGGTTACCCTGGAACTCACAAAATAGAAAAAAATCGTCTCAGAATAGTGTAATTTATCATCTCAGAATCGTACGCTACCGTATCGTAATAGTAGTAAAATAAACACAATATAATGTATACACTATCTATTTGCATCAAATGTCTAATAAAGATTACCTCCCAAAGTAGATGACTGATATTTAATTCTATAGTGATTTGATGCAGCAAAAAAAAAAAAAAAATGTTTAAAAAAAATGTAAAAAAAAAAAAAAAAAAAAAAAAAAAAAACAANAAAAAAAAAAAAAAAGTGCCCGTCTTTGTTACATTGACAGTCAATGATGTGGTGGGGGAGTGGAAATTGAGAACACCAGCAGAAGTCGCTTGAGCGAAGGGGGGGGGGTTAAGGAGGGGTTTGAGCCCCCTTCCCAGAATGGTTTTTCTTATTAATTCAAAATGCAGGGATGCACTTTTGTGTATACATGAATATAATTTTGCTCCATTCTACACTTATTGGAATGGTTGTGGAAAATAAGTTCCCTTGAACTAGCTGTATTTATGTATTATCCTTTAGTTTTAGTAGTGACTAAATTTTAATAGTAAGATTGTTGTATAATTTATTACTTATTACAATCTATTTTTTAAATTCAACTAAAAAATTCTTCAAACATCATTTCAATACAATTCTACATCGATCTGTTCTATGGTTTCGTCATCTAAACTTGCTATTCTAGTAAACATAGCATGCTGTCGCGTATACAATGAACTTGGAAAGACAAGCTGAACTTTGAACTCTTGTAACTTAAACAAAAGACAGACTTCACTTTTAAAAATGATAACATAACATTCCCGAAATACGCTATGGCAGATCAGTTGCTAGGCCCCTGAATGAGCATCAACATCATGCATGACAAACCATCTAATGTGGCACCACCTGGGGTAGAAGATAGGCTCTAATGGAATTCGGGAGATGACAGCAAAGGTCAAAATAACAAAATTCTTATTTAAAATTTTATTTTATTTTTAAAACTGAATTTTAAAATAATGTCTTAAGATCGGATCCCTGAGAGTTACCCATCGACAGTCTGATTCATACCATCCCTCTTTTCCCTCTTAGTGTGTGCAAAACTTAATTTGTGATGGTTCCTAACCAATCGTATTTCTCTGTCCATTCACCGCTGGATGTAGAAAGGAGCTAAAACTAACATTCAAAAAATTTATTTTTTTAAATTCTGAAAATCTGCTGGAAAATATATTTTCAACCCGGTCCCTTAACATTGAAGTTCTTACAGGTCTCGACGTACAATTGTACAAGACATTTCAAAATAATAAAAGCAACCAGGTCTGTATCAGTAATCTTCAAGCTCAAAAAAAACCCAGCAATAGTCTGGGGACATGGTCTAAGAAATGAACATAAGCTAAATTCTTTGACTAAACCTGCAACTAATTAGCAATTTAATCCACACTAAACTTCCCAAAAGCCCCATCGTCTTTCGTCTTAAAAATGAACATAAGAAATTACCATCATTGATTGAAATTGCAACATACAGAGAGAAAAGCAAATAGAGAAAAATCATGTCGAACACAAACATTTAAAAACTGTTTCAACACAAGTCATACTATCCATATTACCTTGATCCCTCCTTGCTGCACAATGAGACCTCTGAGGGTCTCCTCTGTTGACAGGGACATAAACACCCTGGGTAAAGACAAAGAGTAAACAGGTCATTGTTGCCAAAAAGAAACGGTGAGAGCCAGAAGTTTGTGGCAGATAGGGTTTTATTTTTACATCGAGATCAGATGTCTGGCCAATAACAGATAGGATTTTATTTTTACATCGAGATCAGATGCCTGGCTAATAACAGATAGGATTTTATTTTTACATCGAGATCAGATGTCTGGCTAATAACAGATAGGATTTTATTTTTACATCGAGATCAGATGCCTGGCTAATAACAGATAGGATTTTATTTTTACATCGAGATCAGATGTCTGGCTAATAACAGATAGGGTTTTATTTTTACATCGAGATCAGATGCCTGGCTAATAACAGATAGGGTTTTATTTTTACATCGAGATCAGATGCCTGGCTAATAACAGATAGGATTTTATTTTTACATCGAGATCAGATGCCTGGCTAATAACAGATAGGATTTTATTTTTACATCGAGATCAGATGCCTGGCTAATAACAGATAGGATTTTATTTTTACATCGAGATCAGATGCCTGGCTAATAACAGATAGGATTTTATTTTTACATCGAGATCAGATGCCTGGCTTGATAGGATTTTATTTTTACAGCGAGATCAGATGCCTGGCTAATAATGTATGAAAACCAAAAGAAGTTGAGGATAACAGGGTTTTTTTTTTTGGAGTTTGTACATCTTTAAAAGGTTTCTATAGTAAAAAAAAAAAAAAATCAAGTCTAGGTAGAAAGAGATTCAAATAATGTAGATCAGAGAACAGACTACATGTCTTAAAACATGTTTGAAATAGAGCAATAGGTGTTGTAATGGATACTCCTAATGAATAAATACAGAAAGACTCCCATAGAATGAGACAAGTGTTTCGGTGGTTGTGAAACTGACTGTAGAGAAACCAACCTGGAGATGAGCTCTCTGCTGTTTTTACTCTCTGTGTCTGATAAAGCGACAAGGGCATTTATGACTCCAGCCTTGGCCAACTTCTGGATTCTGCCAGAAATATATTCAGTTTTATCCTGTAGATTAAAGAGAAAACAAAATCCCAACGCCAACGGTTACTGATAGTTGTAATGATAAAATAATTAAAACGCACATGAGTAACAAACATCCTTAGAGAGTAGTTATATTTTTATAGTTGTAATGATAAAATAATTATAACGCACATCAGTAACAACAAAAAAAAAATTAAAAAAAAAAAGAAGATTTGTGTCATAATTAAGTTAAACTTCCTTAGAGAGTAGTTACATTTTAGAAAATTTTAAACACCCACTTTGGCATGTTCCTCAGGCACATGCTGCTTGGCAAATTTGGCCAGCTCCAGCAGCTCTGGCATTATGTCCTGTTTGTCGTAACTGTTTGTGCAGTTAACGAGGACGGTCACTGCTGCATAGGTTACGTTGCGGTCTGACATCTGGCGAGCAATATGTTCAGATGCATTAATATATTAAAAACAAGGAAGCAAAGGAGGTTTAAAATACTGCTTTTTCCATAGTTAATAATATAAATGGCAAGATGACTCAAATATTTCAAGGCATCCCCACCATGTGTAACTGTTTTCCAGAGTGTGTCCAAATGATGACTCCTTTGATATGGCTTGCATTATCTTATGCATCCTCTTCAGTTTTAACTGGTGTGTACAATTAGTGGTTAGCAAGTTTTATTATTTTGGTCATTATTTCTTTCCCAATTTCTTTATTTTGTAATTCTTTCTTCATTTTATTCTTTACTTATTACTATATACTATCTGAGGCAATGCAACCATGCTGAACGTTTAAAATGCGGGAGAAGGTGCATAATAATAATTCCAGATGGCACTTCATGTATCCATCAATGCTTAGTTTATTGACTCTATATAGATTGGGTAGTGATGGGTACTGATGCTGTTTTCAATGGCTTGTAAGTTGTAAATGAGCTTACAAAATCAATAAGCATAGGAAATCAATAACCATCATAACTGTGAATATCCTGTGACTGTTCGAAACCCTTCCAATTAAGCGCACTAAATAAATACTGTAAGTAAATACCAGCCTGAGCTCAGAGCAACAAAAAAATGCTACATATGAAATCTAGAGCCACAAGTTGCTTTCCAGCTCTTAGCAAAAAAAATATTTTGATACCAACGTTCAAGGGATTTAAAATAGTTCAAACACTGTTTAATCCTAAACTCCCTTTGGCTGGAAAAGTGCACTCAGGAATTATTATTATAAATATCTATTTCAGTGTGTTGTTTTGTGTCCACTGATGAAGGTTCCTTCCAAAAAAAATAAATAAAAAATTAGCTGTTTTTTTAATGAATTAAATTTTAGTCTACCTTGCAATTTCAAACCTATTTTTTTGAAACAGGTTGAAACAAACATTAGGACTTTAAAAGAAACTGTGTATTGAATAAATAAAAACTGGATAAGTACTTTTTTAAGCGTTAACAGTCTAAAGTACAAATATTAAAACGAATAATAAATCTAAGAAAGTGTGAAGGTCCCACTTGTTATCGTTTTACTTCAGGTACAAAGATTTTTAAAAATGTAGGTAGGTAGTTTTTTTTTTTAAAGATCCTGAAATAATTTTAAATTAAACAAAAATTATGGCGATGTGTATTTTCAAAATGTAATCAGGGAGAAGACAAACCTTGGCCAAGTCAAAGATTGACTTGACTGCTGCTGTATCGTCCACCAATTCCTCTTTGATGTCAGCATCCAAGGTGAGGTAAGCCAGGCCTTCCGTTGCCCATTTACGAAGGTCAGAATCTTTGGTGGCATTCACTAGGAATCTGATACCAAATTAAGTCAAATTTTATGTCCACATGGTTGGGGTAATCAAAATTTTTTTTAAAGAAGACAAAATCAAAATCCCAAAAATGATTCTCTATGCTCTTAAAAATAAAACAGCTAAAATATTTCACAATGTTTGTGTAAAGCATTTAATTATGTTTCACTATAGACTATAGATACAAATAAAATTTAAAAACAAAAAAGGGTATTTCAGAAAGAAATTGTTAGCCCTACTTTCTACAGATCCTCGCTAATTTCTCTGTTGATCCCTCAGCCATAGGTTGAGAGCTTGCATCTGTTCCCATGAAGCTGCCAAGCTTGCACAGGCCCTATGCAGAAAATAATGTAAATAAATAAACCAATAGACCACTTAAAAATAAATAATTTTTAAAATATATATTAAAATGAATAGGCCACTTTAAATTTTTTTATTTTCTTTAAATTAAAAAATAAAATAATACTGTGTAACAAAGAAGTGATGTCACAAACTTGGCAAAATAAAATTAACCAAACTAGATCCTTCGTTTTTAGATGAAAAATAACAACAAAATAAGAGTAAAAAAACTAGATCTTCATAATTAGCAGAAGGAAATACAAATTGTTTCAAATGTGGCATAAGATTAAAAATAAGTTCAATAAAATGAATACAAAAATTCTCCACTGCTGTTTTATCGAGGTTATTTATTTAACATTCAAGTATACAATAATAAATCTTATAATCCAATGCTATAATCCTCAGATGTACACAGAGAACACATCTAGTAATAATGAATGTACATTTATTGTCTTATGTCACATAAGAATATCAATATATGTGATTACATTTGGGGGCTTGAAGATGGAGAGTTACCCTTTTTATATTCCTTTAAAAAAAAAACTTTTACCCCCTTCATATTCATAATCTGATAAATTTCACCAAACTGCTTGTAGTCTTGAAGATGCCCCTAGATTTCAAATTGGGTTCAGTGGAACCTGGATCTAACATTTTAATAAAATAAAATTGAGTCCAATACCCACCACTAAGGCCCTAACTTTGATGTGATCTTCAGATGACTGGTAAAGTTTCTTTAGAATAGGAACAGCATCTTTCAGAATACCACTGCACTTTTCTTTCTTAGAAGCAGAGCTCACAATGGCTTCCACAGCAACTCTCTGTGTGAGGGGAAAGAAAGCTTTGATGAGACAAATCAAAAACAGGAAATACCAATGTTAGATGTTGGTTTAACTCCACAAAGGAATTTATGAATAGCCTAAATATATAATGAACTCCAACTATTTTAAAAACAGGACAAGGAGGAACACATTGGTTTTAAACACAGGACACACCAATGATGTTTGATGTTACCCCACAGAGGAACTTATGAATAGCCCAAATAAATAATGGACTTCCAACTTCCGCGGTTTAAAAAACAACAGGACAGGAAGCGGCACATTTTTGCAATTATTGCATCTGCAATGCTAACCTGATACTGTTGGTTGTCACTTTCTGCCAGAGTGAACATCAGTTCTACAACTCCCTGTAGACCCAGCAGCATGCCACCCACTTCATAAGGACCCTGAAATAGTAGTATTCAAATAACTGAAAATACAAATTTAAATATAGCAGCAGGAGAAATTAATGTCACCGAAATGAATGAAAGAGGGTTAAAGACTTTTATTTCTATTCATGGCACAGGCTATAAGTTTCTATTGAAAAAAAAATAATAAAAGAATGTTTTTCCTAGCATAAAATAATATTACTTATAATAGCTCCTTACAAAAAAAGTACTGTAAACAAGAATATCTGAACCAGCCAGTAACTGAGAATTTAATGTCTTATATTTTGTCTGCCTTCTTCAATATTCATATGATGTTATTAAAAATTAATAAAAGTAAAATTGCATTTTTGTCATACAAATTTTTCATCTAAATTAGAATACCCCCATAAATCTTTATCTTTTTTACAGTATGAGTCGAACCTGAAGTAAAGTAGACAGTGCCGCAACAGCCTCAATTTTGGACTCAAAGATGCCATCTGAGAACAGGTCCCTAAGAGGTATGAAAAAAAGCCACATTGATCAGAGTGAGATTAAAATATATTATAAAACATAAAAGTATATATTTGTTATACAATTAATTTCTCATACTAAACTTTAATGACCAGCCAAGTCTTGGTTTTACCGTATGGATACTTAATAGTGGATGTGTTAGCTGACTTTGAAAGTGGGGAACTTGAATCAATAAGGACAAATAAAATTTGAAATGCTGAAGTTTATCAAACTCAAAGTAAATTAGTTTAATGAGCATTATTCTAATTAATATTTCTTGTTTTTATTTCTCACATGATCGAATAGATTGAAAGATAAAAAGTGAAAAATTTTGCATGTTTTTTAAAAATGAAATAGTAAAAAAATTAACTATTTATTTTGAGGGTAATGAGAGGTTATAAAGACACAGCAAGACTGGGAGAAGTGGAAATAAATCGTTTCCCAATCCACTGCAATGAGTGGAAGTAACTAAGACTCTATTTAAACTTTTCAAAATTATGTGCATCGTTACCTAAAGTATTCATGACACTTTTCTTTGAATTTATCCCTTAATTTGTCATTGATGAGATCATCATAGATTTTTGACAGGGCTACTGATGCATGCATGGCAGACTGCGGGGTGATCTGCAAGGTTTTGAACTCCTTCTGCACACCTGCTACAGTTAACAGATTCTCCACACCTGTAAGCAGAGAGCCAAACAGTTGATTACATGAGTAATCAACTCTCATCAAATACATTAGCATCACAATGCAAATTTTACAAATATGTGCATTATCCACATGCTAAAAATTGGTTAGCTTTGCCAACACAAACCTCTTGGTATCTTAAATAAATTCAAATCAGCTTCACCATTGATTGAAGTTAAAATTTTGATAATTGGTAAAACAATTATAAACTATTTCTGCTAGATCATAGATCTCATACCTTGCGTATCCATAAATGGCTTTGTCCAATCAAAACCATCTTTTGATGTGACATTCTTGGTTATCAGCTCTATGGCAGAGTCTCTTCCGTATGCAGTCACTTTACTGTTGACCAACATCTTTACCAAAGCTTTGAATACTTCATCAAGGAATGCACTCGATACTTCATCTAGTTAAAGAAAAGAAAATTATTAAACAGTTATATGCAGCCTCCTTACAAAATGTCTTTACAAGGATAAAGTTCCAAGTCTTGATAGGGTTTTCAGGGGGAGAAGTTGGAAACATGGTGTGTTCTAAGGGAGGTAAAAAAAAAAAAAGTTTTTAATGTAAGATAAAATTCAACAAAATTATATTGATTCAAACTTGAAATATTGCACAAACTCTATTAATATTCTTAAATTCATAAAAAAAATAATTATAGCAATTTTTAACTCACCCCATCAAAACTGTTATAGCCTGTGTGTTGATTTATTTTTGTTCACCATGAGCAGTGGCATTCAACCTTACTCCATCCCCAACTTTTTGTTTTGAGTTTGACATCACCAATTAACTAGGTGACACTGCGCTGCCATTATTTTTCTACCACAACCGCCCATTCCTTGTTTGGGAAAAGGCTGTTTACATTCAAATTTGTTCTAAAGAATGCAAATGGGTGATTCAATCTCTAGAATTTCTTTTCCGGAGAGTTCTAACACCCACCCTCCCATAGATAGGGTTAAAATGGAAAATAAATTTATTCAGCTGTTTGGCAGCATATCTCCATATGGTATTAATCAAATAATATCCTACTGATGTTTCTCCGTTTCCCTATATTTCATCTATTTTCTTATTGCTGTTTGTTGATGTATCCCTGGATATTCTGGTCCATTATTATTGTGGACTTTATTTTTCACAGTGTCAATATTTATATTCTCTCGCTTCCTGTTTTCTAAAAAAAAAAAAAAAAAAAAAAAAGTTTTTTGTGTGTTTTTTTTTGTTTTTTTTGTTTTGAACTTGCATTTCGATTATCACGCCATTTTCATTTTTTATTTTGTTTTGTTTTGCTTTTGTTTTAGTTTTAGAAAAATTCTTCTGGATTCGGTTAAAATAAATATGTTAAAGTATATGAAAAAAGGCATTTTGTAATTTATCTGAAGAAAGTAAGTGATTGAAGTTTCAAGTTCCTAATAAACATTTAAATTTTAATTAACCGAAAATTAGGAAATGTATCATTTATTATTTGTACTGTGTCACTCACATAAAAATCAAACATTTTTTATATTTATGTTGTCTTTTGTAAACATCTCATGTCTTCTTAACCTTAATATGCCGTTACTATACGATTTATACAAATGACCAGTTTTGAAAACCCATAAAGCTCTTCGGGCCTTTCTAGAATTTTTTTTTTCTTTGGTTAAAACTTAGATATATTTTTAAAAGTTCATCATTGTAAGTCAATTGTTGGTATTATTTTGTTATTGTATGTATATAATGTTGCAAAACTAAATTCAGGTTCGTGCTAAAAGGCATTCTTGCATTTAAAATTTATCATAATTTTTATGTGGACTATAGTGATTTAAGGGGCAAGAGGGTAAGCTAGAGAAAAAGGGCATATCCTCAATGACGCCAGAAACATGAATTTAGTCCATGTTGGGCTGGTATGAAGCTAATTATGGCACTTCACACACGAAAATCTGACATTCCCCCTCAAAAGTATCTAAAATAATAATTGAATTCAGGTATGCACCAAAATTCATTCTTGTATTTTAAATTTGCTCGACAGTCTTCGGCATCCTCAAGTTTTGCTCCACTCTTTCCCTAGGCTGGTCAATGTGGTAGAACCTGGTTGAATATACGCTGATGCTAAATACCAACCCCGGAGCACAATACAACCGCTGTGAACTCAGAGATACATTGATGACGGAATTGGAATTTCTGTCCTGTCTTTTGATTCTAGCTTCAACAAATCTTGTTTTACTATTTTCTTTGTTGTATTTTCATTTCTATTGTTGGCTGATGAAGGCTTTATGCCGAAACGTCCTTGTTTTTTGTCCTGTTACCTTATTTCAAGCTTCCACATACCTCGTTTCACTATTTCATTCTTTTACATAGCTTGAAAGCAGTCCCTTCATTTATTCATAAATAAGCAGCCAGTTTTACCAGTTGGGAGAGTTTTTTTTATATCGCTCTATATTTATCTATATTTTGTTATCGTTCTTTACCAAAGAACTTGACCTAAAGATTTTCTTAACTGCCATCACCCAGCACATATGCCTTTATACATTGCGTTTGATTTTGTCAGCAGAAGCGGCCTGTTTCAGATCCTCAAAAAGATAGGCTGCCCTACACGACTGCTTAACATCATCAAGCAGTTCCACGAAAAAATGCAGGGCACAGTGTGCTATAATGGTGCCGCCTCAGAAGCTTTTCCAGTGGGTAGTGGAGTAAAGCAAGGTTGCGTGCTGGCTTCTACTTTATTTGCAATCTTTTTCTCCATCCTACTCCAGTATGCCCTTAAGAACAACAGCGAGGGGATATACATCCACACTAGAGCTGACGGCAAATTATTCAACATTGCCCGCCTTAGAGCTAAGACTAAAACAAGAAAGGTCTTGCTGCGGGAGTTCTTGTTTGCGGACGATGCCGCTTTGGTATCTCACACAGCAGACGGCCTGCAGAGCCTCGTATTCAGCCTATCCGCTGCCTGCAAAGAGTTTTGCCTGACAATTAGCCTAAAGAAAACTAACATTATGGCACAGGGCGCTGACTCCCTCCCCATTATTGCCATCGACGACTACAACTTGGATACTGTTGACAGATTCACATATCTGAGATCCAACATATCGAGCACCCTCTCAATGGAGGATGAGATAAGTGGGAGGATAGGGAAGGCCGCAACTGTTATGGCCAGGCTGAAGAAAAGAGTCTGGTCAAACGCCAAACTCACAACAAGAACTAAGCTGCAGGTGTACCAGGCCTGCGCACTGAGCACACTTCTGTATGGATGCCAGTCATGGACCACATACTCTAACCATGAAAGAAGGCTCAATGGCTTCCATCTCAGATGCCTTCACCACATCCTTGACATCAAATGGCAAGACAAAGTCCCCAACACGGATGTCCTGTCCCAAACAAACATGTGTAGCGTCCCAGCCATGTTAATCCAAAGACGCCTTCGCTGGCTTGGACACGTCAAGCGAATGCAACCTGGTCGCATACCAAAGGACGTGCTATACAGCGAGCTGGCGACAGGGAAAAGGTCAGTTGGACGGCCTCATCTGAGATACTTAGACACATGCAAAAGAGACATGAAGTCGGCCAACATCGACATCTCAAACTGGGAGGAGCTGGCAGAGGATCGATCCTCATGGCGGGGCATCGTGAAGGCAGGATCACTACATGCCGAGGAGCAAAACAGGGCGGAAACAGCTGCAAACAGAGCGAGGAGGAAGGCCGGTAAATACTGATCCACCACATTCGTGTGTGGGAAATGTAACAGAGACTGCCATTCGAGGATTGGTCTCACCAGCCACACCAAGAGCCACAAGCAATAAAGATAATCTATCGTCTCCCGCAGACGGAAAGATGCCATACATCACCCAGCATTAAAATACATTTTGAACACTACTATTTTATTAATTTAAATTTAGCTTTTGGGTTGATTTTGACACCATGTACACAGCTAAAGAAATGTCATGGTTTTTTAAAGTAAATTACCAATGGTGATGCGTGGGTAAGGCTTTCTTTCACCATTTTTCTTGGCCTCTTCATATTTCTTTAAAATCTCATGATACACGTTGAGTCCTGTGTAATAGGTGATGAGATTTTGAAGCAGCAATGCCACTGAGGATGCCATGTCTTCTGATTCAGCGGATGAAATCAGGTGAATTAGAGGTGGAAGACTTATCTCTTTGAGGATCGATGAACACTGGAAATAATTAGCATCAGGTGAATGGTGAATCATAATAAATTTGGTCAATGTTATTTTACTATTAAAATATCGTAACATCTTTGGTTAATTTGGTAAGAACTTAGTAATTGAAATTTAAACACATTCATATTTCTTAATAGTAAATGTCATTCATATTTCTTAATGGTAAATTTCATAAATAATTAATGCAATTTAAAAAACAGTAATTTCCCACTAATGGGATCCCAGAATTGAACAAACACTTCACTAATATTCACCCTGGTTTTGCTGCCTTTAGCAAGAGTTCCCAAAACTCTGATGGCTCCTTGCTGGATTCCCAAATCTTTTTCTGACAACAGTAGCTTCAGTTTGGCCAGACCACCTTCTTTCAGAATAAGTGTGGCACCTACTTCTTCTCTTGACAAAACTATCAAATTGTTCAAGCCCTGGTAAACAAAGATGCAAAGTATAATTTTTCACATTATAATTTGTCTATTTTCATTCTTAAAATTATGAGGAGCATTTCTTAAATATTTTTCTCTCATAAATATGAAAAATATTCTTAGTACAGTATATTCCAAAAATGTATGTGTTGTTTGCCCTACCCCACCCCAAAAAATATTAAATTTTTTTTTATTGATACCATACCATTTACGTTTTGAATAAATACAAAAGATGAGAAACACAAACCTGTAACCTTTTTTCATGATCTCCAGATGCGTTGAACACAATATTAAACATCTGAGAAACTTTATTGCTTGTACTATTTTGTTGTTTAACCTGAGAACAGTTCAAAGTGACCAATGTCAAATATTTAATTCTTTCTCTTTGCTGCTGCCTACAAAAATAATTTGCACAATTAAACGAGTTTCAAATAAAATGGATATAATTATATCTTATAAATGCATCAAGAACTGAAAATTTTTTTTATTAAAAAGATACAAAAATTGTTTTTTCTAACTGAAAACAGCTGCAGGCTATGTTTTATACAATTTTAGAAAAAACTCTGATTTACCCTTTCTTGTACCACTGTGTTGAGTTTGTTGAACAATGGTCTCACAGCTTTGTTCTGGGGATCAACCTTAATAAGGAGGACAGAATCTTTGTAAGCCTCCTCAATTTTCCCTAAATGTTCGTAGGCTTGACAACGCCTGAACAATGCTTTAGGATCATTCGGTGCTAAATCAAGAGCTGAAATGAAACAGTAGTTAACGTTCATTTGGTAGCATGTGGGATTAAGGGCCATTTATGGCTCAGCTGTTATACTGAATGGATTTTATTGTAAATTTTCAATTGATCATGATATTTAAAAAAATCGCTTATCTAAATAATGCTCGTCCTAAAACATAAAAACTTAAGATGGTCATAAAGTTTACATTGCGTAGCATCGTTAGCGGCCTCTTGGTATTTCTCCATCTTGAGAAAGCATGCTGCTCTATTCTTGTACACAACAGCCTTTTCCAGGTCTTTTAAGGGAGCTTCACTGAGGGCTTGTGTGTAATAAGAGAGAGCCTCTTCATACTTTCCTACTTTGAAGGCTTCATTTCCTTTCTCTCTTAGGCTGCTAGGATCTGCCATTGGGCAATCTGCTGAAAAAGATACATTTCAGAATTTGTATGTGCAAAAAATTGCCATTAATAATATTCATGTATTCATTTTTAGACCTGTACCTCAGTTCTCAAATAACCAATTTTTCAAATAAGTTATTTTGATGCATTGTTTAGGTCACAACAATAAATGATAATAATATTTTGTCCATCTTCTGCAACTTGTTTGCTCTCTTGTTTCTCAATAATTTAAACAAACATATTTTTTTAATAAAAAAAGGTAACACAATTATCAACATTATAGATGAACATTAACATGATAAAGAAAATAATAAATACTTAATATTATTTGGGTGGTCACTACTTGGTCATTTAGTTGTGACTAGAATATAAGATCATTTTATGTTTCTATGTTTCAATGCTGTGGAGAAGCATTCTGAACATGCATGCCGGGTAGATGCTCAGTTTTGTCCCTTCAGTGAGTTTAGACTTGTTCCACACTTAATTGTTTAACCTGTTCAAATCTGCTGTGGCTTTTGCGATCATGGTGTTCCTGTCTTCATCAATCAAGAGCAAACTAGCTGTATTAGACATAATGTGTGCTAAGTTCTCCACCACTGCCAGTCATGAGTGGAAACACCTGACATAGCTGCGGCACATTCTCTCCTCACATGGATAGCAGGAAAATGTGCCTAACAAAAGTTTCTGGAATATGCAAAAATGTGTGGCATTCTCTCCACTCTCAGTAAGAGGCGTCGTATTTTGGAAGGAGAATGGAGACGTATTGAATTCCAAATGATCTGCTGTAATGTGAACTGCCTGAAGGAACAAGACATATTAAATGGCTACAACTGTGCTAAAAAGATATGTGTAGAAGAAACATGAAGGTAGCCACCATGGAAATAAACCAACAGGAGAGTTGAAGTGTGAGTTAGACAGAAATGTGCAAATAATATTCCTGGCAGAATAAATAGCAAAATGGAAGGCCAGGGTAAACTATTTAAATATATTTCAATTAAAATTAAGGCTTTATTTCTGCTGGTACTGGTTCTGTGTATATTGAATTGATTATTTGCCTAAGCCAGGAATGAATACTCATGCTGGTTGAAAAGGGCTATCTCAAAACTTACACCTACAGTGAAAAGGGCTATCTCAAAACTTACACCTACAGTGAAAAGGGCTATCTCAAAACTTACACCTACAGTAAACCAAATACTCCATTCTCAGTTTGGACACCAAGTATGTCCCCTTTGCTTTACAATACAGGTTGTTTTATTACACATTTAATTCTTAAAAACACAATTCAGAAATAAATTTTGTTTATTGTAGATTTTTTTTATAAACTGGAAAATACCAAATGCTGGACATTTGTGTCAAGAATGAAGGATGCCTTATAAATATACAATTCACAGGCATTGGCACAATTTCAGGCCATTTGGGCTAATTTTGGTTCAGCGCACCCCTTAGAGTTTCAGTGTAGGATTCTCTTCCTTTTGTTTATTCTTGGATTGTTACTTTTCTTTTTAAAAAAATTTAAATTACAATTTTATTGGGTGGATTATCATATTTAATTTTCCAGCATTTTGGAAAATCGTAATTATATTGACTATCAATTTTTCTGACAACTTTTGGACTTTATGTTTGATAGAACCTACAATAAAGTGTATAAAAGTGTATTTGATAAAAATGTAAGTTGCGTTTTCATTATTTAAAAAATATTTAGTATTGTTTTTCTTCATTTTTACTCTTTCTTTACATCAGTGTTTAATTGTGGCACATGTTTTAGTTGAGCGAAGGGAGTAACTGCAGGCCATTGAGACTTTTTGCTGCATATCTAGAGGGATACAATAAAGTAGCTTCGGTCGCCACAATATTCATGTACCAGCTGAAATTATTTCATCAAATAAATTGAGGTACCGGCTGAAATTATCCCAAAAGGGTCAACCGCAGCTCGTTAAGACTTCTAAACACATATCTAGAGGGATACAATAAAGTAGTTTCAATCGCTGCAAAATTAATATACTGGCTGAAACTATTTCATTAACTTTTAAAGATTTGTTCATATTTTTGTTTCTCTCTGTAAATAGCTAAACAAGCACATTCTCTGCCTTTCCCCTCCCCATTTTAGCAGACGCTTGATTGCACTAGTTTTTTTTCCACTGCCGCCATCTTGGTTGCCATGACTTCACCCCTGAGTCGTGGGAACCCAACATTCAACATTTACCGGCCATCTGTTTGTGCTATGCCTAATGAAATTACTCATGAACATGATGGTGGTGATACTGATACAATCATTATTATACTTTTTTATTTTTAATTTTCTATGCAATTTTGGGTTTTTTGCCACTTTTTATTACACTAAACAAGGGGTAGGGGGTTTAAAAGTAAAAGTGGCTAAAAATAGCATGTCTTCACTTTAGATGGCCTCTTACTCTTAAGTTATTCTAACATACTCCTACTCCTAGTAGTAGTAGTTAGTTTGGTAAATGCATAGAGATGTCGCCACATGGCCGCCATCTTGGTTGGCACGACCAGTTAATTCTGTCACTAAACCTAACTAAATGTATCCGAGTATCCCTAAGCCTAACCTGAACCTAAATGTATCCCTAAACCTAGCCTGAACCCTAATTCACTGCAACTATAATAAACACGCGAATGATGTTATGGTGACGGCTCTATGCATTAGCCGTTAAGGTAAATAGTTTTAATTATAGTTTATAGTATAGCCTAGATATAAATTTCAAAATAGCCCTACTACTACATTGACACTAGCCTTAGTACTCACTAACTAGTAGTAGTAGTACACAGTACTAGCTGCCTAGGCCTAGGCCAGGCTAGCCAATCTATATGATACTGTCTATATCAGGTTACCGGAAATTAGTTTGAAAGAAATTTCGTCTGCAGAAAATTGTTAGAACGGAAGTTTGGTCGAATCTTTTTTTCAGTTCACACAATCAAATTTTCGTCAAATTTCTTTTTGAACGCACTCTATACTAGTAAAACAAAATAATGTGTTCAAAAAGAAATTTGACGTAATTTCAAAAATTTCCAGATAGGACTATATTATATCATATTAAGTAAGGGATATTATATCATTATTATAATTATAATGATTATATGACAATAACATGAGTATTGATATTATATTATTATTTTATTATATATTATATAGTTATTTAAATTATAATTAATATGAATCATATGATTTTATGGGCATGGCGCATGGGCATGGGAACGGCTGGCTGACTGGCTTGGGGCTAATTCACTGTAATTCAGTATAGTCATAGTTGTTTGGGTTTTTAGTTGGTTCAGATTCAGAGGGAAATTGAATAATGAAGTTTTATGATTTTAAAAAAGTGTTTAAATCTACGAAGCAAAACATTAACAAACAAAAACCCTAAAGTAAAATACGCAATAACGGGACTCCTTGCCTTAGCATCCCGGTAGCTTTCAAGTTTCTTTCCAGTTTCCAGTTCAGAGTCACAGTTCTTTGAAAATTTGATACAAGTAATACAAGCAGTAAATGAGTTATTATACAATATAGTACACTAAAATAAATTTCAATAATAATAAAATAAGTTAATCACATTTTAAAAAATAGCCCTGCTTACAAATAAGGTGTTCAGAAATGAATACTCAACACACTCCTATGCGTATATTTTATCCTAATTTTCTGCGAAGCCGAATGGATTCCTCAATAACCCGGAAATAAATGTTTTCTATGGCTTACTCTTTTCATCCCTACACTATAAAAGAGTTACAATAACCCCAATTCCAGATAGTTCCATGATTTATCTTATTGTTAAAATTAATTACCGTATCAAAACATTAAAATTAAATTCCGGTCATTGGGTAACTTGATTGACTGAAACAAAAATATGTGACTGAAATGTGAACGAAAATAGAACTTAAAAGGGGAAATAACTGAGTAACGAAATTACAAGCCGATTTTGCTTCCATATAAGGAAAAAAACAAGCACCAGTGACACTGAAATAAGAGTCCTAATGATTTGTTTTTTTGCCTCACACATAAGTTTTGACTTAAATTGAAGAAATTAAATTAATTTAAAAACTATGCAACGTTCAAAATGAATAAAGATGATTATATACTATCCAGACGCGTGAAATGCGTCAGCCTCTGTGGCCAAGTGGTAAGGCGTCGGTCTCGTAAACCGAAGATCCAGGGTTCGATCCCCTGCGGAGGCATTTATCGATGTTTTTATTAAATTTTTATTTTTTAACTTATTGGAGAATTAAGATATCCCATTAAGATATAGCCCTTCCTACCAGCATGTTACATATTGATCTCTAAAGCAGGTAGTGTAAGTAACTAAACATTGAAATTACTCATTCACAGTGATTCTTGGCACTGTATCCACTGCTTTTTTATTTTTATTTTATAACATACCACCCCCCATGCTAACAAAATGCAAGTAAGCCTAGTTTTCTGGGTATTCCAAAACACAGATGGAGGGGGAAGGAGGTGTGGGAGTAAGAACCTGTGCTTATATCAGTTGACAGTCACTTGCATGATTAATTAACACCAAAATTAATATTGAAACACAGATAAATATTAAATAACTCAATGAAATCATATCAAGCTTAGTATCATTGTAAGAGGACTTCAGTAAAACACAAACAACAAACTGGTAGATGGCTGATTGAATATAAATACATGCGACCCTTTGAAGAAATTTGGTAGTGTTCACATAAATATATTTTATTGCATACAATAAACCCATTATTACATATCAGTATTGGCCTAGATTTTGTTGAATGCAGCAATGTCCACACTTTGAACCTGAAGGGAAAAAAATGAAATCATGTAGGTAAAAGCAGGTTAATGAATGATCCCACAATAAATTAAAATAAGATAAGATTCTTTTATTGATCCAAACAAATGGAAATGTTTAAATGTTTTTTGATTGCATGCTACATTTTCAGCACATGAATAAAACAATTTGAACACAAGACATCTATATTAAGTTATTTCACTAGTGCAGGGGTGAGCAAACTTTTCTGCGGAGGGCCACATTGACAAATGTAAAGCTATTGGGGGCTGCATATATATTATGTCCAAATTTTACATGTTGATAAACATTTCTCTATATTAAAATCGGTAAATTCACATTTTATCATTACGTGACAAAAGTCTAGGCTTGTTAAAAAAAAAAAAGAAAATTAGAAAGAAATTTGATAAAAAAATTTTAAAGTCATAACGGTAGATGAAATACTGTAATACCGGTATTCAACAAAATAACTTAAAAACAAAGTAATTTTTTTATTTCTAAATGCCTTTGAGGGCCCCATAATATCAGTTGCCGGGCCGCATGCGGCGCACGGTCCGTAGTTTGCCCACCCCTGCACTAGTTAAAAAAAACAGCCATTCACTAAATTCTCTTAGTCGTATTCTCAATTATATTTGTGACTTCTGGGGGAGCACGCAGGTAAATTCGTACAGAATGGGTATGGATCAATTTTTAAAAAAAATATCGAGTCACCTGCGGAGGATTTTCTAACTTTGCTTTCTGAGTCAACCGCTGAGCATTTTCTATGAATCGCTGAGCTATAATAATTTTCGAAATCAGTAATCTATTCCCTATTTTTAAATTCTTTAATTATTAGTTTCAACATTTGAAAGTTAAATATATTGTGAACATTTTCTTTTACATCAACAATACCTCGATTTTACCCAAATTTTAGCTTACTTTACTAATATCTAAATGAAATATTTTCAAAATACATTCACATCAATTCAAAACTAACATGCCCCTTTGGATTTTATACAAAAATTTTGGCTGCAAACTTAAAAATTCTTCCTGGTTTAAAACAAGTCCATTTCATTTTATCTATTATCAGCATAATATTGTTTGATGCAATATCATTGATAAATTTTGTTTAAAAAAAAAATAAAATAAAATCTTATAGCACAACAGAAATGGTGTAAATATATCAAGCATGTTTGTGTATTAGATTATTTTTTTTAAGTAACAGACTTTTAGAAAAGAGAAAGGGCAGTGATGAGAAAATTAGAAAGAGGAGAATGTTGTCAAAATCAACAGTAATAAAGAAAATTAACTCAATTCATGATTCCGATTTTAAAATTTAGGTCATTAAATAAAATTAGTGAAGACTTGTCTTAGTATGGAAGGAAAGATTGACTTTGATGCCAGGAAATATCTAAAATTCATAGTTAGAGAGGTAAAACTTTTTTATAATATAGAGGTCCCATGATGACCTTTGCTTTTAAAAAAAAAGTTAAATATCACGATATAAATCTCATTACCAAATCTTCATTTTCGCCAGTGATTTTTTCAGACAGATCCTCAATACTGACTTTGTCGTCCTCCACAACACACATGATGGTAAGTTTCTTGATGCCGTATCCAACTTCTACAAGTTTGGCTGAATAAAATATAAGAAAATCTTTATCGAATCGGTACCATAAAATTTCTGCACATGCCTTAGCATTTTTTAAGCTATTTGTTAATGCATTTACTCAATTCATTGTAAGAAAACTAGACACCAAAATAAATTTAAATGTATATTCAATTAGTAACTTACAGGCACCCCATACAAGACCATCTTGTTCAATAGCTCGAACTCTCTTTTCCATTTCACCCATGTCAGTCTCATCATCCCATGGTTTGACATCAAGTAGAACACTTGATTTAGCAATAAGTGCTGGCTCTGAAATGTAAATTATGATCAGGCCATTGAAATGGAAAGGAACATTAGTCAAAATTAATGTATTACCCACTTATGTCAACTTACTTTTGACATAATCTATAAATATTTTTATTAGTTATATAGGTTAAGTGACTAACTTACTTTTGGCCTTCTTTTCAGCATTAGCTATATAGGTTAAGAGATTAACTTACTTTTGGCCTTCTTTTCAGCATATTCTTGAACTCGCTTAGCTTTTAAGGCCTTGGTTTCTTCATCCTGTATCCAAATGACATCAAGTTTTTAAAAATTGAAAAGTGATCCCTGAGGCATAGCTGTTTACAGAATATATATCTTGTAACAATAACAAAGAGTATAGATCTGGATCATGTTATTATGAGTCTTCTTTTCTCAAACCAGAAAATAACCTCCACAATTTTTATTTATTTAAAAATGTAATTTCTTACATCACTGCCAAATAAATCTTCATCATCATCATCATCTTCATCCTCAGCAGCTGGTGCAGGTTTTGGCACAGGTTTTCCTTGAGGGCGGGAAGGTGTGGCGGCAGCAGCAGCGGGTTTGGCAATGGGTGTGGAGCCTTCTGAAGACTTGGTGTTAAGTATCAAAGCTCGGAGTTCATCAGTAACTAAGTCAAAATTATATCAGTTATCAAACAATTGTATGTTTAATTACAAAACAAGTTTTAAAGTTACGGTATTACATAAGATTCTGATGATAGCATAAAGAAAGCCTAACAAAGTGTCTGGAACATTTAAAAACTTAGTTTTAATTTTTTTGTTAAAATTTGTTAAAAACTTTTAAGCAGAAAAAGACTAATTCAATTACTGAATGACTAAAACTCACTTTATTGAGACACAACTAAAAATGCCATCAATCAGAAGGATAATCATTAAAATAGATCAATAAACAGAACATTGATACATACTCTTCCTAAGTTCTTTGTTTTCTTTTTCCAAGGCTTCAAGACGCTTGATAACACTGTCCCCTCCAGCACCACCGGCCTGCAACAATGAATTAGATACCGGTACGAAATTGTGAACTTATAAGCTAACAAAATACGAACTAAACACACTGACGAGAACTTACTTCCAAATTATGTCAAAAAAATTAATACTGCAAAAAAAAAAAAAAAGATACCAAAAACAAAAAATTGCTTAAAGATTAAAGCCAAGAAATAAAATTACATGTATGTTTAATACGCTTGATAACACTGTCCCCTCCAGCCCCACCGGCCTGCAACAATGAATTAGATACCGGTACGAAATTGTGAACTTATAAGCTAACAAAAAACGAACTAAACACACTGACGAGAACTTACTTCCAAATTATGTCAAAAAAATTAATACTGCAAAAAAAAAAAAAAAAAGATACCAAAAACAAAAAATTGCTTCAAGTTTAAAGCCTAGAAATAATATTGCATGTATGTTTAAGACTCTTAAAAAGGCAAATAGAACTTTGGTACTGAACTGAAATTATAGATACCAGGTAAATTATTATAATAAATTTTTTGGCATGCTTTCCTCTATTGTGTTGTGGGTTGCTTTTTTATGACATTTATTTAGGAAGGAAAAAAATACTAAAATGTATATCTATTGCATGAAATTAAACATTGTCCTTTAAATTTAAACAATTGACATCAAAAGAAATGTAAATTAAGTTTAAAGAAAAATGATAAGGTAAAAAAAAAATAAATCATTTAAAAAAATCATTCACAACAGTTGTACAGCAATTAAACTTTTTCTAATCTAAATTACAATATCAATGGCTATTAGGCTGCTACATGCAAGTAGGAACAAGGAATTAGTGAAAGCTAAGCTTAGGCAGTCATACCATAAAATATACAGACATAATTTGTGAGATGGAAACTGTAGGTAAAAAACAGTAGACTGTTTTACAGTCAAGTCAAATACATTTATCTTAAAAAACCTAGAAGATTGTAAATTGCTAAGCAATATCTTTTCAAAACAGAATATTGAATACCCCAATTTACATGAGAGCATTTCCATTACAACATCAAACCAGTGGTTCTAGTACTGGCCCTGAGAACCTGAAGCTAGAACCTAAGCAGATTTGGGGATTGGGCTCACAGGAAATAAGGAAAAAAAGGAGGACACAATTCAATCTTTTCTTGATAGTACATAGCTAACAGGTCATGACTTCCAGCATGGCTTCAAGTTTTCATCATATGCATTTCAAATGTATAAAATATCTCTTTAGAGTACAGTAATAGTAATGGATGCCATTAAAATAAATGTTTATGAGTGTTCATAGATATTTTTTTTTTTTTTATGTTCATTTATCAGTTCATATAAAGTATGCAATGAATGTATTTAGATTTCATAATTTACTTTTACATCATGTGATCTTCATGTTTTTTTAGAGAGAAGCCCAATGGTTCTTATTTTATGTTACTGTAACCTAACTAAATTATTTTTGGGTGTGATGGTTGACTTCTAGTAAAAAATGACAAAAGTAACATGACTTAAAACAAGTGACATCTTAATTTCTATAAATATTATGCAATCTATAACCATTTCTTGAAATAATGTGTGGTTAGGATTAGAACTCAATACATTAAAAAAATTAATAAAGTGAAGTACTGCAGTCAATTCTTACTTTTAGACATGCTCAATTTACATCTACCCGTTGATCTTATTGGTTCTCTCTCCATTTATTTCATCCATATAAATGATGGAATTAAGTGGTGATAGTGTTGTTTTTTTTCTTTAAAAAATTATTTAATTTTCTTTAAACAAGCTGAAAAACGGAAAGTTGTTTTGCTTACATAAACAAAGCTGCATGCAAAGATGATAAAAACACAAATTATTGACATTGCAATCCATCTAGTTTTGTCATAGTCATTCATAATCAATTAAATTTTTAAAGAGGTCAATTAATGTAGCACTGAGTGTGACTGAGCTAAGGAAAAGGAGCATAGATCCTAAAAATTAAAAAAAAATTTTAAAATGTTATCGCTCACTGCCAGTTAATATAATCGTATCCATCACAAAACTGTATTGCTGGTAATGTCATTTCTTTAATGATGAAAAAGTAAAATAAAGAAAGAAAATGACTACAATATATGGAAATGTGGTGTGGATGTGAACAGTAAATACTGTGACGTCTACTCACTCCCTTAACTGGTGCATTATTTAATGCATTCTGTATGTCCTTTCTCACTTGTGCTATATCACCAGCCAAAGAGTTACTGCCTTTCTATGAATTTAAAAACAGAAACAAACACTAAGAATTTTCTTCTTTTTGATTCAGCTGAATAGAATAAAAATGACTACTGGGGATTGATATGAGCATTAATACATCTAAAATTGAATAACTTTGACTTTTCATTAACTCAATTTTTTTTTTTTAATATGGTAACATATATTATTTTCTAGTTTTATTGATATCGTTATTATGAATTTATTTTATGTCAAACAACATTCAAGTTGAATCATGGATCTCAATAAATATTTGTACATTAAAAAAATTAACATTTTTCCAGTTGACACTTAATCCAATTTTGTTTTGTTTAACAAGATCCCAGTCTTACCCCCTCATTTAAACAAAAAATTTTTTTTTCATATTTAAGGGACAACGATCATTATTATCCTGTTGTAAACTTAAAAAAAGATTTACAAAGTTGTAAATTTATTTTGCTTTATGGCAAGAGAAGTTATTTAAACCCTTCACATTCCAATGGACCATGTTATCTTTTGTGAAACTTGGGCAGAGTTAATTTATACAGGAGACTTTCTTGATAAATTTTTGAAATAAATTATTTAACATTCCTCCAATCAATGGTAATAAGAAAATGCTGGAATTTTAATTTTATTTAAATCTTTCAGAACATATTTTCTAATATGTTTAAGTCCTTCTCAACGCTGGCATTTGTTATTTGAATATGATATATTTTATTTTTTTTTTAAATTTAATTTGTGGGTATTCATTCATTTTTGCATTCAAATATTTTTGTATTATTACCATTAATATTTTAAACTGCCAAAAAGTTGTTTTTTTCTCTTCAAATATCATGCTTTATTCTTTTACATTTAGAGAATTGTTTATTTAATAAGAAACATTTGGCTGTGTTAAGGAAAAGTTATTATAAATTATACCAGAAAAATCCAGTTTACCACATACACAAAAAAATGTACCAAGACACATTAAAATTGGAGAGGAACCCATTAAAAAATCATTAAAAAAATAAAAAACAACTAAATTATCCAGTTTTTATTTTCTTCTATTCTCTTTCAGGATGCTCTAACTGCCTTCATGATGTAATAACATATCTTATGTTAATAATGCAACATATTTTTCAAACAATAATGATATTTTACAATTCCATTTCTATTTGCAGTCTCCCTCAAGATGAAGGCTGCCTGTCTGAGCTTCTGGGCATTGCTGACTCTCATCCCAGTTTATCCATTAAGGTCTGACTCCCCAAAATCCCACCAAGTTTTCAACTTATGGACGAGAAAGGACTGGTGAGAATTTACTTCAATGAATTACCTGGGAAATAAATCCTCATCGCTGTTGGGATGGACTGCTTGTACATCTGACCTGTGTCTTATTAATCATTTTCATTGGTCTAAATGCCTGTATAATCTAATGTACATGTTTTTGAGGCACTGGCACAGCTTTATGTTTGTGATAACGGGAAACCCAATTTCCAGTACACATGACATTAATGTTACACTAAGTCTTTATTTAAATACCGTATCAAAATATATAATTATCTAACAATGTTACCAACACTTCCAGGTGGCGCTAACTTCACTTTAAAAAATGTGCTGATAACTGCGCTAAATGAGATTTTAAAAACTGCTGCAAATGCATTTGGTGCATAATACATTCTTTTGCTTTATGTAAATATGCTCGTTTTAAATATGGTGTTAAAAATCTGAGGTATAAAAGGGTTGGGACATTAGAATACTAATATAGTTCAGGGGCGTGAAAAAAAGTTACAAAACCTGAGGAGGAGGAGCACTAATTTGGAAATATAAAAGTGTGATACTTGAATGCATGTTTTGTCCAGTAACTTTAGTAGATGGGACATTAATGCATTGCAGCCACCATTGTTTGGAGGGCTATAGTTAGTGTATGTATGTATGTATGTGTATGTATGTATATATATATATATATATATATATATATATATATATATATATATATATATATATATATATATATATATATATATATATATACACACACACACA